>ML675614.1:43586519-43641085 GCA_007922155.1 Mesoclemmys tuberculata
ACAGACACAGACACAGACACAGACACAGACACAGACACAGACACAGAATCCTGTGATTAGTTTGGATTAACAACTATGCCCAGCCAGATAAATTGTACAGGAAGGATCTTATTAGATAAATGTGGTCTACAATTAGCTTTCCATTCTCATCAGTCTATGATGATATGAAATTTCTTAAGCTTCAAGATTTGCTTATCTACTTTATAGCACATTGATTTTAATGTACATAAAACAACTTTAGCTAATGATAGATTGTACTATGAGAAATATGAATGAAGACCAAAATGTCCAAAAAGAAACCCCAAAAACAAAAACAAAAAAAACCCCTGCCACCACCAACACGAACAAAAACCCAAAAACAAATAATCACCTAACATTCATTTAAAAGTAAACTCTACATGAGAGAACTGGGATGACCATGAACATTTTTTTGTGGGCAGAATGATGCTTTATATGCTTTATCAACTACAATCACAAAGCAATTTTATTAATCATCATATTCTAGGAATGTGACAGACACCAACACACATACAGGATTATAAACAGCTGGAAAAGGACAAAATATTCCATCTTTTGAATTTGCCAAATAATATTTACGGATTCTGCAACACAGCGGTAAAATATTATCCAAGTAAAACATACAGAACACAGATTATAAATAGAAGTCAAAATGGGTAACAATCATAATAAATATAGCAGAAAAAACAGCAGATATTTCTTGGGAGAATGTCGAAATCCATGAGGGACTTCACTATTGCTAATTATTTAACATGGAATTTTCTCAGATACACTGGTGATGGGCAGCTATACAAAACCCATAGATAGAAAGAAATCTGGCAAATATGGGTTACTGTAGATCTACAAGAATTAGAAAAAAAGTAAACCATTACTATTCTGCTTGAAAATTAACAGAAGTCATATATAGGGTATGTAGTGAGCCTAGGTTTTTTGGCAGAAGTATTCTCTTACAGGCAAAACAAAGTTCACACTAAATAGGGCCCCTGAGGATCCCCAGCTCTTTGTCAAAGACTGCAGCCATCTTAATACATGCAACAGTTAATTCAGCCTCAAGCAGTGGTTTTCAGCCTATTTACGTGTTATGCAGGCCACATTCAATATTAACTGTATGGTCCTGAGGATGTCACATGGGCTGTAGCTGTCTGCTGACTGGGCCACAAGTGGCCTGCAAGTTAAGAACCACTGGCCTTAAGAATGTCTGAAATTAGTTTGTTCTTTTAAGTCAGATTGAGCAATTCAGATCACCACATACCTGTTTCATGACAAGGGGGGCGTTCATGTCGAAGGAAGAAACGAACCTCATTTCTCTGGACACCAAAGTGCTGCAGAATATCCAACATCCGCTCATTATCAGCTATAGGGCGCTCTGAAAAAGAGTAACGTCAACACTGTAAGATCTTTCATATCCCTTCAATCTCAGGGCACATACAAATTCAAAAACATCTATTTTTCATGCTTCATGTAAACATTCGCTATCAATCCTGTGGAGAGGGTGGGAGGGGAGAAAAGTCGCCAAACCTTTATTAACTGACACAACAACAGGGTAAACATAGGCGTTGTACAGAGAGTGCTTTTCTGAAAGCCCCTATGCATCACTAGAAAAAATAGTGGTATGTAAAAGGAGCATGCAAATTGGCCTCCCAGGCAATGCTGCACCTCAAATGGTTGCCAGCAGATGATCTATGGCTTTGGGCTAAAGCAGGCTAATGCTATATTTTGAAGTCATTTAAACTTTTAGTGTTTGAAGGAATCAATTTTAAGTCACATTTCCTGCAATTCTGTGGTACCTCAGATGAGAATATTTCTCAATGCCTTCAAAATGGCAGCCAAAAGGACCAGGAGGAGGCCAATCCTATGGAGAGGCTTTACCAATACCACTGTGAATTAGGGTTAGAAGACAGAAAAAGAAAGGAAGGATGCTTCTTCCTTCAATTATACCAATAGATGGTGTCTAACTGCTTGACTTCAGTTTTAGGCACTCAAACTCAGGTAAAGACTTTTGGGTTAAGTATTCAAGTACTATTTTTCAGGATTTTAATAAGCCAGGCCAAAATTTCAAACCTGGATTCTTAAAACTCCTTGCTTAAATCCATAACTAAAATACCATTCAACCCTTAAGAGATTTATGTCAATAAGAAAATTTTTTGAACCCCTTTAATATATTAAAATTTTCCTAATAACCTTTGAATTTCAAAGACACATGACAAGACTCACAATACAATACATATACATTATTGGACTTAATGATGTCTCTTCTATTCCTATCTGGGTGGAAACGATCCTACAACAAAAGCAATTAAGATAAAGAAAATGCTCTATGGTGGAGACCTGCTCATCCATCTTTTCCTGATGCGCCGCAAGCTACTCATGTTAGCGGTAAGAGCTGTTGGGCCTGATCTTCAGGTAGCATATGTCAGCCTGTCAGTGTAGTTATGCTGATTTGCATCTGCCACTGATCTGGCACAATACCTCTGAAAGCAGAATCTGTTGCCAATTCTATTTCCTGCTAGATTGTATTTTGGATGACACCATGCTTAATATTTGATGATTCTGAAAAGGCCAAACACTTAACATCTCGGGTTCAAACCTCAGAGAGAAAACAAAGGAGGAAGATGATGCAAATATCCAAGAGGTTGCTATTCTAAGTTTTTTATATACATCTTCTTTAAACTGAAATAAAGTTATATGCACAAATTCATTTTCCCATTCCTACTCTCCACCTCCACAGCCAGAAATCAGGCCTTTTTTAAAAAAAAAAAATTGTTCCAAGTTCATCATTCTTTGGCTCTTTGACTCCTACAGTATTTTTTTTAGTGGCCAATATTTGGTCCAGAGGATTGCCTTTGTGTATATTACTTGCAACTACCTGTTCTCCCTCCTCTCCTGCATATTTTTCTCTGGCAATTTACCACTCTTCCATGACTGGGGATTGACTTAGGGACCTTCCATATTTGCTTGTGAGCAATACTGTTTTTTTAATTCTCCTAAATACTTAATAAAAACAATTACAGTTGGTTATTTGAAGAATAAAGAACAGCAGCAGCATAGCCTGAGGCCTCATCCACACTAGAAAAAAAAATAGGCTTGTGTTCACAATAAGATACCATTGTAAAATCCTAGTGTAGGCACAACAAGCTTGCAGTTTTACCTCACTGTAGTCAGCTGAAATTAATTTTAGCCAAGGATTCACCTTGACCAGCTATATCAAGATTAGGCTACAACATGCCCTGTCTATACTAACATTTTTACAACATATTAGTACCTTGTTGTAAACACACACATTTTTTTCTGAGCATAGACAATGTCTGATACACTATAGTAAATTCCATATATGTGGAACTTCAATTATTATTTATAATTTATATTATGGCAGCACCTGAAGGTCCCAATCAGGATTAGGACCCCATTGCACTGGGTGCTATAAAAAAACACAAGAAAAGATAGTTCCTGACCTGAATAGCTTACACTCCAGAAGACAAGAGCAGGTGGAGAGTGAATGATGCAATATAACAAACAAGTAAATGTCCAGGATGATGATGGCACATTTTTTGTTAGCTACATTTTTTTGTTGCTGCTGGTTTGGGGTCTGATGTTTTTAAGTTCAAGGCACAGATAAGGCTGAGTGAAATGACTGAAGTCAGGAAGCATTTAATCTTAAACAGAGGGTTTTTTTAAAAAACTGTGTCTCAGAGGTAAAATGTTAAGTTTAGACAAACGGAATTTATGGAGTTAAGCATGAATGCCCCCTTAAAAAACTGAAAGAGAACCCAGATACAAGTGTAAGTTAATAGTTTCTTAATGGCTTCTTTCTCAATATAAAAAGGGTTTCTTTAAAACGGAAATTCTTCAGCTATGTTTAAACAATCTAGGAGGGAAAATTTCTGGAGTCACTGTCAGAAGAGATTAGATTAATAGTATAAGCAACTAGGTCACTGTTACAGAAAAAGCAGTGTCCCGGAAGTTACTTGTCTAGACAACTAAAAAAGCTCTTCATCTGCTAAACCCCACTTCAAAAAAGGATCTCTGTCACATACACATCTTCTTAAACAAAGAATATACAAAAAGCTTCTGAGACACACTCCTAGCGAACTAGCAATACTTCAGTCAGAACTGGGTAATCAAAATTAAGAAGATGACCTTTACAAACAAGGATACCGTCAATACTGGTGAATTCAAGGTAAGTCAAAACAGATTTTTCAATTACTAGTAGAAACCACACACAAACTACCATGGACAGGACAATAGGATCATTAAGAATTCTTTTGTTTTCACTTCTACCTTCCTTGTAGCTAAAAATCACATGACATGTATACTCCTTCCTTTAATTATTTTTCTTTGTAATTAAGGAAGTAGAAACAGTTTTCCTGGTCAAACCAGTGATCTAGCAGCAGGGTATATGATGCCACACAAGGGATCACAGTTTATTAAAGCTTGGCTTCCTTTTCCCCAAACTCAAAGAGAATGGGGGCACTGTGGAGATAGCATGCTAGCTTCTGCAGAAAGCAGAGCCCCTTATGTCAGTTTCCAGCAAACCCTCTGCCCAGCATCCACAGCACATATAATGGGCTCTAGAAATGGAAGCCAAAACTTCCTGAACCAGAAAAAAAGTTTGTTGTAACATGTGGCCAGACAAAAGAGAGGAGGAAGAAGTGGGACCCAAAGAATACCCCAGTAATTTAACTTGGAGAGCCCTCATTTTTCAAGATGCACCTCAGAGTTTTTGTTTCTTTTCCAGCACTGAAAAAGTCTGTCTTTGTTTGTTTTTTAAGTCACTTTACAGTTTTAATTATCAGACACATAGATAAACGCATGCAGGGAAGAGTCACCAAAGGCTCTTAAGCAAAGTAAGCTATCATGGGATAAAAGGGAAGGTCCTCTCCTGGATCAGTAACTGGTTAAAAGATAGGAAACAAAGGGTAGGAATAAATGTTTTCAAACTGGAGAGAGGTAAAAAGTGGTATCCCCCCCAAGGGTCTGTACTGGGACCAGTACCGTTCAACATATTCATAAATGATCTGGAAAATGGGTAAACAGGGAGGTGGCAAAATTTGCAGATGATACAAAACTACTCAAGACAGTTAGTCCAAAGCAGACACTGAAGAGTTACAAAGGGATCTCACAAAACTAGGTGACTAGGCAACAAAAAGGCAGATGAAATTCAGTGTTGATAAATGCTAAGTAATGCACACTGGAAAACATAATCCCAACTATACATATAAAATTATGAGGTCTACATTAGCTGTTACCACTCAAGAAAGATCTTGGAGTCATTGTGGATACTTCTCTGAACACATCCACTCAATGTGCAGCGGCAGTCAAAAAAACTAACTATGTTAGGAGTCATTAAGAAAGGGCTCGATAATAAAACTGAAAATATATTGCCTTTATAAATCCATGGTACACCCACCTCTTGAATAATGCGTGCAGATCTAGTTGCCACATCTCAAAAAAAGATATATTAGAATTGGAAAAGGGGATATATTAGGGGTCTATAAAATCATGACTGGTGTGGAGAAAGTAAATAAGGAAGTGTTATTTACTCCTTCTCATAACACAAGAACTAGGAGTCACCAAATGAAATTAATAGGCAGCAGGTTTAAAACGAACAAAAGGATGTACAGTATTTCTTCACACAACACAGTCAACCTGTGGAACCCTTTGCCAGAGGATGTTGTGAAGGCCAAGATTATAATGAGATTCAAAAAAACTAGAAAAGCTCATGGAGGATAGGGCCATCAATAGCTATTTGCCAAATGGGCAGGATGGCTGTTTGCCAGAAGCCGGGAATGGGCAGCAGGATGGATCACTTGATGACCTGTTCTGTTCATTCCCTCTGAAACAGTCACTGTCGGAAGGATACTGAACTAGGTAGACCATTGGTCTGATCCAGTATGGCCGTTCTTATGCTCTTTTAACAACTGTATATTGGTCAGCTGCCTGCTATTGAAAGTTATTTTTCTAATGTAAACTGTCTTGCTGCTGAATCTCTGCAAAACAAAGTGGACTCATTTTGTACAGCCTCATCTTGTAGGCGAGAAGAGCTGAGCAGCAATTTGCTCAAAGGATAAACTCAGATGCACTTAAAATAATTGCAACGGGCCACTACTGGTGGCTCACTTAGCTGCTTTGGATCAAATATCTCCCTTTCTAAATGTGTTTCTGCTTCACACTGCACCAAAGTCTTTTTTTTTTTGGCCTTACACCATTTTCAATTATACATTTATAAATTGCAAGGCCAGAAGGGACCATTGTGATTATCCAGTGTGACCTCAGGCCATGGAACTTCCTCAAAATAATTCCTAGAGCAGATCTTTTAGAAAAAACATCCTATCTCGATTTTAAAATAGTCAGTGATGGAGAATCCACCCATTGGTTAAAAAAATGTACACTTTATTTACATTTTGTTAGGAAATGTAATTTGAAACATGCAGATTCTGGTCATAAATATAAATGCTAAGTACTGGTTGTGTACACAGCTAAGTCCGTCCTTGAGTTACAAAATGAATACAAAGTTATATTAGTAAACACAGGAGTTCCCAGAACAATTATAGGCTATTACTTCAAATTTTCCCCCAGAAAACAAATGTCACTTGCCTCTCCTTACAAAAGAGAACACTCCATAGCTATTGGCTTTTTTTTTATACGGCTTATGACCACAGCTGTACAAACAGCATTTAGATGCCACACAGTGATAGGTGATGCATAAAACCTCATACATAGGTACTTGCTTTATTTCTTGTTTCTGCATCTCTCTTCTGGGAAAGTACATTGTTTTCCTATACCTAGTTTTTAAAGGGTCTCTCTCCAGAGTACAATTTACAGAGTACAGATACAGCCAATTTTACAAATAAAACTCCTTATGTTTTATGGCCCTATGTCTGCAAATACACAGGAGAAGTGCCATTGAGATCAAAGGACAATTGACAATTAATGTACTTAAGTGTTTGCAGAATGAGAGCCTATATCAAGATCCCAACTGACATGAGAACTCTTAAGGTTCTCTCTTTCTTAGCTAAAAGTATATATACACAGCTGTCTTCCAGTGTACTGTATATCACCATTTGAAAAATAAAACTTAAGAGAAAGATTCATAGGAACTATGAATTTAAAAAGAACAACGCAACAAAGTGAACCAAGAACTTGATTTTTTTTGTCTTTTATTCTGGACTTTGTGATGGTTAAGATGAAGTTGTACAATCAGTGGATTATACAATTAAAAATGTTCTCCTAGAAGATTACTTTTAAAATTGGATTTGTGGCTGCTGGGTTTTAAAGGTTAGAAATATCATGAATGCCAAGCCTGGTCCTCCCTGATTTTTCTGGAGAGCCTCTTCTGGCTCTCAGAGCATGAGTATGGTTAATTCTCATGACTTAAAAATAACCCCCCCACCTTTTCATTTAACAATCATCCTGTCTCCAAAATGTTCATTAGGCATTGGAATTACATAGGTGTTCACAAAACCTCCAAAACACATTAAACAGCCTGCTTAAAATCCTTCTCCTCTCAGTTGCTCAGCCTTCAGTCTCTAGACCCTCAGGATGACACATTCTCCAGTCACCACAGATTCGTGCACATACAGCATGTATTTCCAGTGAAGAGCTTAATGAACAGAAAAGTAGATGGTAAACTCTTCAGGGCAAGGACTGTCTTCGCTGTATTTCTGTGCAGTGCCCACTACATTGTAGGTGCAATGGTAATAAAAATAATAAAACACACAAGATGCATATCTCATACCTGAGCCAAACCACACTTCAGCCAGATGGCAGTCACTCTCACCAGGCTCTTTACACAGCTCCACTACATCTCTGCAAGTGGTTTCAGGTGTAACTGGCACCTCAGTGAAGTGCTGTTCATTGTTACTGAGATACACAGTAAGAAACATCTGGAAGAAATAAAGATAAAAAGCACACAGTTAATATAATAAACAAGCTAGGTTGCACGCCACAGCCATTTCTTTAACGTTAAGCTCATCACTTGCAGTCTAAAGTACTTGGCACCATTCACTAGTGACCACTGCATGTAGTGTCCCAGCCAAGAGCTGAAAAATTCACAGTAAAGTATTGAGCAAAATTAAATGCTAGGGAAGTTGCCCTCAGCTGATGTAAAGTTGTTGTTGTTTTGTTTTTTTTTTAACTGGGTACATGTCTCAAGCAATCTGTACTATATATTGCACCCCCCTCCCTTTCTCAGATATTCAAGTTCTGAAACAAAAAAGATCTGGAGATGCCTCTTCTTTCAGGCCAAGAGTTGGAAGAGGAGAACTGAAGCATAAAAACTCTCTCTGCATCACTCTAAGGTACCTACACACTTGCACAATGATTTGATGTGGAAGACTGTTTCTGCTTCTACAGTTCAGAAGTGTTCTTAACCAGGAACAACTTCTGATGAAGGAGAACAAAAGTAATTAAAGTCTGGAGAAAGATCTACTGGATTAGAAATGACAATGGAAATGAAGATTTTGGATTTCTATAGCACTTGTCACTTGAGGATCTCCTAGAGATAGCACAACTCAACTCATTATGGCCTTACACGTTCCCTATATGCATACAAGGTGCCCTGCAAATGCAGTCAGAGGTGAAATGTGCTTAAAATGTCATCTGGCTTTCTCTCTCAGCAATTCATTGATCTTATATTAGGATTAATCAACATGAAAAAGTTAAACAGCTACCTAGTCCTCTTCACTATTGTTTCTCTACCCTCTGCAATAAGAAGTTCGTATCTTTTTAAAAAATAATAAGAACTATGACCTGATTTTCAATTAATTCCAGTGGATGAAGCTGTGGATGATCATTATCTCTGAAAAAAATCAGGCAATTAGTTTTTTGTATACTACTATTTTATAATTAAATTATATTTTAAGAAGCTGACAAACTTAAATAGGTTTATTTTCTTCACGGAGTTACCATGAATTTCGATTTCAGCACTAGCTGCCAAAAATATGACTTCCAACATCATAAATCAGTTAAATGTCTTCACAACAGCAATTACTCTGCTACACTAATTGAACATTTTAATTATAGGTCTTCTAACAAAATACATTCCAAGTCAACAAAACAATTGGATTTTGGAAACCAGCTACATTTATTCCCCCCTCCCTCCAAAAAAAAGCTATGTTAAAGTAATATGTGGTTAAAAGTGGGTAGAGGTTAAGACTCTTTATGAACAATAATTTAAGGATTTCAAAAAATGCTTGGCCTGAACTATGACTCAGGCAAGGTACAATGGAAATGTTTGTTTTCTTCTAATTTTAAAAAGGGAGCCATTCCAAAAACAACTGAATAACTACAGAAAGCCAAACTCATGCCTGGTGTGACTCTGCTCACTAGAGACAAAATTGGCCCATCATACCAAGAACTTCATCCTCCTTTCCTCCAAAAGATTTTAACATAGTTTAAGGTGTACATTTGTCTTTAAAACAAACCTCACACAAAAAAAACTTGTTTACCTTGTCAATGATCTTTCAGATGCCTGGGTTCCTCCCTCCCTTCCCTCCTCCCCCTCCAGACAAGTAGTGGCAACCATCTTAATTTCCTGAACTTGTCCAATTAAAGATTTTCTAATGCTTTAATTTTAATTGACTTTAAACACTACAATATACAACATTTCTTGTTACACAGTCATCTGGAGTGAGTCTATTGAATTGCCCGCTCCTAGGCTGTATCTGCACTGGAGAACTAAACCACTGGTAACCAAACTGATGAGATAGCACTGGATAAAGTATCTGCAGCCCAGTAAGCCTACAATTCCTGGCACAGTTCCCTGGAGCAGTGGCATCTGCAAAAGGCCTCCTACAAGTATTGAGAAAGCCTAAAGGAATTGTGGAAAGAGAGCTTAAAATTCCCAAGGGAACTCTCATAAATCCCCTGGCACTGCATCTTAGCCACTGCACCACAGTGAAAGCAAGGGAAAAAGTATGTGGGATGAGGAGGAGAATGGGAGAGAAGGGACAAGAAAGATAAAAGGGAATGGGGATCGTATGTAATGCGCAGGTGGCGATAATGAATGTGCGGTACTGAAGGAATGAGGAGAAAGTGAATGAAGGGGATAGAAAAAAGGGAGGAAGATGGAGGTAAGAGAGACTGCACTCAGTGTTCAGGAAGTCCTTCATTTCTCACACAGAAAAACAGAAAAGGAAGTTGAGCCCTGAAGCCCCTTCTTCCCTTGGCTGGAATTAGCTAGTTCCTGTTATGACTCAGCAATGTATGCAGCCACACATCTTAGGGAATCTTGGTTGAAATACTGAGCAGTATTTGGGGCACATTTCCGGGTGGACCAGAGATGTGTTACAGGTATGCTGGGGGAAACAACACAGTGCTTAGCATTTCATATTTATCTAATGTAGAAAAGGCCATCATGACTCTTTGCACAGTTCATGATGAAGTGCAGGTGAAGTGTCAACTGTAGCTTTGGGCCAATCTATTCTCTCCCATAGGTTCTATTTAAAGCTTTTAAATTGAAGTTTTCAAGTTCAACTTTAAATGCACAATACACATTTATGCACAGTATTTTAAGGAGAGTTTGGGGGTGGGGAAGTGACATTCCACCAAGCAGGGGTACTATGTAATCACAGAAGCAGAACCAGAAAAAAAAAAACAGGAAAAACAGTTTTGTTTTTTTCTCTTAACATCAGCCAGCTTTTCAGCTGCAGTAAAAACCTGGAGTTTTATAGAAATGTACAATAAGTTGCCTTGTGTAACATTAGTCCATTCCCGCCCCAACCACTTCACAGTTAAAATTACCACACACTCTTACAGAAAACTCTCCCCTAGGTCCTGTGTATCTGCAAAATGTACTGCATGGGGAGACATTTGTTTTCAATGGTTCACTTTCATATTGGAACGTTTTTAATTAAATGAGCATAATCATGGGTATTATGTGGAACCTCAGACAGCCAACCTATACAAGATTGTTTGCTTCTCAAATGAGCACATCTAACTCCCATTGCTAATCTTGAGGCTTACATACACACAGAAGCAACTGTTCAGAAAGGATCATGAGTTGCCATCTATACTCTGAAAATCCCCAATAAACTTCTTTACAAAGGTGTCCAACATCTCTTAGCAATGACTATGTTCAGAGTATTTGTATTCAATGACGAATTGGAAGTGTGTTCCCTGAGCAACACCCTGCAATTAACTGAACTGTTTGGATCAGCCCCATTACTCTGAGGATGTGGAAGGGGGCACAGCCTTCCCAATTACCTCCAACCACTTCCCCTGCAGCCCTAGGAGCTGCTCTGTCGTCAGCAGTCCCTTCCCTGCTGCAGCTATTCAGCATCTCCCACACAGACCACCTACGGCATCACAGAGGAGGGAAGAATAAGTAGCTGGCTGCTCCATTGCCTGGTAGGCTGTGTAAACTCCAGGGAGAGCAGGGCAAAAGAATGTCTGGCTCTGCCTGAGCCTAAGGGAGCATCTAAAAAAGATGGCTGCCTTCCCTATCACCGTCACCCAGACTGCACGGAACAAGGGAAGTGAGAAGCTAAGAGTCAGAAACCCTTTATGGCTCCCCGATTCACTGCTTTTGCATGGGTTACAGTAGCCTGATGGCTGCTCTAATTTACACAAGCTGGCAAGGCTCCCCAAGAGACCACACACCAGCAGGGGATAGCTGACATGCAGCATTCACCAGCCACTCTTCCAATCCACTTTTGATATGCTGCTCCACATCCCAGCATGACCTCTATGCAGAGGCTGTGCAGAGGGAGCAGAGTATACTGGCACCATACCCACTGGGGCATCCCCAGCTAGGGATGTTTGGGTACTCTGCACAACCTAAATTGGCATAAATGGACCATAATAGGCTAGAGAGCCTGCCCCAAAATACTGACTGTGATCCTTGACCTTCTTGAAGTATGTTTGGCCCCAAAACACCAGAGGCTGGATATTACCACTCTAAATGGGCATGAGTTACAAAGACAAAAGAAAAGCAACATGTAATAGGTAAACCAAACCACTCAGTCTGAAGCAGTGGTGAACAGTCAAATCCTCCATTACTATTACAGACAATATCCAATGAGGCTGAAAACTGACAACTGCAAGTAGCTCTGTCTCAGGTTTCTGTACTTGTTTAATCTTTTAGGGTCTGATTTTCAGAAGTGCGGACCATCCAAAACTCCAGTTGAAATCCACAGGCGCTCCAGGTGCTGGGGACCCACTGAACATCAGGCTCTCAAACTCTGTTTTGCTAATATCGTCGCTTGGATAGAGATGTTACTTGTGGATGTATCTTGCAGTTCAATCTCTATTTGGACACCCAAAGACAGTCTCCTCCCACACATATCCATTCAAGTATGGCAGAATGTGCGCTGGTCACTAGTGGGGAGGGGAACAACCATGCTCAACACATGGTGGCAGATATTAAAAAGGATTGATTATGGACAGTTTGCCTTGTCTACACCAGCATCTAAGATGTATTCAATCATGACTGGTCAGGTGCCAAAAAAATCATTATCTACTCCTTGGATAATCATGACTCAATATTTTGCTTTTTTGTGTGTGATTTATGAATATTAACAAAAAGAGTTTTTAAATGTAAAAGTGTAGGATCCCCGCAGTGTAGTCGTGGCATATTTACAAGACACCAGAGATGCGTGGTAGATCTAACAATGCAGGTTCCTGCAAGTTTTACCATACATTTCATTTGACAGCATTGTACAGCCTAGAAAATAAACTCTGCAATTATGGAACCTCCAATAAACGACAGACGTTAACCTGATACACCAAGATACTGGAGGGGTGACTAAAACATGCACGTTCACCTCAGCTAGAGTGTTTTAGTGCTGGCATATCTTGAGAAACACATGAAATGCAGGATCCACAAGCACTGAGATTGCAAAACCAAGTACATATTATAAAGAAGAACTTTTCACACCTCTACTAAAGAATGGATCAGATTAAGAGGCAAATCTAAAGGAATCCAAATTTGCATTAATTAGAGCTTTTAGTCCACTCAATTTGAGTTACAGCATTTGATTCCAACCCATGTAATTTACACATCACCTCTGAATATATCCCAGTAAATCTAAATTGTAACACCCACCCAAGAGGCTGGAAAACATGAGGGTGTGGCAGGACAAGGAATTAGAAAGAGGATGTAAAAGGGTATAAATTAAAAAACAGTCCACACCCTACTTTAAAATTTGACCCTCTTCTGTCTCATCAGCACACGAGTTATACCCGCAAACTTCCTGGGATTCACCTCTGAATGTGGCCCTTTCTTAATTCAGTGTCAGAATCACTTCAGACAAGTTCTTTTATATGTAGTTTAATATTGCATATATACTACTTCCCAGCTCTCAGCATCCACAGATCACTATTTCTGTTTCTCAAAAAAAGTTGCTGAAGTCTGCTTAAATGCAGATCTCCACACCCACAAAGGTTTTAACTACAGTTCTGACACTTCAAACAACAGAAGCAGTTTTCCTAAATGGTATGAAGCCCAAGTTTCAAATGGCTGAGGAGATTACACAGTTTACTGGCCATTCACCTAAGCAGATATGATTGTATGCTGAGAACCTGCTGTGTTTTCTTGTGCCAGAGGCTATTACTATAATAATTAAAGTGTACTGGAGAAATGAAAGGAAAAAAATACACTTGTCCTTTTAACTTCGCTAGACTGGGGTAGTTAATTATTTTGTGTCAAGATCCAAATTTCTTGGTCTAGGAATAGTCAAGATCTGGACTCCAGAAAAACATTTTTCACACTGCAATAATAATAATAATCAATAAATAAAAAGATTTTGCAGAAGGTTCAAAAGCATCCGGCAGTCCGGATTTGGCACATAGTCTGCCTATTGTTAATCCATGGGCTTGATGGACCATTGTCTAACCCACTAAGTGGGGAGCATTATTGCCTCTTATACCCTTTGTGCTGCATTATACCTGTGCAGAACAAGGTGGGTTAAAGGATTAAAGTCCCAATACAAACAAGCAAGCAAGTAGTATGCTCATTTTGCAGATGGGGGAAACTGAGGCACACAAATAATTGGCAGAGAAGCCAGTACTCCCATGAGAACACTGCTCCTCTACAAAAAGCATGCACTATTTCAATATCTTGGATGAGCCTATACGAGTGATGTCATTTCAGCATCAACTCTGAGTTTCCCTGCTTTGTGAGTTTAAGACACACCCTTACTTTAAATATTCTTAAACCACAAAAAGCTAGTTTTAATTCCCTGCCTAGATTTTTATAGGAGCACTAGGAAATGGTGTTGAAGAGACACTTTACATTACATAGTTTAATGTCCCATCAAAATGAGATATATAAATGAAATTCTTCAGATTAATAGGGATATGAAATGTAATCACATTCTCAGCACTATTTGTATCATAACTGAATTAGTGGCTGCTCTTTAAGACAGGGACCTCCTCTTCCCCCACTGATGTCTCCATGTACAGTGAGAATGGATAACAACATTTTAGCTGCATACTAGAAAGCCATAATTTCAGCGGTGTAGTAGTTGCTTTTAAAACATCGTGTGGGAGAATTACAAGACACAGGTTCATATCCTGAACTAAAATAAATGGTAAGTTAGAGTACAAAAACAAAACAAAAAAACCCCCAGAAACCTATAATTTTTAGGATCAATAAAAACACTAGCTATTATGTTGCAAGAGCAATTTATATGAGAGAAAGATATAGATGTAACTATTTCCAGGCAGAGACTTTGCATGCAAAGTTTCAGCCCAGAGTGAGTTTTTACAAATCAGTATAAACCTTTTATACAAAAAGTGTTGGATCTTACCTAGCCCCAGAAAACACTGCTGCTGCATCTTCACAAGCCAGCCATGAAGAAATCAGCTATTAAAATGTCTCCTGCATTTCTGCTGACTTGACTGCAACTTTCTAAACAACAAGAGGCAGCTGATACAATGGCAGGTTTCTTAAATTCCACGCTGTTATATAGTTCTAGCTCTCAAGTTAAAAGGAGAGAGACAGCATCAAAGTTGTTACACCAAAATTGTATCGGTAACAAAGTGATTCCTTTCATATCAAGTTCTTCAGAACATCCGTTTATCTTTAATGAATTGTACAGTCTCTGTATTTAGAGATTAAAGTAAGCAAGAGGTTACATAATAGCCTTCCTAGAAGAAGCACACATGGATCCTTTCATATTCAGCAGTTCACTTTAACAAAGTAAGACTCAACAGAAATGTACAGACAAATTTAATATCTACCTATAGCCAAACCTGATGCACAGAATATGATCCTTCCTTCTCAGCCATGGCACACACAGCTCAGTTTATATTACAGTGGCATTTAGCCATAACTATGAGAAAGGAAGTTATGATGCAAAGTGGGAGTGGTACAGTACTGTATAATTGTTAAGATTATACTGGTCTAAATAAAGGACAGCCCTTCTTCCTTTTAATTGTAATGTAGGAAAATACAAGACTCTTGGCCTTTACTCCAAAAATCATGGTCGTTCCCATTGTACATGGTCATTTCCATTGTCTAAATGCAGTTAAAGATAACTTATACAACACAGAAATTCTCACTGAAGAGAAAGGTGTCCTGTTTTCAAAGATATAAAACAGTTTGTTTTCTATAAATATAGAAAAACAATTAAGAGAAAGCTTTTTTTAGCAGAGAGAACAGTGAAAGCAGTCTGATTTTGAAACACTACATAAGAACAGCTATACTGTGGCCATCTAGCCCAGTACCCGGTCTTTCGACAGTGGCCGGTGCCAGATGTTTCAAAGGGCATGAACGCAACAGGTAATCAAGTGATCTATCCCATCGCCCATTCCCAGCTTCTGGGAAAGAAAGTCTAGGGACACTTCAGAGCATGGTTCTGCATCCCTGCCTATCCTGGCTAATAGCCATTGATGGACTCATCCTCCATGAACTTATCTAGTTCTTTTAACCCTAACAGTCTTGGCCTTCACAACATCCTCTGGTTGTGTACCACAGGTTGACTGCATTGTGTGAATAAATACTTAATTTTGTTAGTTTTAAACCTGCTGCCTATTAATTTCATTGGCTGGCCTCTAGTTCTTGTGTTATAAGAAGGAATAAATAACATTTCCTTATTTACTTTCTCCACACCAGTCATGATTGTATAGACCTCTATCATCTCTCTTCTTAGTTGTCTCTTTTCCAGGCTAAAAAATCCCAGTCTTATTAATCTCCCCTCATATGGAAGCTGTTCCATACCACTAATAATTTTTGTTGCTTTTTTCCTGTACTTTTTCCAATTCCCTTTTTTGTTTGTTTGTTTTTTGAAATGGGGCAACCAGATCTGCACACAGTATTCAAGATGTGGGCGTATCATGGATTTATAAAGAGTGTGATAAAGTCAGGCTGGACAGCTTTAAAAGGGTGTGCCTATTTGAGGACCAGGAGAGAGTGGGTGGGGACAAACCCACCCACCACAAAAGGCCCCTCCCCCAGCCTAAGGGGAGGAGCTGCTGGACCTGGGGCTCAACAGATTACAGGAGACAACAAATGAGAAAACAGGAGGAGGTCTGGGGATCACAGGTTTAAACGAAGGGAACCAGAATGGGATACCGAGCAGAGAACCCCGGACAGCGCCCACTGCTCCCAAAAGGTGTCTAGGGAGCCAGTGGACGCTGCCCAGAGGAACTCGGCCCAGAACTCCGCTGTGGATACAGCACAGGTCCTGCCCTCCGTCCTCCAGAGGGAGACTCAGGATCCCTACAGAATCCCAGTGCAGTCCTGGTCAAAAGAGCTCCAGAACTGTCTTCTGGAGGTGGGCCAGGAAGCTCGGGGTTGGGACCAGGGTCTTGAGCCAGAGCCAGAGCATAGACAGGACGAGCTGGTTGAGCACCATTGCCCTCCCTCGAAGGGAGAGGCACCGGAGCAGTCCTGTCCATCTCCACAGCCGCTCAGACACCTGGTCCTGCAAGTCTTGCCAGTTCTCTGCCAGGAAGGGATGGGTGGCGGAAAGGTAAACACCCAGGTAGAGCAGCGGACCCGCGCTCCACCTGATGGCTTGAAACGCGGGAAGGAGCTTGTCTGCCACCCAGCCTCTACCATCAGGCCAGAGCTCTTGACCCAGTTGACCTGGGCAGACGAGGCTGCCGAGTAGATGGCCAGGCAGGCCTCCAGCCGCACCAGGTCGCCCGGGTCCTGAACCGCGAGGAGCATGTTGTCGGCATATGCTGACAGGACCAGCCTGAGCTCTGGCTCACGGAGCACCAACCCCTTCAGCCTCCGGCAGAGGAGATAGAGGAAGGGCTCGATGGCCAGAGCGTACAGCTGGCCCGACAGTGGGCAGCCTTGGTGCACTCCTTGCCCGAAGCTGACCGGCTCGGTCAGGGTCCAGTTGAGTTTGACCAGGCACTCCATGGAGGCATACAGCACCCGGAGAAAACCCAAACAGTGGGGCCCGAAGCCAAACGCCCACAGGGTGCCCAGGAGGTACCCATGGTCCATCCTGTTGAACGCCTTCTCCTGGTCCAGGGACAGGAGGGCAAACAACAGGCAATCCCTACACCCGAGCTGTAGGAGGTCCCGGACCACACAGAGGTTGTCTAAGATGGTGCAGCCCGGGACAACGTAGGTCTGGTCAGGATGGACCATGTCCTGCAGCACGGATCCCAGTCTCAATGAGAGGGCTTTGGCTATGATTTTGTAGTTTGTGCTGAGGAACGAGAGGGGACACCAGTTCCGAAGGTCGCGGAGGTCCCCCTTCTTGGGCAGCAAGGCGAGCACGGCACGCCTGAATGAGATGGGGAGCTCTCCACTGGCCTCGGACTTGACCCAGATGATGGTGAGGTCTGGGGCGAGGACATCCCAGAACACGCAGTAGAACTCCACGGTCAGCCCGTCCATGCCCGGGGATTTATTTGTGGGCATGAGGCGGACGGCTCCTGAGAGGTCGGCCAGAATGAGAGATAACTCCAGCTGGTCCCGGTTGCCCATGCTGACCGTGGGAAGTTCGTTCCAGAGCACCCGGCAGGTGGTGGCTTCGGTCGGATCCAGAGAGAAGAGGCTGGCGTAGATGGCCCATCCATCTCTGCCGGGTCGGTAAGGGGGGTGCGGTCCTCTGCTAAGAAGCAAGTGACGTGCTTCCAGGCCTCCCTACTTTTCTCCAAGGTGTAGAAGAAGTGGGAGCCGTGATCCATCTCCTGAAAGAGACGGATGCGGGATCAAACGAAGGCTCCCTGAGTCTGAAGGTCTTTGAGGGTTCGGAACCCCTCTCGCTTCTCCTGGCACGCTCCGCAGAGGGATGGATCCTCGGGGCTGGCAGCGAGATGCTTCTCTAGCACTAAAACCTCCTGCTCCAGCTGCTCTATCTCCACATCCCTCTGCCAGCTAGCCCCCCCAAGTGTAGTCGGGGCAAAAGAGTCGGGCACGCACCTTCCCCACGTCCCACCAACGCTGCCTGAGGGTAAAGCGCTCCGCTGCTCCCTCCAGGCCAGCCAGAACTCCCAGAAGGATGCCACAAAGCCCACATCCTACAGCAGGCTGTTGTTGAAGTGCCAGTAGGCCGGCCCTGGCCTCTCTGCAGTGAAAGAGACCGTCACGGTCACCAGGTGGTGATCCGAGAACGGGGCTGGCTGTACACTGGAGGAGTGGGCCCGGGAAAGATGGTGGCGAGAGAGGTCTTTCCCCAACCTGGTCAGAGGTGAAGGTGACGACGTCGTCCGGGTGGTGGTCGCACCAGACATCCACTAGGGAGTGATGGTCTATAATCTCCCAGAGGACGTCCACGGCAGCCTGGCAGTGCTTGGTCCTCGTGCGGTCTCGTTCCTCAAGGGTGGTGTTAAAGTCCCTGCCCAGGACCAGGCATTCACGAGGATCCAGGGTACCGAGGAAGGTGGATGCCTGCCGGAAGAACCACACCCGCTCCAGGCCCGCAATTGGGGCGTAGACATTGACGAGATTCAACAACGCCAGCCCCTCCATGCAGACCCAGAGGTGCAGCAGGCGGCCCGGCACGACCTCGGTAACTACCAGTACCTCGGGCTGCAGGATGGGGGAGAACAGGGTGGCCACTCCACCCACATGGGTGGAGAGATGACTAAGGGGCACCTCCTCTCCACACTCCAGCCGCCAGCTGACTTCGGTGGCTGGGTCCGTGTGGGTCTCCTGCAGGAACGCCAATGAGTACCCCCCTCCCAAATGAAGGCGAGCACCTGGCTCCTGCAGAGACCCGTCCTTAAGCCCCTGGTGTTTAGGGTGGCAAAGGTGACAGGCATTATTAGACCTGAGGGGGATCCTCGTGGGCAGGAGCACCAGCGGTCCTCTTTGGGGTGGGAGCAGCCACTCCGCCCTGCTAGGCTGAAAGCAGGGGAGGAGGGCACCAGTAAGAGGGAATTGGGGGGGGGAGGGTGCTAAACCAGGTGGGGGTACAGGGACAACGTACTCACCAGCCCAGAGTACTGGCTCCTCCGACTGCATGGGGGGGTGGGGGGGTGGGGAAGAGGCTTAACCGAAGTAGGGGAGTGCAGCGTGCAGGGGGATCAACAGAAATGGGGGGGGATCAAAAGGGGGCCATGAGTGCTGCTGGGACAGGAGCACGGGGGGCTAAGGTGGGGGGCAACGGCAGACAAGGGAAGGTTGGAGTGATGCAGGGCTGGGAGGGCTCAGCAGCAGACTGCTATGGCTGGGCTGGCAGGGCAGAAACCAACAAATACAGGGGTCGGGGCAGGGCAAGCAAACTGACTGGAAAGGAGGACTAAGGCAAGGCAGGTAGGACAAACAGACTAACACAAGGACAAACAAACCATGGGGTGGGGGAGTGGGCAGGGACAACTATGGGAAGGGAGGGCAGAGAAGAGGAAGGGCAGGGGTGCCCCCAAGTATGGAGGTGGGGGAAGCAGCAAAATGGAGGGGGACGGTCACCCACAGCAGGAGTAATGGGAGGAGGCAGCCAGGCAGGTAAGGGGCCTCTTCTGCAGCTAGTGGTGGTGGTGCTGGTCCTGGGGGCAACAGGGGTGGTGGCAGTGGAAGTGCCACTCACTCACCCCCTCCTGATGGGAGGGGAGAGAAGGGGAGGCAGGCCCACAAGGCCCCCAAGAAGCAGCAGCACCTCCTCCAACAGCTTTCCAAAAGGGTGTAACTATTTGAGGACCAGGAGAGGGGTGGGTGTGTGTAAGCGGAAGCCCACCCACCGCTCAAGGCCCCTCCCTCACTTAAGGGGGAAGCCAAGTGACCTGGGGCTCAACTGATTCCAAGGGACAACAAATGAAAAAACAGGAAAGGGTGTGGGGGTCACAGGTTTAAACAAAGGGAACCAAAGGGGGACACCGAACAGAGGGCCCCGGACAGCACCCACCGGAAGGTGTCTAGGGAGCCAGCGGACTCTGCCCAGAGGAACTCCGCCCGGATGCATGAATGAATGGAGGAACGGAAATAGGCCCCACAGTCGCAGAGTTCTCCCACAGCCAACCTCCTCTCCCTGGTGTTGTAGATGGCCACTTTGGCCAGGGCTAGGAGGAGGCTGATGAGGAGGAACTGCAACCTTGTGGGGCTTCGGACGGGGTGTGCATGGATGAACAGGTGAGGGGAAAAAGTGCAGCCAGAACCTCAACAGGAGGTTCTGGAGGAGCCAGAAAAGGGGCTGCAGCCTGGTGCACTCCAGATAGGTGGGCACCAGGGTCTCCCTCGCACTGCAAAAGGGGCTGGTGTCAGGGCGACGGGTGAACCGTGCCAGGTACATGACCGTGCTCATGGCTCCATGAAGGAGCCGCCAACTGATGTCTCTGGCAGGCTGCGGGGTTAGGGTGGAGTAGAGGCTGGCCCACCGGGGGTCCTCGCCCTCCACAGGTGGTATTAGGTTCCGCCATTTGGTGTCTGGGTGGGACACGAGGGCAGGGAAATGAAGGGTGTGGAACACGAGTATGTACAGGTGGTTCCTGAGCACAGCTCGAAAAAGAACTGGCTGCAGATCGCGCAGCCGGCTAGGGGAATGGGGAGGGAGGGGCTGGTGAGGCTTGCGGGGCCAGGGCCCAATAGTGAGCGCTGGAGGGCCGGGGCTAAAGGGAGGGCAGGGGCATCCTCTCGCAAGACCCGCTCGAGGTAAGCCTGAGCAGCGGGGGGGCAAGGCTACCCTCACCTCCTGGAGTATGTGTCGGGGGGTCCAATGGGTGGAGAGCCCCATGCACTGGGCCAGCGCCTGGCGGTCCACCCAGTCCCCCTGGGAATAGTCCGGAAAGTCTCCGATCCTGGTGACTCCCGCCAAGACCAACCTCCGTTGCACCGAGAGGGTCTCTGCCACCTGCATACACAACTGGGGGTTGTGCAGCAGGGACTCCGCGAGGGGTCTGGAGGCCAAGACCAGCCTCCAGGTCCAGAGGAGGTCCCAGTAGAAAATCAGCAGCTCGGAGAGGTCTCGCGGAAGACCTCTCAGATGGAGAAAAAAGAGCTGCCAGTCATACCGGAGCCCCCAGAGGCGGCGGAGGAAGGCGTGCCCCAAGTGGCTCCACACCAGACTACCTGCACCATAAAGGAGTCTCTGCAGGGCCTGGAGGTGGAAGGTGTGGACCCAGCTGCGGATATAGCACAGGCCCTGCCCCCTTTCCTCCAGGGGGAGACTCAGGATCCCTGCAGAGACCCAGTGCAGTCCTGGCCAAAAGAACTCCAGAACTATCTTCTGGAGGTAGGCCAGGAAGCTTGGGGTCAGGACCAGGGTGCTGAGCTGGTGCCAGAGCATGGACAGGACCAGCTGGTTGAGCACCAGTGCCCTCCCTTGAAGGGAGAGGCACCGGAGCAATCCTGTCCGCTTCCGCAGCCACCCCGTCCTGCAAATCTTGCCTGTTCTCTACTGGGGAGGGATGGGTGGCGGAAAGGTAGACACCCAGATAGAGCAGAGGACCCGCGCTCCACCGGATGGCTTGAAGTGCGGGTGGGAGGGGGCCCGTCCGCCACCCCGCCCCTACCATCAGGCCAGAGCTCTTGGTCCAGTTGACCCGGGCAGAGGAGGCTGCCGAGTAGATGGCCAGGCAGGCCTCCAGCCGCACCAAGTCACCCGGGTCCTGGACCACGAAGAGCACATAGTTGGTGTATGCTGAAAGGACTAGCCTCAGCTCCGGCTCACGGAGCACCAGCTCTGTCAGCCTCCGAAGGAGGAGACAGAGGAAGGGCTTGATGGCCAGAGCATACAGCTGGCCTGACAGTGGGCAGCCTTGGCGCACCCCTCGCCCAAAGCTGACGGGTTCAGTCAGGGTCCAATTGAGCTTGACCAGGCACTCCGCGGAGGCTTACAGCACCCGGAGAAAACCCACAAAATGGGGCCCGAAGCCGAACGCCCACAGAGTGCCCAGGAGATACCCGTAGTCCATCCTGTCGAATGCCTTCTCCTGGTCCAAGGACAGGAAGGCGAATGATAGGCCATCCCTGCACCCAAACTCCAGGAGATCCCGGGCCAAATAGAGATTGTCGAAAACGGTACGGCCCGGGATGGTATAGGTCTGGTCGGGGTGGACCACGTCCTGCAGCACGGACCCCAGTTGCAGCGAGAAGGCCTTGGCTATAATTTTGTAGTCCATGCTGAGGAGCGAGATGGGACGCTAGTTCCAAAGCTCGCAGAGGTCCCACTTCTTGGGCAGCAAGGCGAGCACGGCCCGCCTGCATGAGAGGGGGAGCTCTCCGTTGGCCTCGGACTTGGCCCAAACGGTGGCGAGGTCTGGGCGGAGGATGCCCCAGAACACGCAGTAGAACTCCACGGTTAGCCCGTCCATGTCCGGGGATTTATTGGTGGGCATGATGCGGAGGGCTCCCGAGAGTTCAGCCAGAGGGAGAGGTAGCTCCAGCCAGTCCTGGTCGCCCACACTGACCTCAGTGGTTGGGTCCGTGTGGGTCTCCTGCAGGAACACTACAGAGTACCTCACCTCCCGAAGCAAGGAGAGCACCTGGCTCCTGCGGAGACCTATCCTGCAGCCCCTGGTGTTTAGGGTGGCAAAGGTAACAGGCATTATGAAGGGGGCTGGAGGAGATCCTCGTGGGCAGGAGCACCGGCAGTCCTCGTCGGACTCCGCAGCAATCCGTGGCTGAGTCCATTGGCCATCAGGGCGTTACAGAAGATGCGGGTCCGCCGATATGCTGCGGCGCCCTGCTGCCCGGTCCCTTTTCCCTCCTTCAATGCGGCACTCGTGGCCCGGAGGATCTGGTCGAAGTCCTCCCAGCGTTGCAGAGCGAGCTGTACCCGGTTTTGGACACTGCGCGTATTCCGGAGGAAAGCACGCAGCTCCTCTCGCGGCACTGCGGGGGGTCCATCCTCCGGCTCGGCCCCCGCAGCATGTTGGGGCTGAGGCTAGGGGCGGTGGTGGAGGGAAGACGGCGGCCCCGTGGGGGCCGGGAGCACTGAATGCAAAGGTCACCTCTTGGGAACTCCCAAGGGGGAAAGAGACGACTCCAGGTACAGCAGGGGTACAGATGGCAGGGGGAGGAAGGGCAGAGTCGGGGTTGGAAGTGGGAGGCAGGGGTGGGGTGGAAACAAGGAGGGGGGTGGAAGCTGGGACAGGGGAGGGATCGGGACAAGGAGTGGGGGCAGGTTCCGCGGCCCCAGCAGCCGGAGTGCAGCGTCTCCTGATCAGGGCTGGGGGCCGAGGGGGCAGGGAGGGGGAGAGGGTTCTCTACGGGGGCGGGCTCAGGTGGTATGGTGCCGGCAGCTTCGAGCCCTTGAGAGGAGACATCTGGGGTGGCACCCTTGAGGGTGGGGGGGGCAGCCTATGACAGGGGAGGGGCCACCGGGTGGTCCCGACTCAGGCTCCGTGGCCCCAGCCAGTGCTGCAAGGGACGCGGTGGCTGTGATGGGATCTCCGCCGTCAGCTGGTTGGGCGGAGGGGTCGAGAGGGGCCCCGGGAGGGGGGGCAGGTACAGCAGCCTGGTAGGGAAGGATGGGGGGTGGCTCGGCACTGTCGTGTGCTAGGCCCTCCATATGGGGGGAGATGTCCTCCCCCTGGCTGGCTGGGGTTAGACCCAGGGCGTCGATCTCCTCCATAAGGGATGAGAAATCCCCTCCCGCCACCATGAGGTCCACCCCAGCAGTAGCCAAAGAAGCAGCGGCACCGGCACTAGTGGGGGGGCCGGCTGACATAAGGGCAGGGGGGTCTTCGGCGGGGTCTTCTCCAGGAGGAATATGGTGCAGCCCACATCCACCGCCACGGCTTTCTCGGCCGGTGCCACTGGCTGGGCTTCGGCAGGGGGCTCAGTGGAAGGCCCGGCTCGAGCAGCCCCCTCCTGGCCTTGCAGGGGCTCTCACCCCCCTCGGCAGTGGAGGGGAAGGGGTGCTGGGCACCGGCCTTGCGCTTACCACGCCTGCCCTGCACCAGCACCCAGCCCTCCGAGGTGGAGGACTTGGCAGTGGGGGCAGAGCCAGGGGGCAATGGCAAAGGGATTGAGGCTCAGGAAGGCAGGAGTGGGGTCACAGGGGAAAGAGAAGCCTCCCCCCGGGGTGAGCACCTTCCAGTGCCCGACAATGGTGGCCCTGACCCCCTCTCCTCCGCAAGCCCCGCCGGACTGCTCTGGGCATTGGCGGGGCCGGCTCGCTCGCCCGGGTGATCCGGGGGGAGGGCCCCCGGGGCCCAGGAGCTGGTGATAGCCGCTGAAGAGGGAGGGGGGGCGGCCACAAGGTCCAGACAGCTAGGGGGATGGCCACCGCTGGCCTGACTGGCACCCCCATGGGTCCTGGGGGACCCGGGCCTCCCGTCTTGCCGGGCCAGGGGACAGGCCCTCCGGACATGCCCCATCGCTTGGCAAAGGAAGCACCGGGCCTCTCCTGTCGAGTAGTGGACCCGGTACTGGGCCCCTTGATGGGGCACCAGAAAGGACCCCTAAAGCGCCTCCCCACCACGAGCTGCTGGTGGCAGCTGGAGCTGCACCTGCCGGCGGAAGGAGAGGACATGGCAAAGGGCGGGGTCCTTGCAGCCGAGGGGGAGCGGTCTGATGGTGGAAATGGGCTTCCGCAGGGTAGCGAGGAAAGGCAGGACGGCAGCGTTGGGGAGGAAGGGCGGGACAGAAGTGAAGACCACCCGTACGCCCAGGTCCTCCAGGGGCTCCATAGGGACGTGGACATCCCCCACCACCAAGCCCCTCTCCACAGCCTCCTGGGCAGCGGCCTCAGATGCCAGAAAGAAGACCACCTTCCCATACATCTTAGAGGTCGCCACCACAGCCGTGGGCCCTACCACCCGTGCCAACGCCCGCACGTAGGTTTCCATGTCGGGCAAGGCGGGTACCAGGGAGCAACAGACCCCATGCCTCCTGGTAAGAGTTGGGAAGGGGCCCCTTCTTCCCGGCCGAGGGCATGTCCCCTGGAGCAGGGAGGGCAGTAGCCGTGGCAGCGGTGGGGTCCTGGGAGTCCCCACTCGAGGTGCCCGCTGGGGCAACTAGGCCAGGATCCACAGGCGGGGGCAGGGTCTCAGGGCGGAAGGGAGGGGCAGGAATGTCCAGGGGGTGGGGTCCAGTCCTGGGCACACCCGCCATCTTGGAATGGGGTAGGGTGGGCTCAGTGGTGGGGTGAGGGATAGGGGAGGAGCGGGAGGGGGCGGGGTAGCCACTCTGCCCCGCTTGGCTGTGTGCTCATCAGCCTGGGTTGGGATGCCAGCTCCTCTGGCTGCTGGGGGGGCGGTCTGGAACCGATTGGGGGGGTGTCAAGAAAAAACGGGGGAAATCAATTAAGGGGGGGGTGTAAGCGCTGCTGAGGCCGGAGGGGGGGTGGGGAAGCAACAGGAGCAGTAGGCGGCGGGGGCGGGATGTTGGGCTGAAGCAAGGTGGAGACAGCCCAGCTGCAGACAGCTAGGACCAGGGCGGGGAAAGGAGCCAACCTTGAGAGGAAGCCAAAACAAAAGGGGCAAATGAAAACCACCACGCAAGGACAAACAGGCCAGGGGGGGTCATTGTGGGGGGGGGGGGGGAAGGGGGGGAAGGACCGGGGGGGCAAAAAATGGGGGCCAAGGGGGCAGCAGCAGAGAAAGAGTGGGTGGGTTGGGGCTGGAGCAAGGATGGGAAGGCTCAGCAGTGAACTGCTAGCCGGACGGGACGGGGGGCCACCAAACTCAGGGGCCGGATTGGGGAGAGCGAACCAGCCTTGGGAGGGAAAAACGGAACAACCGGGACAGGGTAAGCAAACCAACGGGCAGACAGACCGAAAAGGGGGGGCAAAGAAGGGAAAGGGCACGGGGGGGCCCCAAAGCGGGGGGCCAAGGGAGCAGCAGCAGGGAAGGGGGTATTCATGGCAGCAGCAGTAGCAGAAAGGGAAAAAGCCAGCCAGGAATAGGGGCCCCTCTGTAGCTAGTGGTGATAGTGGCGCTGACGGGGGGGCCGGGAGGGGGTGAGGGCAGGCAGGCTGGCTGGCGAGCCCCCCCAGACAGCACAAGCAGCGCCTCCAGCAACCTTGAAAAAAAAGGGGGGGGTGCCTGGGCCAGTATGAGGGCTTGAAAGGGTTAAAACCCCTCTGCCTTTCAGGCAGAGGAGAAAGCACAGCAGGGCAATTAAAGGCACTTAGACTCAATGAAGGGAGGGGCCATGGGTATTTAAACCCTGCCTTCCCTAAAGAAGGGTGAGGGAACAAACACGGGAAGCTGTGGAACAGCTGCAGGAGAAGGTTCTCTCCCAGGTCAGGAGACAGAGCTCTGCTACAGCCAGGGGAGATGAGGTAGTTGGGGGGCACCCTACCCACAAACAGGAAGGTAAAGCGTGAGACCCACCGGGGGGGAGCAGGCAGTTTGCCACAAGAGGTAATATGATATTTTCTGTCATATTATCAATCCCTTTTCTAATGATTCCTAACACTTTTAGCTTTTGAGGAAAGGAACACTATGAACAATGATTGTTCCTATTTTAAGTTTCTTCTTCCCCCGCATCAGTGACATCAAGTATCTGGAAACTGTGCAATCAAATAGCAACCAAAACCCCCAGACTTAATTTCCCTAGCAAATTACAGTTACAATTGGAACACAATGCAGCTAGGTTTGATTGCGTTCCTCCTACCTCACAGATGACAATTTCTGAGGCAAGTATTCCAGCAGATCTCTTGTGAAATCTCACGTCTATACATCTGAACAGAAGCAATGTATAATTATAGCTTATATGCCACCTTCATTATAAGCTCTCATTTTCTGCATCATTGGCCACATTACTTTTTGGCCATTTTTCTGAAGTTTGTTCATCTAGAATTGTTTAAACCTGTTAAACACGTTGGTTTGCCAGTCTGATCGTCTTTATTTGTACTATTAGGAGGGCAGGAAGGACAAGAGGAAGGAATCCATTACACTGCCATTTACCAAAGCTGTAGCCAAAACTTTGACCTACACAACTGAGATCAAATATGATCATTGAGATGCATATAACTAAGCATAGCCAACAAAGAAATTATTTTATTGTCAGCCCTTGAACTGAGAATTTACATGAATCTTGATCTCAGAGACATTATTATTAAAAACTTATTCCATTAGCTTAAGTACAAGACTAGAACATGTAGGCCAGACTAGCCATAGGCAGACATTAGAAAGAGAGCAGTTCAAATAAAACTTTAAATAGAAAACATTAACATTTTGCCTCAGTACTCACTGAAAGTATTTAGCCAAAAGTAATATCTACATAAATACTTCAGCTTTAAAAACTATCCTTGATCTGAGACATCCTTGGTTGTAAATTCAGATATAAAACTGGTTGTTTTTTGACCACCCATACCTGTAACAGTACCAAAGCCCAGACAGTTAATAGAAACTGGTGTTTTCAACTGTTTCAAAGCACTTTTTAGAAGTGTTTTATTTTCAGATTTTAGGAGTTACATTGGCTAGATGATACAAAGAATAAAGTTTGTCTATATACAGTTTTTGTAATGGTTTAAATAAATTGGTAGAAAGTGATTTTGTTAAACTAATCCAATCCCCTAGTATGGATGCAGTTATATCAGGTAAAGAAAGTTATATTGCTATAATTTGTTTCAGTAAAACCATGTCAATATAGCTGTATCCACACTAGGGGGCTGCACCAATTTGATTAAATTAGGTTTTTGCCAGATTTAGTTAAAATCAGCACCAAAAAAAGAACCCTGGGTGTAAACAAACCCAAATACGTTCCTGAAATTGTATGCAACTTCAATCTCTTCATAATGCCATTTATGCTCAGAACTCCTCTCCTGCACATATTCCCCAAGTGCCCTCCAACCACTTCAGCATAGCCTATGACAACTACTCAGCCATTTTGTATTGTTAACACTTAACAAAAACTTAAACTGATTGCATGATGATTTGATCTTCAGCCACTGTTTGATCTGTACTGCGTGTCTAAATAAGCTCAGTCTTCCTACTTAAGTCAATAGAAAATGGATCAGGCCTTTGGATCATGTGCTCCTTCTGACACACGCTGCATTGCTCAAGCCAGTCTGTGCTCAATATTAGGTTGAGCACGCAGTCAGGGTTCAAAGAGCAATTAAAACAATTTTCAGCCATACAAACTCAACCCCCATTTCTAAAAACTACACTCAAAACATAAGGGTTTAACTTACGCAACACAGTTGCCTCTCCTCCCTCTGCTGAGTAAACACTCTGCATGGAACAGAAGAGTTTAAAGCTGACATCTAAGCATAGTGAGTGGCGTTATGAAAGGAACAACCTTAAGCTTGAACTGTCTTGCTTTTTGCTACTGACATCAAATCCATAGGGATTCTTTGTATTTTTTTTAAACTGTTCCTGAAGCTCAACTTCCATGCCACTCCCACTGGAATCCATTACGTCAACAGCTTCCTGGATGGCAGCGGGCCGGCAGAAAAAGCTTTCTAAGAGAGAGGTCTTGTGATATGCTATTCTAAAGATCAGTGGTGATCTTATGTAAACTTTCTTTCGGTAGGCCCAGTGGTAACATAGCAGCACTTACAATGTACCTACCTCTGAGAAGACCAGACTATAATAGAGAGGTAGCAGCTGCACCACACACTGTGCTATTTGCTGGCTAACTGATGGCAGTGATGCTGCCGGAGATTTAAAGTACAGTAGTACCCTGACTTACGAGTTTAATTCGTTCTGTGACTGAGCTCGTAACTTAATTTGCTCGTATGTCAAAATAATTTTCCCCATTGAAATTAACCGAAATGCTATTAATCTGTTCCCGCCCCCCAAAAACCACCCCAATTTTTTTACATGTTTTTAAATAAGAAAAATGTACTTTATAAACAACAAATAATGTATAAAAAAATAATAATACATAATAAAAGAGAATGTAAAGAAAAACTGGTTTTATTAAGTGTATTTACCTTGAAGGTCAGACAAAGATGCGAGCACGGCGAGATAAACATGTGAACTGAACGCTCGCACGCTTCCTCCTAGTGGCGGCGGGTGGCATAAGCTCACTCATAACTCAAATATTGGCTCGCATCTCAAAGCAAAAAATCGACCGCGCGACGACTCGCATCTCAAAAAACTCGTAAGTTGACTCGCTCGTATGTTAAGGTTTTACTGTATTTATTTTCCTCTTTTCCACCTCATGCTCAAACTGCTCTGGTAAGAATGGATGGCTGATCTTTCTGCCTCAACCAACAGGAATACCCAAAACCACACTTAACTCTAGCCCATAAATATAGCAAGGTCAGGTGATTATGGGGGAAAAGTTCACCTGATCTATGGAAAGCTATCATTGGTTTCTAAAGCAAGCAGCAAAAACCTACTGTTAAATTTTTAGTTTTAAGTCTAGCCCTTTCACTGAAACCTAAATAATTGTAAAAAGAGTCATACAGGATAAGCAATTGGGCTTATTATAAGAGTAGAATGTGTATCAAATAAATTCTCATTTACAAGAGCAAAGATTCACAGTGCAACTCAAAAGCACTCAGTGTGGGCGCAGTCTAGTCTTCCTGACATCAGTTAGAGCAGAATAAAGTCAACGATGAGTGCTTTTGAAAATCCCAACTTTAATGTCTAAAATATGCTACTTACTATTCAACCAGCAGTAGATTCCTAAAGTCTGCTAGTCCCACCTCCATGAACCTAAACAAAGCAAACAACTCTTTCCAAGACTCAAATTTCAGTTATGTTTTAAAAATGTTTTAAAAAAAATGTTTTTGCAGATAGAGGGAATCAGACAATTTACCAGAACACTGGACAGGAAATCAGAAGATCACAGTTTTCTTCCCAATGATATGACATGCTCCGCCAATGGGAAAGCCACTTAAAAGGGACAACTTGAATTTTTTTTAAATGTATTAATCTATTTGAATCAATTAATTTTCTATTGGAGCACCCTTAAGATAAGTTGTTTAATAAAGAACCTTTTTAAAAAACAAAAAAATAAAGTGTATGGGTTTTCCTCTGCTGCTTTCTTGTTTTGATATGTCTTTTGGACTGGAGGACACCACCTCTATTCCCTTTCCTTTTTCTAAGCAAGGCCTGCTTGCTGTCTGTTCTCTTTCAGTTTCAGCTCTGCTTCTATTTGGAAGAGGTGGGCATGATCAACAAACCAGTGAAACTGACAGACACAAGTAGCTGTCAAACACACAAAGTAAACAAACTAAAAACGATTTCTCTCCTATCTTTCAGTTATAATAATCTTTTGGCACCATTTGTAACAATAGGTACAAAGTTTTCATCTAGAAATGGGATTTTCAAATTGACAGTCCTTCTAATGCCTCTACTTCAGCTGCACCACCTGTTAAGTGGTGATAGTACTTACTCTTTTCCCAACTGTTTAAAGTGCTTTGAGATCTTCAGATTTAGACATACTTAGAGCCAGTGATGATATCCCAAATTTCCAATAACCAGTTCTATAAAGGCAGGTGATATTTAAGAACCTATTCTGAATAGGTTCTTAAACATCATGCACGCAACACCCGACACTCTGCACCCCAACAACCCAGCACCCAGAACTTCAGGGCACCCTCCGCCGTGAAATTGACCCTCCCTGGTCAATTTCGGGCAAGAAGAATCACAGGAGAGACTGCCCGCACTGAAATTGACCCTCCCTGGTCAATTTCAGCAGGGGAGCTGGGGCATACTCTCCCCTGTGAAATTGACAAGGCAAAGTCAATTTCGGCAGCGGAGAGGGAGACTTGGCATCAAGACGAGAATCTCCACTGTGAAACTCGCTCTGCGCTGCCAAATTCGAAACCCCTCCAGCGCCCCGCAGAGCGCAACGGGAGGACGCTAACAACTGGTTCGCTGCCTTTTTTTTATTTTAAGAACCGGTTCGCGCGAAACCCGCCAGCGCCCCGCAGAGCGCAACAGGGGAGGACGCTAACAACCGGTTCGCTAAATTTTTTTAATTTTAAGAACCGGTTCGCGCGAACCGGTGCGAACCGGTTGGATATCATCACTGTTTAGAGCTAAATATTACTTTCAGATCCTCAGTTCGCCAAAATAGGCTTGTCAAAAATGGCACAGTAATGAAGTGCAGCTAGCGAATTTAAAAAAAAAAAAAAAAAAAAAAGGATTTTTCAGAGAATGTCAAGAACCTCCACCCCAGCATAAAAACAAAGGGACTGTAGTGACAAAGGATTGTATTAAAAACAAGAAAAGCTCATTTGATAAGATCCCTGTAAAGAAACACAGCGTCATTTCTTAAACACAGTAAGTACCATAGCATTTAAAAAAAATAAATTCCAAAACTCTCCCTCAAAACTGAAGAACTGTTAGTTTGCACTACTACAACGAAACAGTAACAGTCTCAATTTAGATATAAACTATATGCTCAGCAGTTAGCTTCACTGAATTGAAGTATTAAATGGCTCTTAAAGTATCAGAATTAGCTACAAGGTTGAATGTGTCAAAGGATTAACATAAGGGGCACTCTCAGTAGAAAGCAGATTGTAAACCTTTTTTGAGGCCCTCTCCCCCCAAGTCATGGTTCAAATCTGCTCTGAGGCACGCTCCAGAACACAATGGGTTCAGGGTTCCTGTCACAGGGCCCTATGGTCTTGCAGTTAAGTCTGTCGGGCTGCCCTCTGCCTCAGGGCAGAGGCCTAGTGGCCAGAGTCAATAGTTGCCCTCCTGATCAGTAGCAGGTGGCCTAGTGGCTGGAGTCAGTCACCCCTGCCTTCAAGGTAGCATGACCTAGGGGCCAGGGCCAATAATTGCCCTTATATCCTTGGCTGGGTGGCTTAGTGGTCTGAGTCAATGGAGCTTCCCCTGCCTTCAGGGCAGCATGGCCTAACAGCTGGAGCTATTGGGACCACCCTGGCCTTCGGGATGGTACAACCTCAGGACCAGAGTCAATAGTGCAACCCTTAGGTTCAGGGCTTGGCGGCCTAGTTTCCAAAACCAAGGGAGCCATCTTTACCTTCCATCTTTGGGACAGGGCAGCCTAATGGCCAGAATCAATAGCGTGACCCTAGTCCTCAGGGTAGCATCTTAGTGGCCAGAGTGGAAGGGGCCACCACCTAGGGATGGATGGCAGCTGGGGTAGGGAGAACCCAGCTCTACCGGTCCCAGCTTAGAGCCCAGTCAGTGAGTACCACTGTGTCAGCAGGGATGCAGCCAAAACACACTGCTTCTTCATGGGCCAATAGGTAGCCCTCCTCTGGGCCACTCCCTACCCAGATTCCTGAAGCCTCCACGCCAGTGTCTTTGTTGCCCTGGGTTCCTTTGTTGGGCATAGCAGCCTGTGAATCTAGTTCCTATGGGGCATCTGCAGCTCCTCTTGCTCCCTGGCTGGAGACTCCATCACACATCCTTCCTCCCCAGTGTCTCCCCTAGAGTGAGCTGGGCTACTCACCTTTATACTGAAGCAGTAGTTGGAGCATGCCCAGCAGGGGTGAGGGGGATGTGGCTTCTGCTGCCAGGAATATTGACTTAACCCCTTTGTCTTCAGTGCAGGGCAAGTATACCTCATCACCTTATGTCAACAACCACAAAAACTTGCTGAAGTGTGGGTGGAGATTATTTTAGACAATGACCTTTCATGACACTTGCATATGCCAGTTTAATATTTTTTTTACCACACACCAGTGTCCTACTTAGTATTACTCCCAGGCCAGGAGAGCTCTATTCCCAGCTCTTTCACTGATTTGCTATACAATCTTGAGCAAGTCACTAAACTTCTCTATCTTAATTTTCCCCTTATACAACTCCTTGATGTACAGCAAAAAGTGCTAAATAAAAAAGATACTGTAACAACTAACAACTCAAAACATTAACAAATCAGAAGCGTTCCAAGGCTCTTGATGAGAATGTGTCTGTTAATTCCATTTCAGAGACCATACACTATAATCTAACTGGATCTCTCCCACAAAAGCTTTTCCATATCAGTTTCATATTAATCAAGAACAGTTTTTTAAAAGTGCATGGTAACCGTTCTAAAATATTGGAAAGGGGGGGGCTAAATCCATTTATGTATGTTTTATTCTAAAAGTTGATGTGAGTATTAAAACTGAGATAACAGCAACAAAAAACAAGGTAAATGTTTTTCTTCTTTCTGAAATGGCTCCCACACACTGACCTAAGCCTAGTTGTGTCACCTACACACACAGTCCTCTATCAAAAGGATTGTTTCAGTGCTACTCAGTGTTAGAGCATCTACCTTGGGAGGTTCTTTAATGTAGAACAAATGGATAGAGAAGTATCTACTCAAATACCTGGCATACCTCTCTCACACTGATAAAAACAGAAAAAGGAGGAAGCGAGTGATTATTTATATCCAGTTACCACATTAAAAAAAAACATTCTTGATACTAAAATCACTGAAACAGAAACAGGAGATTTCCAAACATGTGCACAACTGGCTTTGCATTAAATATTACTGTAACACTATTAGTAACTGTGAAACAAGTGGTGATGTCATTCGTGAGACTAATTTTAAACTGATTACAGGACTAATAGCAAGAACAAAAATATCAGTGATTAACAGCACAATGGGAATTAGTTTCTACCTTTTAACATTTCTGGTATCAAGAAATCTTCATGGATTACAGCACAGGGATTCCTTGCCTAAATTTTGCACATTGAAGTGACAGAACTAGCTATCTCACACCATCTGCAATCATTATTCAGGTCTCCCACAGTCCAAAAGATAGCAATTTTCTCAAAAAGTTCAGCAACAGTGGCTAAAAACATCACATAAAATCATGACTATTTCACATGACACCAAGGAATGCTACTGATCTTTATACCCTGTATCATCTTGACGTAAAACAAAGGGCCCTGTTTCAAGCTCCTTACTCATTTCTAACTCAAGCAAAACTCCTCGTAAATTAATTAAGAGTTTTGCCAGAGTAAAGAGTTAAAGCAGGGCTTTAAGACAATAATGCTGTGAAAGAGCAAAGGTATTAAATAACCCTTTCTTTGATACTGGAAACTGATGTGTTTACATTCCCAGAGTAACAAAGGAACCCTCCAGCTTCTTCCCAGGGAGACCACAGATGTGAGGAAATGAAGTTATTCCCCTTCCTCCTGATGCTATCCAAGCCAAGAAAGTTAAGCCAGTCTAACCAAGTCATCTTTGCAGTCCTTCCCACCTCATTCACAGAGCTTCACTTTGAAAGAACAAGACCCTGTCCATATTGAACGAGCTCAGCAAGTTCAGTGACATGCATTGTGGGGGCAAGGAGCTCTCCCAAGCAAACAACAAGGAGAGGTGCTAAACAAACCAGGAAAGCATTTTAAACTCAACTTATTTTCATCATTAATTTGAATGAACACAGGGCACACTGCCACTTTAAGACACCAGAATAAGAATAAATGAACAAAAATGTTATCTCCATTGTACCTGCCTCTATTAAAACCCCGTTGACCTCCATGTAAATTAATCTAGCATACAGCTCTTCAGACAGACCCTTCATTAATAAGGCAGGGATCCCATCTGGCAACAGTCACAGGGGAAGGGAAATGTTTTATATAAGGTGTCCATCCTCCCCCACCATCTTGATCTTTTATGGATTAGCCCACACAACAGTAACAAAAACAAGAAACCCACAGGGCAATCACAGTGTGAATGAATTACTGATGACTTGATGGATCAGGAGCAAAAAAACCATAATAAATAATTTCCCATGACTTCCACAAACACAGCTAGTGTGAACAAAAGTTACAAATCATTTCTGCTGAAAGCACTTAAATAAAAAAAAAACCTGACATACTCAACGAATTTTGATGTATTACAAAATCCAGATTTCAGGTGAGTTTTTCTGGGAGGAAGGGGTTGTTTGTTTTTAAAGAGGGACAATACAGAAATAAATTTTATTAAAAATGTTTACAAATTGAATAGGCAGCTATTGCTCAATGGACTAAAATACCTCATTGTTTAAACAAAACTGCTGAACTACAGATGTACAGGAAGCCTAGTGAGACATTATTTACTGTCATGATTCATAACAGTGAATCATGACAGCTCACGGTCTGTAAAATGCCATGTATGCCCATGGCACTGTGGGGAAAGAAGACCAGCAAAACATGATGTTCTCAAAATTATTCAGCATTTTATGCAAAATATCCCTGAATTTAAGACCCTGAACACCATGTATTAAATGATTGTATGAAATAATATTTTGGTAACATTACTAAGTAACTTGCATTGACTAAAAAGTCAGAATTCTATTTAATAGTTATAGAATATACAATGTATACGAAGCCCTTAAACAAATTAGGAGACAAGGCACCTGTCCTGGGGCACTTACAATGTAAGCCCCAGTCTGGCAATCAAATTCAGATAAACAAATCCACACTGAAGTCAGCTGAAGTGAACTGAGTGTCACACAGACACAGAGGTCTGTCTGTGTGGATCCTCTTGCAGGACTGGAGCCTAAATAAGCAACAGGCAGATGAAGGCAGTTCAGGGTCAACAAAAGCAACTGTTTATCTACGTTATCTAACATTAAGGTAGTGAATACTTACTGAAGATGCACATTTATAATCTACATTTAAGTATTAAAAGGGTCTGTAAATCCAAAGTACTTAAAACCATATTTTTTTCATAGTAGCATTGAGGGAAGCATTTTAGTCAAAGAAAACTGGACTAGACAGAACACTGATCTGATCCAGTATGGCAATTCCTATGTTACTATTCAATGGAACAACCAAGAGGTTCTTGAATGTTCATTTCTTTAGAAGTGAAAAGATTAATGAAACAAGAGTTTTATTCTACTCGGTGTTCAGGAAGTGACACTCACTATGAGGACATTATATCCCTAATCTAAGAATTCCCATATATGCTAGACAGAAGAATTCAATGAGAGTAAAATAAAACAAAGGTTTTAACAAACATTAGAAAATCCACACACACACCCCCACACACTTTCTGAAGCAGAAACAGTAGTGGTGGGCCTTAAATTATGTTTACAAATGAAAATCTTTTTTATGGATTATAGCAGACATTGTTAATTTGGGAATTTAAGCATCCTACAGTTTGCTAAATTATTTCCCAATTCTGTAAGGTGTGTGGGGGAGAAGGGAGATGCATGTGCGTAGTCCTACTAACTTCAAGGAAGTTCTGCAGAGACCCTTATGTATGTATGGGTCAAATTGTAGGCCTGGGATCTTAGGCCCAGATCTACAAAGATACTTAGGTGCCTAAACCTCAGACTTAGGCACCTATATTCCAGTTTTAGGCTCCACTACCATGCACAAAAATTCCTGCTTGGCTTCTCCTTAACTCTGTAGGTGCCTAAACTTACTCCCTACTTGCAATGCAAGTTCCCTTCGTGCCTATGTTTCTGCCCCTGGGTATGTGCACTGTTGTCTCTCTATGGGCATCTGAATGCCCATCTCCCAACTAAGCCCCAGTGCAACCCATGAACCAGGGGATGACAAGCATTTGTCCATCTACCTCAGCTGTGAAGCCCAATCCAGCAGCCATGTAGAAAAGGCAATGCCCCTCCTTGTCTTTCAAGTTTTAGCCCTGGGGTTAGAGCACTCACCTAGGATGTGGGAGACCCCAGTTCAATTCCTCTCTCAAGCAGAGAAGGAAAGAGGATTTGATTTGAAAGCTGTCTCCTATCTCTTGGGGCTATGCTCTGTCCACTGGGCTCTGAGATATTCTGTTGTGAGGGTGCTCAACCTCTCCTGTTCAAACTGTTCCACTGTGGATAAATAATTAAAGAGTTATTTGGCTAGAAAGAGTGAAAATGAGTCTGCAGCCTAGTGGTTCCACCTAGGAGACAGATGATGCAGGGACCCATCCTACTGCTCCAGTGACTCTTTAATGATTTAAACACAGTAAAACAGCTTCAATGGGAGAAATTGAGGGAGAACTACATCAAAATATCCCATATCCCAGCGGTTAGACCACTCGGAGAAATGTGGGAGACCCTGTTCAAATCCTTCATCCCCCTCACATAGAGTGGGGAATTGAACCTAGAACCGCCACATCCCAGTTAGTGCTCTAACCACCAGGCTAAAACTTCTCAGGCCAGTGGTGGCAGCACCAGTATCATCACCTCCTCCTCTGACCATCTTGCGTTGAGTGAGGAAAGCACCTGGCTCATCCTCAGAGAAACAACTTTGGCATGTAAGCAACTTGACTCTAGGAGATGGGCTCCCAGTTGTGGATCATAGGCACCTCCCTTGCTGCTCAGACTTAGGCACTTATCTTGATGAGAAGAGAAGGTCTTTAGACACACCTCTCTCATTAGCATTGGCCACTGGCTATCTTAGGTGACTCCCCATTTACTGTGTGGGCTTCTGTAGAGCATGTTCACAGGCCCTTCTCTCCCCCATTCACTGTACAGGGAGCCTAGTGCCTAACTCAGGATTTGTGGATCAGTATTGTCTGAGAGATTTTCTAGATACCTAAATGTTATGCACTGCAATACTCTGCATCACAGCAGCAAAATCCCTTTGTAGATCCAGACCTTAGAGCTCTTATGCCCAATGAGGATTTCAGACGTAATTGAAACCCCTGGCTGTAAAACAATCTGCATTAGTTAGCGCCATCTGTGAAGCCTCCCTCCATTTCAGCAAGATTATTTATCCAGCATACATAATGACGTAAATTATTTCCTAACATCTACTCATCTTTATGGTAACAATGAAAAACATGCAAAGGGGACCAATTATGTTGCAGAAAGATATGCTATTTTAGAAAATGTGCCTGCTCCTCATTGCTATGCAACAGTACAAGTCGCACTCCCACAAGCCTTCAACAGATGGAAGGTGAGACAATTTTATATGGCTCATTTAATTCTCAGGCTTTAACCCTATCACTACCTCTGCATGCATTTCTAAGGTGCCATTAGGGTACGTGTACATAGAGGTACTTCACTACACTCTTTTGCAGAATTTAACAGCACTCCCCTGATATATAGTTACAACAGCAACCTAGTTGCTACCCATCATCACTGCAAGAAAGATGTTGCCAGACACAGGGAATTGGGTTGGATTTTTTTGGGGGGGGGGGGGGGGTTGGCCGGGGGGGGGAAGGGGGGAAGAGAAGAAATAAGACAGGAGAGAAGCAGGAAAAAAGTATAAAAGCTACCACAAGGAATAATCAAAAAAAGCGCTGGAAGATGCTTAAGGACCATCTTACTATTCCTCATTCAGCAGCAGATGAAGATACGCATGCCCATAAGAGTTCCACCATCACACCAGGAAGGAGACTGCTCTCCTGAAGTGTGTGAAACTTGGTACATTTTGGTTCTATATCATTCTTGATTGCTGTATATTTGGGATACTTTGGGATCATCTCCGGATGATAAGGGTGGTCTCTTGTACAGATTCACTCTGGTGACAAAATGCTTACTTAATTTAATTATGATGATCTTTGAATTAACATCTGCTATTATATAGATTGCTTATTTTTCCTCAGATTTCCGTGAGTCGATAGCAACGTAATTCTCCAAAAAATTTGACTTCTTTAATTTTAGTTAGACAGATATTCATTGCCGCCTCATTAATTAAACCAATAAAAGTCACCTGTTCCTTCCTTGACTTGTTCTACTGGACTAAATCAACATTCTTTATCACCTCCTCAAAGTGGAGAAAAGAGTGATAGGAAAGGGAGGAAACACTATACCCTCCCTAGAATAAGCAAACATTCTCAGCCTGAGATACTCAAGTATCATCTCCTTATAAATGCCAGTCTCTTCCTGTTTATGGATCTGTGCTTGCTTCAGTCAGCTTCCAGGATGTGTGATTGGAAGGTGTTTTTAAATTGAAAATATCTTGCACTGGAAGAATATGGTCAATGACCCCAGTTCCGCAAATACACTTGTGAATAACATTATCCACATGAGTAATCCCACTGACCTCAGTGGGGCTATGCAGCTGTATAAAGTTGCTTCTACCCATAGTGTTGGCCCTGATTTTGCAAGCACTTGTAGAGAAAGGCCATATGTCTGGAACACATGCACACTGCAACTTAAAACGTTTAAAGAAATCTCAATTCAGGCTTTCCTATAAGAACAAGAATTCCCAACACATTTTATTGACCTGTAATGTGCCATTCTAAGAAATAACAATTGCTCATTGCTGTTTGTTGTTGGTAATATAAAATAAATATTCAGAGATATTACTTCTCACTTGGCCCAATTGCAACATGGGGACCAAGGACCTCCCTCTTCCCACAGGCAAAGGTTTTGTGCCAAAAGCAAAACCATTCCATTCCTTCATTCAGCTTCAGCTGTATTCAGTTTAGGCTTTGCTTTCACTAGGAACAAAGATGAGTTTTTAAACCTAGGTTAGAAACACAGGGTAGCCAGAGCAGTTTGTATTTTAACATAAGTTAGCTGGTAGGGGTCAGTCTTAAAGTGTTACAAAAAACACACCTTTTTTACCTAGCATGGACACAATCTTAAAAAACTACAAATCTCTCTCAGTAATTTCTACTTCAGTGTCAGTGGGAGAATATCCTGAAATTGACCAAACCCAATTTATTTTGTAAACAACATAGGCCCTTCTCCTTTTGAAGCTTGGGCATTCAAAAAAACCAAACCAAACCAAAAAACAGATGTGGGAAATCTCAAGGCTGCAGCAGGGGTCTGTGCTTAGACAAATTAAGGCACTAAGAACGGTTAATGATTTTGTTCAGTGGAACTGCACACTCACATTGTTTTGGTCTCTTTACCTTATTCAGTTTAGCTTATTCAGTCTGTCCTTATGCCAACAAGCCAGTATAACTCATTCCTCTGAGTGGAACAAACTCAATTTAGGGGCCGTTGTGCCTCTGAAGATAGATAGTTCATGGATGGCTGTTAAATCCTAAGGAGAGTATCTAATGCACGAAGAACTAGAGCAAGACTGTGTGTGGCAAACCCTTCCCTCCGAAGTCCCTTTGGAGTCAGGAACGCTGCCGTCACTGTTGTTTCCCTACCAGCTACCTGTCCTCCCGCACTTCGGGCCCGGCCCCAGGGCCGGGCCTAGCCTGGCTCGCCGCTCTGCCCCACCGCGTTGGCTGGTCCCCTCCAGGGGGCTCCTTACACTGCCCAGCGTGAAAGGGGAGCACGCCGGAGAGCTGTAAAACCCGCGACTGAAGCGAGGGGGGTGCCCGACACAAAGCAGCCCCGTCTGGACCTGGCCCAGAGCTAAGCCCTGCCTCCCCCGGACCCGCCGCCGCTGCCTGCCAGGCGGCAGGGTCCATTTTCTCTGCCGGGGTTGACTGGCGCTAGCAAACGCGTCCCTAGACAAGGGGTCCGGCGTCGGCGGACCCCGAGCCCCCGCGCGCACGGCCCGCCTCACCTACTGCCCTGGGGCCCGCAAAAGCGAGACACGCGGCCCCGCTCCGAGCCGCCCAGGCCCCGCGGAGGTGCCGCGACAGCCCCGAGTCGGGCCGGCCCGCGTCCAACTTCCGCCACCGAACGCCCCGGCCCGACCCGCCTGGGGTTCGGGTGCCAACGAGTCACGTTCGCGCTACCCGAGAGGGCAGAGCCCGGGATCGGGCAGAGCCGGCTCCGCCGCCCTTCAGCCCCGCAGCCGCTCACTCACCGGCATCATCTTGGAGCCGAACCGCATGGGGGCGGATGGGGCCGGGTCGCGGCGCCCGGGGCCGAGGACACCACCGGCCAGGGCCTGAGGAAGCTGCGGCCTGCGGTGCCCGCCGCGGCGCACAGGGGCCGGGCAGACCTGGGACCTGTTGCGAGGAGCCCGGCCTGCGCTGCGCTGAGCTGCGCCGCGCACGGCACGGCCCGGCCCGGCCCGCTCTCGCTCGCTCGCCCCAGCGCCGCCGCCGCCGCCTTGTCTCCTCGCAGCCCAGCTCTGCCCGCGGCGCGGCTCCGAAACCAACCCGTCCCCAAGCCGAGCCCGACCGGCGACTGAACCGCTGAGCCCTGCCCCGCCTCGCCCCGCCCCCAGCACAACCCAGGGCCGGCTCCCTCCTAGCGCGTCCCCTCGCCCTCCGAGCACGCTAGGTAGCGGGCGGCGTTTAGCCTTTGCTTGGGGGTCGGGGTCTGGGACTGGAGGGGAGGGGACGCGAGGAGCCCCCCTCCCTTGAGTTCACCTCCCGGCGGGTTCGGGCCCCCATGGCGCTTCCCTCTGTGGGGGCTCATCCCAGACCCCCAACTCTCTGGGCCCTCTCTCTTTGCGGAGGTTCCCTCCGAGTCTGGACGTCTCTGCTCCACCCGCGCTGCCTGTCCTTTACCATGACAAGAGGATGAAAATTTTCATTAAAACTCACTCCCTGGTTAAAATCAGAAATCGCTCTGCCCGGTTTGGATTTCACAAGCAGTTGCTGAACCAGCCCTGCCCTGCCGACTTACTCCAGTGGCTCTTGAAGGCACCTATGGATGGGGTGCATAAACAATTTGTATAGTGGGAGTGCTTAGAGACCTTGAACCAATCTGTAAACCCTGTACATATATATAATGGGTTCAAGCCAGGGGCCCCCCTCCATCCCTAGTTCCAGCACCTATGCCTGTGGATAGGGTAAGTTTTGCCTTTGGTGTAGCCAGGCTAATTTTATCTTTGTGTTTTGAATATTCATTACAATGGACTTATTCAAACTCTGCCCTGGAAAGTCAGTACTTACTATTCACCCCATTAACTCTGTGATTGATAGCGTCTCAGGATAGTAGGATTCTCACAGTCTTGGAAATTCACTCATGATGAGTTTCAGAACCCCCAACATGAACTAACAGATACCTATAAATGCATTTTGCTTAGGCGTTCCCCAACTTTTAAACATCCTTGGAGAACAAAGTGCAAGATTATCTCAGTGAGTGTGGGGACTAACTACACCCTCACACAGCCCCACCGACTTCCTTGGGGCTCCATGTGAGGCCACTTTTGCAATGGGTAGGACCTAAAATGACATCTTTATATGGTTTATTTTGCTATAAAAATTTAAGTTAAAGGGACATGGCAATATAAACATTTTTTAAAATCCTCATACTATGAGTAGTAATACCTAGATTATTAAATTACAGTAGCATCTACAGGTCCCAACTGAGATAGGGCTAGGTTGTGCTAGGCACTGTACAAACCCACAATAACGGACAGCCCCTCTCCTAAAAAGCTTATAATCTTAAACAGGCAAGACATACAGGTGAAAGGAAAAACAGGGAGCACATAGCACTTCAGCAGCAGGGTCAGGACTGGATATCTCTTGACCCTATTTTGCAGCATCTTAACCACTGGACCATGCTGCCTTTCTTATATATTCTCTCCTTTTACTTTTTTCATATTACCTAGTTTGGCTAGTGATATTAAAATGGTTAATTTTGCCTTCATTTCTAGTTAGTTTCACTTTCCAAATCTATTGTATTATGTCTAAATCCAAAACCCTGCAGAGCAATGTTTAAATACCAAAACAAATAAACAATAAGAAACCATGTCTTTCCATATTAAGGTTTAATTGTATTTATTTATCGTCTTTACAGAATCAAAAGCCCTACCTTGCAAACTGTACCATATGAGTACAGGAGTCCACTTGCACAGAACAGCTTCCAGGATGGGGCATTCTGGCTTAAATCACTAATGTAACTCTAAAGGTTAAGAAAAAAGCTGGAAATTGAATTGTGTGTTAAGAAAGTTACCCTTCAGGACTCGGCAGAAAATGCTTCTCTTCATACCCATTATTTCTAGTGATTGAACATTTTTAGTAATTTTAGACAGGAATCCTCAAATGAGAGGAGAATAAGAACTTAGCATGTAAATAGCATTTTCAAATTGCTGTAAAATATTTAACAATATTATTATAGCATTAATCCTCATAGCCTGCCTGTAAGGCAATGAAGTATGATTATTCCTGTATTACAGATAGAGAAACTTAGACAGAGAGAGAGCTTAAAGGGATATTTTCACTATATTTTATTTTTTAATTGATTAATGTAAAAAAAAATCCAGTTTTTGACGGATCACCTTTTAAACAGCATGTCCTGGAAATCTTAGCCATGTAAGTCAGTGGCAGACCTGGAATTGGTTTTCAAGAGCTCAGCTCCCAGCTCTCTGCTCAGTCCACTAAAACATGCTGCTTCTATAGAAGAAAAACAGATTGGACGGAAAAGAGAACAGAACACAGGAAGAAGGAAGGACAGTCCATGAGGTGCTGAAGGGAACAAAAAAGATAAAAATCTAGAAACTGAGAAACTTGTTTCTGATTTTTCTTATATTAGCACAAGAGGAGAAGAGCCCCGGTATACAGCAGAAAATTAACTGAACGTATGGAAAGCTGGACTGTTCTACTGATTCTGTCATCTTCTCTAGGACAGCCAGCTCACTGCTGCATCAAGCACTTTACACACAGTGACACGCAAGCATTACACATCTGCAAGATCATCTTTTTGGCAAACGGAGAGATGCACAAATATTGTCCTTAAGAGTTAGTAGATTTCAAAGGTTGTGGGAAAACGCCTATAAAAATGTTTCCTAAATGAACAGTGAAGACGACTCGGACACAAATCTTTCCACAATCCCTTAATTGTCAAATATTCCCTTACCATATGTATGTTGTTATACATGACTGTATTCCAAAGCACTTTTCATGGCACTGATACTGCCTCTGTGGAAGACAAGAAGCAAGCTTATCACTCAGCTGAAATCACCCTTTCATACAGGGTTAGTGCTCTGTTTGGAGCAATAGTAATTAAAAGTTCAGAGGCGATTTAGAAAAAAAATTGCCAACTTTAATAAGAGCTTAGCTAAACTGAAAGTATGAGGAAGGTGGAGAAAAGTCCAGACTTCAGAGAACTCCAGCCTATAAACCCACTAGTAGGGCATTGAGTGGCAACACATCCAAACAATGAAACACAAATTTTGAGCATTACATCATCTACTCAGACTCTCACTGGACATACCAGTGAGGACATGACACTGTTTCTTAGCAACTTCTTGGAGCTGCTGAAAGCTGGCATTAACCTTTTCATGGGTGTTACCAGATTCCTTCCAGTGCTGTGACCAATTGTAGCCAATTTTTAAATTAACACAATAAATAATAAAAGAAAACATTCTTGCCACAGATTGTGTATGCAGCGGCTTCCTAGTTCATTGAGTTCTGCTTGATATATTAGCTGTTATTAGCAAGACTGAACAATCCCAGGGTTTTTTGTTCAGAAGCAACACATACATGTTTGTGTGGTTGCAGGAAAGATTCAGCATTTCTTAATTTAGAAAGCTGTGGTTTCTTAGGACTTCATAGCTGTACACATCGCCACTCAGAATTTCATGACAACCGATCATCTTGCTCCAAAAGCATTAACCCTCTACCACTTGAGCTGCACGATATTCTCCACTAGCTGTTAGCAGTATGGGGCCTATGAAGCACAATTGAGTAGTTCTTATTTCATCCAGCAAAGGGCAGTGGTACATTTACACACTTCACCTGGGTCTCAGAGAATTCCTTATACATAACTAACTGATATTTGATCCACACTGGTCTTTACACATTTTCCGTTTACTTCCACCGAGTATGTTCCTAGATGAAAGACTGTCTTTGCCTTCCCTTGTAACTAAGTTCTTCTAACTCTTCCTACATGTTAATTTATTGAAGAAGAAAAGTCTTAAGTATCCAAGTCCATAATATAGGATTCTCTGTAACTATGTGTTTTGTCAGTGGTCAATGATATTTAGCTTAAGGACTGTAGGCTCCAATCTTTAAAAAAAAACCAGTTCTGCAAGAGTTTTTTTTTAGCAATATACTAGGGTAAATTCCTTTCACCAGAGCAAAATATGCTCATATATATTGTTGCTACTATTTATATATATCGCCATTAATTAATCAAGTTTTATGAAAATTCAGTAAGACATACTCCTTTCCCAAGAAATCTAAGATACAATCAGCAATGATCTTTCTGACTCTGCTCTTTGTTATCCTTATCCAGAAATCAGGAAGTGATCCTCACTTCAGTGGGGAGCTGGTGCTGAAGACCAGAATCTCAGTGCGTTGCTAATGTAATGTGTTCTAAATATTGGCCCAAACCCCGTGGTCCTTATTCATTTGTGGCTTGGTTCTCCACTGCCTTGTACCTGTGTTGTCATTTATACCTGTGCAAAGAGAGTGTAAAATGCTCCCATTCTGTTTGATAGGATTTTACACCCACTTTGGATTCACTTTGCACAGGTGTAAATGACCCCATAAGGAGTAAAGTAGCTCCTAGTGTTCTTTTAAAATGTGGTACCAATTTTTCAGCAGCAACTATTGGGTACAGGGTAGGGTGGGGGAACAGAGCAGATCTGATGTATGCCACTAAATTTAACTGCAAAATCTTTCTAAACTCAGCCAAGATAAACTGGAGGTTTTAAACCACTTCTATTGCTCTTTTTGTGGTTGTAACTGTCATTTGGCTACTGCAGGCCAATCCACATAAGCCTTCTGAGCACAAAACTCTGAGGGTTTGTCTACACTACAAAATTAAGTTGACCTAACTTACATTGGCATACAACCACCACAGTAATTACATCACTTGTGTGTGTCTACAATTTACTCTTTGTGTCTGCAGTGCATGCCCTCACCAGGAGTGCTTTTAGGGATTGATTCTGCAGAAAAGGATCTGGGGGTTACAATGGATAAGAAGCTGGATATGAGTTAGCAGTGTGCCCTGGTTGCCAAGAAGGCTAATGGCATATTGGGCTGCATTAGTAAGATCATTGCCAGAAGATCGTGGGAAGTGATTATTCCCCTCTATTCGGCAGTGGTGAGGCCACATTTGGAGTATTGTGTCCAGTTTTGGGCCCCCCTCTATAAAAAAGATGTGGACAAGTTGGAAAGAATTCAGTAGAGGGCAACAAAAATGTTTAGGAGTCTGGAGCACAAGACTTATGAGGAGAGGCTGTGGGAATTAGGCTTGTTTAGTCTGCAGAAGAGAAGAATGAGGGGGGATTTGATAGCAGCCTTTAACTACCTGAAAGGGGTTTCCAGGGAGGATGGTGGCAGATTACAGAACAAGGAGCAACGGTCTCAAGTTGCAGTGGGGGAGGTCTAGGTTGGACATTAGGAAAATGTTTTTCACTGAGAGGGGAAGCACTGGAATGGGTTACCTAGGGAAGTGGTGGAATCTCCATCTTTAAAGGTTTTTAAGATGCAGCATAACAAGACCCTCACTGGGATGACTTAACTGACGTTAGTCTGCTTTGAGCAGGGGGTTGGACTAGATGACCTCCTGAGGTCCCTTCCAACTCTAATATTCTATGATTCTATGATTGTACTGTCAGTGTGGGGCATTGTGGGAAGGCTCCTGAAAGCCACTAACAGTTGACACAACACGTCTACACAGACACCATGTTGACCTAACTAATCGACCTTGACTCTATGCCACTCGTGGAGATGGAGTTATGAAGTTGGTGAAGCTGGGCAGTTAAGTCAGCAGGAGTGAAATTTAAATGTAGACACTTCCATAGTTAGGTCGATGTAAGCTGCCTTGTGCTGACCTATCTCTGAAGTGTAGACCAGACCTGATTTTTATCTTTTCTACACACAACTAACCCTGTCCCCGTTCTGCTAAGGAGATGCAGGCCTCATCAAGAGGTGGGCATCATTGGTTTCAAGTTTAGTCCAGGTTGTGTGACTCATATGCAGTAGGCTTCTCACTGCTACCTAGCAATTCCCATTAGATCAGGGTCCCCGCTCCAACAGAAGAGGGCATTACTAGCCAACTTTGCAGGCAGTAGGGTCATCAAATGCACTTGCATCTACGCATATGACAAGTTAGCATCAAGTGCTTTTTTTATTTTCCCCTGAGCATTCCCCATTTTTACCCTTGCATAACAATTCAGTCATGGAGTTCACTAGACTAGACAAGCAAGAAACGAATTGTCCACAATAGTTTATTAATTCCAGGGAAGATCAGTTTGATAGCTATGGAGCTGATCACTCCCTCCTCCAGAGAACTCTGTATTGCAGGGAAAATATGAAATCTACAGGAGTCTGATTCAGACACCTTTTACCCACATCTATCAATGAGGCAGTAGTTGATTTCAAACAAGGAAGCAGTATACTTAAGGAATTAACAAACTGGGACTTTTGAAAATTTGAAAGAACACAGAAAATACCATTTATCAGAATGGACAGTACCATAGAATTATAAAAGATTAGGATTGGAAAGGCCCTCATGAGGTCATCCAGTCTAACCCCCTGCTCGAAGCAGGACCAATCCCAGCTAAATCATCCCAGCCAGAACTTTGTCAAGCCGCACCTTAAAAACCTTTAAGGATAGAGATTCCACCACCTCCCTAGGTAACTCATTCCAATGCTTCATCATCTTCCTTGTGAAAAAGATTCTCCTGATATCCCACCTAGACCTCCCCCACTGCAACTTGAGACCATTGTTCCTAGTTCTGCCATCTACTACCACTGAAAACAACCTAGTTCCATCCTCCATGTAATCCACTTTCAGGTACTTAAAGGCTGCTATCAAATCATTCTTCTCTTCTGCAGACTAAACAAGCCTAGTTCCTTCAGCCTCTCCTCATAAGAGGAGACTCCAGCCCCCTAATTGTTTTTGTTGCCCTCCGCTGGACTCTTTCCAGTTTGTCCACATCCTTTCTGTAGTGGGGGGGCCCAAAACTGGACATAATATTGGGGTGCTGAATAGAGGGGAATAATCACTTCCTTCAATCTGCTGGCGATGCTCCTACTAAGCCAATATGCCATTAGCCTTTGTGGCAATAAGGGCACACTGTTGACTCATATCCAGCTTCTTGTCTGCTGTAACCCCCAGGTCCTTTTCTGATGAACTGCTGCCTAGCTAGTCAGTCCCCAGTCTGTAGCAGTGCATTTACAACTACAGGAGGGGAGAGAAGAATGGAAGGAGCCTTATATTCTAACACCCGTGGGTGGGGGCCTGAAAACTGTGCAAGGTTCAACTCACAGAGTTTTCAAGAAATTGTGCCCCCCCAAATGGAAAGGGGTTTGTGATCTACAGAATGAATAGGGTGGCAAAACTTCCTAATCCTGCATATCCAGAGGTTCCATGAGGAAGAGGTTAGATCCATAGAAGCTAGACTCACCCTGCCTATTCAGTTGCCTCTTTGTGATACTTTTCTGGCCTCCACGTCTGACAGCATGGCTCCTGCAAGAGCGGTCTTTCCACTTCTGTGTCCCCATGCAGCTACTCAGAAGCAGTAATGGAAGGAATCCAGTAAAAGTTGATGCCTCTGGAATAGCTGGTATGGAGTCCAAGGGAGGGATGACAATGCAGCAGAGCCATCCCTCTTCTCTTTATGCTCTTTCAGGAGAGATCCACTTGATGGAGTCAATGGATACACACCCCTCCCATATGAAAGGGGCCTAACCTTTTGTTGTCCTGACCCTGGCCGTGTAAGTTCAAGAAATAAAAATCAGTTTCTTAACGGCACTCCTGCCTTTCAAAGCTTTGCTATACCTTTGACAACTCTCTAGTTTCAGTTATTGAGAGCAGTCCTTCAGCATCAGATCTGTAACGAGTAAATTCTACATCTTCTCATCCTGCAACCTGTCATCCTGTTAATACTGATTCCAAGTTGCTCAAGTGCATCTCTGCTGTTTCTCTCATACAAGGAGAGTACCCACATATTAGACAGTTCTTCTAATCCTTTGCCGTATCTTGTCCATAATATAACATGCTGAAAAATCACTGTAACACTTGCCAGCTGGTTATACTAGGAGATAACCATTTTAATGGAAATATTCTGAGCCTGATTCTTATGTCACTTAGAAGAGAGTAAATAAGGAGTTAGTCTGTTGAAAACAATGGAATAACATTAATGTAAATTTAGTACCAGAGCAGATTCGTGCCTGCTGTTTTACATTTACTATCCAGCGCCACCTGCTGTTAAGCCTGTGTCAAGTCTAATATGGTAAACCCAGTTTTCCCGGGCGGCTGAGGGGTGCAGGGAGAAAGGAGAGAACCAGAGCGGTGGGGGAAAGAGTTGCTGGATGGAGAATGGTAGAAGGAGGGCTCAGTTAAACTCAGAAGCTTGAGGCACAGCATTCCAAGGGTGAAAAAATCCAAACATACATTTATCCCTTTGTCTTCTTTTTATCTATTTGCCATGTCCGTAAATCCCATTGTTACTTTCTTTGCGAAGAGGTGACATTTAAGGAATTTCAATGAACCAGTGAAAAAAGAAAACCTGTATAATCACACTGCTCTCACTGAGTTTAACTGAGCCACTAGCTGATCCATAGTGCTTCTTACAGATATTTTATTTATATGCTCAATTTTTAGTATCCAGATTATTTTTAGAAAAAATGATACATGATCAGATCACCAAGCTCCCTCCCAGGAAAGCAGTTGTGGGAAGGATTAGATGATGTAGGAAGATTCTGGGTTTTTGATTGTGGTGGCAGAGTTTGCCCCTCAGAAAGTAAGAAGGGGTTTACTGACCCCAGAATCTGCAGCTTTCTGAGATCCATTTAGATCCCAGGAGAAGGGCCAGGGTCAGCCACAAAGCACTACCTCTATACCAGTTCTGGAGCCCCATGCTACCAATCTGGTTGGTTACTTCTTTTGGAGCCAGATTCCTCTGGCTCCACCATCCTTAGAACCCTTTCTCAAGTGGGATGCCTTGGACTGTATTAACTATTACATGGATACACCATTAATTGCCAAGAGGATGCATTGAGCATACCCAATCCCTATCCCTTGCCCTCCACATATAGGGATCCCAGGCACTGCAAAGGACTCTCCATAGGGTCTGAGGAGTGTTTACAGAGGTAACTTATTAATTCCATACCTTCACTTGGTAAAAGGGGAAGATCCTCTCTGTATGTGTGATCTGGGTAGGGCAATTGAACCTACTCCCCTCAACTGTAGTCCACTTTCTATTGCTCACCAAATCGGTAAACGCCTCATGAAGAATCTATCAGTTATTATGCTTTTGGTTGGATGGTTTTGTTTTGTTGAAGGATTTGTTGGATGGCCACTTAAAGTGCTCTTCTGGGTTATGTCATAAGTACCCTATGGAGATTAAAACAGAAAGAGCTGTGCTGAAGATTATGCTGAATGAAAATCCAGACAGAAAACTGAACTACCAATTCTCATCCCAAAACAAACAAAAAGTGTTTTTGTCAGCAATAAGAATGGGAAATCACATAATATTATCACACCTGAAAGAGCAGGGGCTTGTCTCATATTTTATATTGTCATTTGCATCTGTACGAAGTAGGTATAAAATGCTACCATTCTGATCTGGTATCACTTTAGACCCACTTTGCACTTAAGTAAATGACTACACAAGGTGTAAGGCAAGAGAGAAGCAGCATCTGATTCTTTGGATCTTTAATCTAAAACGTAAGAGAGACTGTAGCACTGTTAGAAACCATTTATCTCATAACCCAGATAATCTCTGTAAAGCACCATGTGCACCCATGGTGCACCACGCAAACGTCAAATCATAATCATAATGAGTAAGCTAATAACTATTTATAAGCAACGAGCCAGCAGCACCCAGAAACTACCATATACATTTGTATTGAGCGTGGCTGTAACATAGTCTGCTCTTAGTTTGAGATTTCTATGGGGATTTTAAATGGGGATTCTATAAATGCAGAAGGTGAATTGTCAGTCCCAGTGCACACACACACAGCACTCATAATAAATATAGCAAAGTCTTTCACTTCTTCCAATCTACCAACAGATAGGTGAACTTCTATGAACAAGAGATTCTGCAAACCCTCTCATAGGGTTATATTATGTTAAAATCCTAGTTTTTTCTCCATAAACTCTTCTCCTTGTAATTTAAAGCCATGGCTTTTTCACAGGTAATTCGATATACAAATATTTTCCTAGCTAAAGAAAGCCTATGCTATGCATTAAGGACAGAAGAAACAAATTTCCCCTACATCAGCCCTTCTCTCTCTCCTCCCAAAAAGCTGGTTTGACACAATTCACATATAATGTATTTTTCCTTTCTCTCTCTCTTGCTTTCTTCTCAGTACTGAATTGTATTCACTGGAGCAGAGTCACTTTAGGGCCTGTGCCAGCTTCTCTCAGCAGACTCTGGCAGAAGGCCTGTTGCAACAAAATCTGTTTGGCACAACTGAAGCAGTCCAAGGGAGCACAATGTCCTTTCTGCCTGGAGGCACCATTCAGCCCCAGAAATGAAACTGATGGTTGGCCAGTGAAGAGGAGTGGTTAGGGCAGCTAAGAAATGTGCTGAATGATCACATTTCTTATTTAGTCTGTGACTGAAACTGGCCCCCGCCAGCAGAAACCTCAAGATACTGACTGGACACAAATTGGTGCTGAAAGTACATCTGAGCTGAGTATTCATGAGATGTAGAGAACAATTTAATATGAGACTTTATTCCTTCCCCCTACCTACAGCTGCTCTCTGACTCCCAAACACCCAGTTATCTCCTTTAACTCACATGAGCAATCCCACTGAAGTCAAGGGAAGAAAGTGACAGTAAAATCTGTTATGTTTCACAGCACACACACAGAGAAATTAGATAAAAACATAAAATACTCTTGCTGGAAGGTTGCAGTGTAACACTACTTTATTCTTAGAATTCAGAATAACAAACTAGAACTCAAAACCAGAGAGAGCGAGTGAGTGAGCAAGCTGCTCCCTAAATACAGAGGCACAGCTCACCCTGACCTTCCAACCTTGTCATTTGTTCCTTGTCACTCTAGGTTGGCTGGCTGCATGCAGACTGAATCTGATCACATGCTTCCCTACGGAGTCCCAGCAAAACCCCAGAGAATTTAAAATGCTAGATCACAATTTTTACACAATTTTCACTATGCCACAAAATCAATATGAGTTTTGAGTGCAGAAAGAATGCAGGATGAAGCCCAAAATAGTTTCCTTGGCCCTGGTCTACACTTAAAAATTAGATCATTAACGGCAGAATTGTTCTGTCGACTTAGCTACTGATTCTTGGAAAGGTGGATTAACTACATTGACAGAAAAACGCTTCAGTTGATGTAGGACACATCCATGCTAGGGTGCTACAGCTGTACACTGATCTGTACTGTAGTGTACACATGGCCTTGGAAGGACTGCTGTTTTGGATCCTTAGTTAATATATACTTTTGGTCAATTTACATATTCTTTTCTTGTATTTTCACACCGACATTATCTTCCCTCTACTCATACCAAATCATATTCTATTTTGGCTTGTCCTGGTGGAGATGGCATTATGTTACAGCAACCTGCTACAAGATCAGGAATGGATTGTAATGACAGACACCCTGTTCTGGGTGGGTCATACCTACCTCTGACAGATGCTTGATGGCCTGTCTTTTTCCTACCCTTTGGTAACATTCATGCAGCTTGTCATGCCAATAAAGCATGATTCAACTGATCATCAAAGGCATTTCCTGTCTGTCCTTTTTAGGGCCAAATTCTTTTCTCAAATACATTAGTGTAAATTTAAAGTAACATACTGAAACCAAAGGAATTACTCAGGATTTACACTAGTGGAGCTGACAGCGTAAATGGGCCCTTAATTAGGAAATCAAATGATCTTTTCCTGTTTTTGTGAATGTTGTAAGAGATATAGAGGGGCTTAAATAAATAAATGACTTAAAAGCCATTTAAGCTAAAACCTCCCCAATTTCTCCTTCCTGTTTCCATAAATGCTACTTCACTGCTTTTCTGAGCTAATGTGCATCTTTAGTAAATTGTACTTTGCCCAGTATATTGTAAGCACTAAATCTATAGATTGTAAACCCTATGGGGAAGGGATTGTTTTGTGTGTGTGTGTTTGTACAGCACCCAGCACAACAGGACCTCAATCCCAATTGCAGCCTTTGGGTATTACCATATTTACTACTATGAATAATAAACAATGGTGATAATTTCCTTTGTTGCAGAACAGAATACACTGAACCCATCTCCCTCCACAAACCAGACCAGTTCCTCAACATTGGGCCTACCTGGAAGGGGATTTGAATGATACAAAGGCCTTGTAGTGGCCCTCTACACTGGACTGGATTTCACATCTTTGTGAATAAAGGCATGCAGTTTTCCAAATTGACCATAAGGTGTCCCCCTAAACCCACTCCACTTAATATGTAGCTTTAGAGTTGGACTGTTCAGTACTTGAATGGCAGTAACTTGGATTTCCAAGGAATATCCAGGATGCTATGGGAACTGGTGTCGGTGAGTCTATAAATTACAATCCTCCATTGAATCGGTACTAAACCAATGTCCAGTTGGTGTTGGAACAATGTCTTGATCTTTCAAATGAGACATAGAAACAACACCTGGGTAAATTCCCAGTTGGGTAATTGTCACCTTATGCCCCTTAAACTCAGTCCTCTCTATGGTCATTAGGCACTGCCTATGTATTTGCAAGCCTACAGTTCTAATAGCAACACTCCTTAAAGGAGAGAACCCTTTTGACCACAAATCCAGAATAACAGGGCGGGGGTGTCCAACCTCATCTGGAGGTTTCTAACTCTTGCATGAATTTCTCAAATACCAATCTTGAACTATCTGGATTATGGCAAAACAAATTTATTGAAAAAGAGAGAAAAGATCAGACAGAACAAAAGAAACTATCTGCATGACATATCCAGCCTGACATTGCAGAAGCTAATCAAGATCAGTCCAATCCATGTTGTTTTAGTTAAGAATCCTAATCTTACATTTATAGAAAATGCACTTTCTCATTCTCTGGATAACCTCTTTCTCCCTGTTCTGTTCCAGTCTGAGACCCAGTCTCTGGTCAGGCATCGTACACCTCCCATCTGATTTGCAATTTGCTTTTCTTTTCAGATTTCTTTGATGTGCCTGGCTTATTATCATATCAGACAGTATTGCCTAAAGGCCGCTACCAGGTTGGGAAACCCCTGGACTGTGTGCTATATGGATATATAGTAAAAGATGGTTCCTGCCCCAAAGATCATAAAATTTTTAAGACAAGCTACAACAGCTGGGTGAAACAAACAAACTAGGGGGTGAGAAAGGGCAAGGAAACAGTAACGTGTTTTTGCATACACTACTTGTGTTTACGGATCATAGGTGTAATAAACAGTTGAGGGACAGTATTGTCAACATGCCACCTGCCTTCTCAGATGGCATTGTTCTATAGGCATGATAATGGCTAGGCAGGTATACCCTGGTGTTCTGCAGAGTGGGGGTATTAGTGCCTGTGTCTCATGCCATGTCTAGTCATTCACTATTCTAATCACTCCTTGTGTTGTGCATGGGTTCCAAAATGTTTTTGTGCCTTTTTCACACCTTGGGACTTAGGCAGCCAGGAGGAGCTATTATAGGAAAAGTCTGCTCAGCCCCTGCTGCCCTCAGATGCAGCATACTCAATTGCTTTGTGGGGATAGCACACGTTCAGTTCGGTTGGCATGTCTGAACCATGCTCAATGGTCTGTGGGAATGTTGGATGGGATGGGAACTGAGTT
>ML675614.1:43649728-43729793 GCA_007922155.1 Mesoclemmys tuberculata
TGTGTGTGTGTGTGTGTGTGTGTGTGTGTGTGTGTGTGTTATTTTGAAACTGGGCTATATTTCCGACCTGCCCAACTATGCAGAAACCTTAATAGCACCTTTGAACAATAGGAAATGTGTATACTACTTTGGCAAACTTCATTAATATGTCTCATTATTAAAGAGTGTTGGTTAAAGTATAGTCTTAGAAATTGTGGGATTCTGTTTCCAGTTCCACCAGAGTCTTCATGTGTGACATTTCATGAGTGATGTGACCCCTCTTTGCCTCATTTTCCGCATCTGTAACCGTTTTGTGAAGCTACGTGAATGTTTGTAAACATGTTAGATTCTTGAATGAAAGAAAAGTATTATATTTAACTAAGTGGACTTTTTTTATGATAGTTGCCTACCTTTATTGAGGGGAAAATATGAGCACTTCCCCCCCACCCTTTTCTGGACTAAAAAATGCTGGGTATACTACGTTGGCAGAGTTTGAGTGGGTTTGGGGGGGCATTACCCCCCAAAACTTATGATTTTTTTTAGGACTTATCTTTTGGCACGGCCTACAGCTGATTTGGGCAGGCCTGGAAGAAAAACAAACACTTCTGGCTTATTCTGTCAATGCTCTGCTTAAGCTACCTTGGCAACTGGAGTATCAGGTAGCTTATTCTCAGTTGATCACTTCCTGCTTCTGGTCACGTGGCTGGAAGCAGGAAGTTCAGGAAAGTGACCAGCGGAGAAATTAAGCTGCCTGCTCCAGTTGCCAAGGTAGCTTAAGCAAAGTGTTGGCATCAGAATAAGCTGACTAGTTAGACATATATCTATATATATACCTCCCTACCTCTTGCCCCTCTGCCCCCAAATTAAGCAGTCAGGTATACTATGCAGTCGTTAATTACTGAGGAAGGCTGCTATCAATACAAGTAATGGTGGAAGCCCTATTGTTGGAATATTTAGAGTTAAGTTGGATAAACTACTAACAAATATGGAGGGTGAACAAAATAATACAGTGAGTCTATTCCATCTTTAATTTTTCATTCAATGAAAGTGAAAAACAAATCCTTTCAGCAGATAAGTTCCTCAGAAGGCATTTCTCTAATGATAGATGCAGAGGAGAATTATTCCAAGAGGAAGAAAGGGTGGATTGATTTTAAATCAAGGCAATTTAAATCATTGATTTAAATCCTGATTTAAATCACCAAGAGAAAATCATTGATGTAAATCAAGTTTCCCAATAATACTTATTCACATATTTCTTAAACAATGGTGCAAATCTGATCACTAAAATGTGAATTTACAACTCAGTACGGCATTTTACAACATCTAGGAGGGTATCCTTTGTGTAATTTTTTAGATAACTTGATTTTTATTAATTTAGGAAATAGTACCTAGTACTCATTACCTGTGTCAAGCTGCAGATGCAGCAGCAGAACATTAAGAATGGTAAGAACTAAATCACACACATAGACACAATAGCACTTATATTTTATTAAATTAAATCTTAAATGTTACATATATATTTCACATTTGCAATTGCAGCTGTCTCCTGAGTTGTAGACTAAACTGTTGTCCTTAAACTCTTTTTTTTTCTTTAATTTTCAAATTTTATTAACTCTAACAGACAAGTCATCACAACACTAAAGGTACGCTGGCCTTAAAACTTCTACAACTAGCTCTCATCTTCCCCATTCCCACAGTAATTTTAATTCATAGAGTGAAACAGAAATAAGAGTTTTCCTGCTTTTTCAACTCTCAGTTGATTTCTTAGCTTTGAGTGAATAATACCAAATGATGAAAATATTCTCTGTGCCTGCAGAGGAAGCTACTGCTGTGAAAAGTTGGCTTAGCAACTGAAGGAACTCTGTTTCAAGGTGCCTGGCTAGTGATTTCCACCAATTTGGGGGAGTGACTTTGTTCAAAACATCATCAGTTAACATATACTGTTTCAGCTCCTGCCCTGAAATTTATTATGACTGGCATAACTAAGGAGTGATTTGGAGACGCACATGCTATGGCAGCATCATCTTCTTCAGCATCTACCTTTATATCTGGGGTTGAGAATGTTTGTAAGAAAATGAGGTGGAGTTAGTGCTTGATCCATTTGCTTCTTTACTGCCTGCAGTTTAACTTTCTGGTGAGGTATTTCTTTCTTCAATGTCTCTTGAGTGCCTTCCAAATTATGACAGCATCAGATGCAGCAACAACTTCTCTGAAGTTTGTTTAAGGCTAAGGATATAGACTTCAGTATACTGAGCATATCCTCTACATTCCTCTCTAATCCAATGTTCGATACTTTGGATGAGATACTTCCACCTAGTTTATCACCGTTTTCATCACAGAGTTTTATGAGAATAGGCCAGTTCTTAATAAATTATTCAAAACAATCAACCACAGAATTCCATCGAACATCTTGAGGGAGAATTAGTTTGGATCCTCCTGCTCTCTTCAGTGAAGCTGAAGCAAAATGGTTGTTATGGAAGTATTTTGCGACTTCAACAACATTTTCTTTTATTCCTGGAGGAGACGTACTTAAGTCTTTGGCTAAAAGATACATTAAATGGGCACTGCAGCCATATGTTATTAAGGAGCATCCTTCCGTTTCTTTTTCTAGTATCATCTCATCTTTGCCATGTTTGCAGCATTGATTGAATAATACCAAACAATGAAAATATTCTCTTTGTGCCTTTAAGACAGGGTCTTAACTAACTCCTCTGCCTTGCTTGGCCCAGGTCCACCACCACATAAGCACAGAACAGCAACAATCCTTTCCAGCCTATGTCTGTCTTTGCACACGTGACTTTAGTCTGCTCAGAAACTGAAAGCCCAGAACTTTCAAGAAGCAAGATCTGGTAGTTAGGCTGGACAGACTAGAGCCATTAATTCATTTTTATGAGACTGTAAGGGTTGGTTTAGCATGTTTGTGATGAGATTTAATTGTAACTGTTATTTTTTTAAATGAGAGAAATTTAGTATTTTATTGATGATTTTTTAAAAAATTTAAAAAACTGATTTAAATAAAAAAAACATCTGATTTTTTTTTAATTAAAAACAAATAATTGATTTTTATCCATCCTGCTTATAAATTAGAAAGCACTTTATTCATCGTCTGACATCCAGCCTGCCATTTTGTACCTGTTCCTTACCTCGTTGTTCTGTATCTTTTTTATCTTTCTTTTGGATACTGGTTCATGAAGGCAGCTCCCCAGCTTGTATTGGGGCAGACAGTTAATATAGTTTGCCTTTGACAGTTTTCCTATCCACTTATGTAAAATGCTGAGTTTTTTACTATTCCAGATATTGTGAGATACCAAGAGTGAATGCCATTGTGGGAAAAATGGTACAATTCAGGTGGCATATTCATCCATGAAATAGTCATAGTGTGCGCTTACAAACTGATGTACGCTCATATGTATAGCATCCGTAGGTTAACGATGCCCTGCCATCTGAGGTTCTTCAGACTTGCCCAATCACTGAATCATTTTCAGAACAAGGCTCTCCCTAACTCCCAAAGTATTTATTGGCTCCAATTGCATATCTAAGAGAAGAATGAATGTGTCTGGTACTACACAGCATCCTGATAAAGATACATTCTAGGGAGCAAACAAGTCAAATGATACTAGTTGACCTGATGTGCTCAAATCTATAAGAAATGTATATAATTTATAATAAATGTGACCAAAGTAGCCTTGTTATTTTTTATATTGCATTCTGAGAGAAATGAGTTCTCAGAAGGGAAGAATCTTTTGAAGATGGTCCTTATATCTCATATGTGATTTGCCATCAGGACATCAATCAAGAAAGCAATTAAGCTGCTAGCCATGCATTGAAAATGGAGTTGTGGAAATTGAAGATGATTTATAAAGAAAGGAGGATAATATAATTAATGCTAATCAATATGAGTTATGGAAGATAGATCCTGTCAAACTAATTTGATTTTGTTTTGATGAGATTACAGACTTGATTGATAAAAATAATTGTGTACATGTAGTATACTTAGACTTCTTTAAGGGATTTGACTTGGTATGGCATGACACTGTGAATAAAAAACTAGAATGAAGAGGAGGTCTCAAAAATTGTAAATGAGGAATCATCATTTCTAGTGGGGTCCCGAAGGGATCTGTTTTGGCTCTATACTATAACACTTTTAATCAATAACCTGGAAGAAAACAAAATAATCAGTGATAAAATTTGTAGATATCCCAAAAATTTGGGGGAAAGGTACATAATGAAGATGTTTAATACAGCTCGGGGGCGGGGTGTGGGGGGGAATAAAGAACATACATCATCCGTGGAGGATGTGATACTCTATCCTGGGAATCAGTGACTCTCAAAAAGATTTGGGGGGTCATGGTGGATAATCAGCTGAACATGATCTCCCAGTGGCCAAAAGAGCTAATATGATCCTTGGGTGCATAAACAGCAGAATCTCAAATAGGAGTAGAGAGGTTATTCTGCCTCTGTATTTTGCACTGGTGCAATCACCAGTGTCCATGTCTGCTGTCCACAATTTAAGAAAGATGTTGATAAATTGGAGAAGAGCCACAAAATTGATGAAAAGATTAGAAAACATGATTCATAGTTAGGCTTGGTGGAATTTGATTATTTTTATTATTTTGACAGATATTAATATTTAAGCTTTTTATTTTTATCAATTTAAATGTTCACAGTTGTGCACAGTTCTGGGTTTCAAGCTTTTTTGATTTTTATCTATTTAAATTATTACAGTTGTGGGAAATTTTGGGGGAGATCGGACACAGATTTAATGACAGATTCAACAAAATTAAAGCTTTATATTTGTTAAAACACATTGTCAACATCATGTGTCAAAATATACAAAACAAATATACTTAGTTTGATTTAAGTTCTCAAACAGCTCTTTTTTTTCCTTTTCCTTTGCTTGCCTGGAAGTTTCATTTGTCATTGATGGAAATATTTTTTCATTGGTTTGTGAGTGTATTGACATTTACTTATAAACATCGAACCCTTCCAAGCCTGCTTATCGTGACAGACTCAGGTAGCTCAATCTATTTAGTTTAACAAAGACGGTTAAGGGGTGACATGATCACAGTCTGTAAGTACCTACACAGGACACAAATATTTAATAATGGCTCTTCAATCCTGCAGAAAAAGGTATAGCATGAACTAATGACTGGAAGTTGAAGCTAGACAAATTGGAAATAAAGTGTACATTTAATAGTAACAGTTTATCAAAGGTCATGGTGGAGTCTCCATTATTGACAATTTTTAAATCAAGCTTGGATGTTTTTCTAAAAGATATGCTCTAGGAATTGTTTTGGGTAAGTGCTATGGCCTGTGTTATATTGGAAGTCAGACTAGATGATCAGAGTTGTTCCCCCGGCCTTGGAATCTATGACTTGACATAGTGAGTTGGGCTTGCTTTCATAGATGACTTCAGTCTTTTTCTATTATTCCTTAATCCCAGTGCTCTGGAGGATACAGATGTCCTAATTTCAGTTACTCTTTTGATATCTTATATTGCCCTGGGGGACTGATCCAATCAGATTTTTCTCGGGTGACATGTATTAGAGCCAGATAAACTGAAAACAAGAGGCAGACTGAGTGAAAAGAAGCTCAAGGAGGGCACACCTAGCAAATATCTTTAGTACAATAGGAAAGAGTAGCTGTAGGACTACAAAAGGAGCACAATCTGTATTAAGAACCATAACGCTTGTAGTTCTGTTATGAAAGGAGGAAGTAAAGGGGCATCACCTACTTGTGATGTCTGTCATCAGGCAAAACCAAGATCATCTCACTCCACAAGAAAATCATTCAGTATGTTTCACTGAGGAGAGTGCCATCTGCTATCCTTGAAAGCACAATATATAAAATGAGTCCTAAACCAAGCTGCTGACTGGTTAAGCAGGGAAATAGATCTAAACTAATGATGTCTAAACAAGTAGGTATTCAGAAATACAATTCAACAACTAAGGAATCTCATGTCTTCTCTGTTTGAACTAAGCTGTACCTTCAAAGTATCTAAGTTTTACTCCAGGCAAATTAATCTAGGGGGAAACAGTAGCTGACCATCTGTCCTTTAGATGAAGGGTCTTTCAGAGAATCTGCTTTATGCATTTCCTTTCCTCCCATATCTTGTCATAAGGAACTCCTGTGGTTTTGATTGAAGTTGCACCTTGCTGGTTGTGGTACAGCAAGGGAAGAGGGCAGTAGGAAAGTTCTCCTATTTGAAACCGGGGGTAGGCGTCCACCCACAGCTAAAGACTTCCCCCCCAGCCTAGGGGAGGAGCCTCTGGACCCGGGTCCAACAAATTACGGGGGACAACGAATGAAAAACAGGAAAGGGCATTGGGGGGTCACAGGGTCAAACGTAGGAAACCAGAAGGGGACATCGAGCAGAGAACTACGGACAGCACCCACTGCTCCTCGAAGGTGTCCAGGGAGCCAGCAGATGCCACCCAGAAGAACTCTGCCTGGAGACGTGAACTGACGAGGAAACGGAAATAGGCCCCACAGTCGCAGAGAGCCCCCCCCCTGCCAACCTCCTCTCCTTGGTCTTGTAGATGGCTAATTTGGCCAGGGCTACGAGGAGGTCCCACGACTTCGTGGGACCACGGATGGGGTGTGAATAGGTGAACAGGTGCGGGGAGAAGTGCAGCCAGAACCTCAGCAAGAGGTTCTGGAGGAGCCGGAAAAGAATGATCCGGGCTTTATTCCCTATAGACTAGCCAGAGTCAGTAAAGGGTAATTAGAGTCAGTTGACACCAATTAAGGCCCCAACCAGGTGCCTATTAAAACCCTCTACTGGATGGGAGTTGAAGGAGTAGGTGTGTGGTGAGCAGAGGAGTGTGTGGAGATTGTGAAGAAGACCCGAATGGTGTACAGTGGTATGTGGAATCGTGGAGAAGAACAGTACGGAGTACAGCGGTGTGTGGGAGAGAGGTAGAGTCCTGAGGAAGGTACTGGGCTCAAGAAGGCAGAAAGACAGAGGGGGAAAAGTAGCCCAGGGGAAAAGTCTGCAGCTGTGAGTAAGGTGCTAGCAGCACATAGCTGCTACTCAGAGGGCCCCTGGGCTGGGACCCGGAGGAGCGGGCTGGCCTAGGTCCCTACCCTCCTCCCTGGGAAGACGGGGTAACCAGCGATGCCCTGGCCCACTACGAGAGGCAAAAGTGTGAGACCCACTAGGGAGAACCCGGCCGTTTGCCACACTGGTCAAGCTATTTGAAAAGATGTGGTAATCCTGGTGGTTTGGAACTTGCACATCTTCCATCTTGCAGAGACTTCTCGTCCCAGGTTTCACTGACTCTGTACCAGCTCTGTCTGATTATCTGGCTATTGAAAAAGACAGGATAAAAAGGCAGGGATATGCTGAGAAGGTAATCAATATCCTGATGACATTCAGAAAGCATTCCACTAATATTGGGGGTTTAAGTAAAAATAGAACGCTGATAGATACTGCTTTTCTTTCTGTGAACACATTGTTTGAGAGAGAGTGTTGCTCAGTGGATAGAGGGCTGAACCTGGATTATAGTCTCAACTCTGCCACTGGCCTGCTGGGTTATTTTAAGCAAGTTGCTTCACCTCTGCCTCAGTTTCCCTCTCTGTTCATAGGAGGTAAATATCATGATTGCCATTTTTAAAGCACTTTGACAGCTACTGTTAAGTGCTACTATATAATAGCTTGGTATTGCTATTCTGACTGCTGAGCTCAGAAGAGATATACTAGGCCTGAGATTTGGGAATGGACACTTGGATTCTGTGGAATGGCATTTTTGATGAGGGGTCCTCTATTCAAACTTGCTCCTTTTGTTGGTCTTCAAGGGTCTAGGTCAAGCCAGAGAGTGGCCCATCTCCTTATTTAGATTTTTGTCTGTGCTGGGTTTGCATGTGATGGACATCCTTGCCTGAAGGATGAGGTAGGGATGATGTGGCTGTAAATTATTTTTTGAACTAGTTTTGGGATGGATTTGTTGCTGTCAGTTGTATGCAATATGTTAGAATGTGATTTTTAAAAAATATATATATTTAAACATGTGAATGGACCTAGAGGCTTGAATAATGTACACCTTTTTAACCAGTGAGACAATAAATTTCTATATCATAAGTTTTCTACATAGCTGTCTGATCCTGGAAATGAGCTCCAGTTCAAGGTATTGCCACAGCAAGGTTGGAGTGAATAATCCAGGGTTGAACTCCACATGTATTCACCTTACCTGAAGACAAGATTGTCATGAACACTGGCACATATGATCAACTTCAAATTTTGCAGGTTGTACTGAAAGCTGTACACTAGACCTGTAATGTTCCAGAACTAAGAACTGAAGGAAATCTATGATTGTTCATTTTACTTCATTGTTGAATTTAAAATAATGCCTTGGTAATTTCTATAACAAGATGGCTCAAATAATCTGAAACAGAAATTTTTATAAAAGATGAGGGTGCTCCAGGGTGTGGTGCCAAAATTACCGGTCAATCTTTAGGGATGGGACATGCAGTGCATCTAAATATTTTGCATGCTTTTTCTCCCAAATGACCTCACTGCTTGTGAGATCTCTGTAGTGAGGATAGGCAGACATGATCCATGCTACAAAGGAAAAGTTACAGAGTGTGTGAGGTTGTGTTAAACACTTCAGTCATTCTATAGATCAGTTAAGTGTCAACAGATTTTTCATTTTTATAAAACTTTCATATGGTTGCTCTGCATGTGGTGACTTAAGTTATTCTTTCTAGTTCCAATTCTTCAGTTTAATTGAGATTTTTCTGAAAGAACTTCAAAGTGCTCAGTTTGGCGTTAGGAGTGCACTTGAGCAAGTTTGAGGTCTGCTGCAGCCTTATAGCAGGAAAATCGTCTAGTGAGACTTGGTGAACAAAGAATATGATCATTATGAGCAGATTAAATGTACTTGCTTTTAGCTAAAAGTAATGGTTTTGTCCATTCAGATAACTTGTTTTCAGAAACTTTCTTAAGGAAACAGTATAGACCATTCCAAACATAGTGATGCTATTTTGCTTGCTACTGCTGGCCAAAGCAAAACGGTTCTGTTTGAGACTAATCTTCCTATGATGTTTCTAAAGACTGGTTCTTGAAAATAATTCCTGAACACGTCTCACAAAGTAGCAACTGGCAAAGTACAGGATTTTTTTTACTAATCCATTTGGTTTCATATTTACTAATAGTTTTAAAATGGAGGTTAAAGCTTCCAAGTAGAAATGTAAATTTTCAGTTGTGCAATCTAATATAGAAATTGCATTTAAATGAAGGAAGATGGGAGGTATCAAGTGTAGTATATGGATTTAAACATTCTTTTGTCAATTGCTGAGGGCACTTCTGATCAATTTGCATTTAGATTCAGCTTGTGATAATTGGCACAACCAAAGCTAATTAATGTATAGGAATTAAATTAATTAATTCAATTACTTATGTATGGTTAGTAAATCCCATACTTAAATATTTCAGTTTATCCTGAGTGCAGTTTGGATTACCTTTTGAGTCCTACTGTCTGGGAGATGTCCAAGCACACTTGAAAAGGTTTTCTGTTTGCCACTAGATGTCAGTATAAACTTGATTGTGAATATTTTCACTGCTCTTGCAATGACTCTGTCCACAAAAATTGTATTTAAGATTATTTGTCTGTTGTGCTACTTGTATTAAACAATGACAGACTTGACAATGTATTTGCCAGAAAAATCCTCCATCTTTTATATACTAGATTTTCCCATGTATACTAGGATTGAAGCTTCTTATAATTGAAACTAGAACTCTAGGTATTCTTTTTAGTTGCATCAGCAGTATGTAGGTGATTCCCTGCTTCTAGACTAGAGTAATTCTTCTGAGAGGTTGTCTTAGGATAATTATGGTTTAATTTAGCTGTCATAAAATTTCCTTCAGATTAAATGGTTGGTGTTTGTTTCAGTTAAAAAGAAAACTGAAAAGAAATACAAAAAATATCAAAATCAAACTGACTACTTAGCTGACTGTAGTGGGAGGAGCTGCACTAGAATTAAAGATCAATGGTGCTTCATGTTATTTTTCAGGAATTCTTCTCTCTCATGGATCTTCGTAGTCCTCAGCAAGTACTAACATGCACAAAGTCTGGGAAGGCTGCACAGTGTACTAGCTCTTGGAGAATTAGACTGTCAGTGAGAGTGCCCCAGATTTTATTAGAGAATGAAAAAGTACACAATCTCATGATTCTTTTTATAAACAAAATAATAGTGACTACTATCTAGTTTTTCCCATTCTGTTAAATACAGAGAACAAATTTTACCCTCTGTAAATCTTTCTGCAATTGTCCCATGGCCTGTATACTTGTTAATATGAAAATGTGAAATTGTTCAGAATATATTGTAAATATTGACTTGAAAATCTTGAGCCCAAATGCAGGCATGTGTCCCAAAAGACAAATGTACCTTACATTTAAGAAGTGTTTACAAGAAGGGTGCATAATATTCCAAGTTAAGTTGAACTAAAAGGAACAAGTCTTTTGGCTAAGAATACAGGTTCATACAAAAGGTGTTCAAAGCCTGTTAACGAGTTTATTTTTATTGAAAATATCAAATAAATATAGTTGACACTTGACAAACCAGTAAATTCAAAGTTGAGGTTGATGTTTCAACCTTCGAAGTTAAATGTAATGGGAAACACAGTTGAATTAATCCTAGACTTATGTGCTGAGTGTCCTCAGTAACCCCGATGTGGGGACTTTCGGCTCATACATGTAAACTTATCTTAAAAAACCACCACCACACACGGACTTTTTCCCTTCTACGAAATTCTTGTGCTGATTTGTGCCTACGTGAGATCAAGGTCACGTTGCTAATGATTAATTTTCAGACAGGTAGCAAATTGAATTGCTAGCAACTTTCAGAGAGGGGCAGTTATTTTAAAATTATTTAAAAAAAATCTATTTCTCTGCTGAATGCTCCCCAGAATAGTGGGAGCATCCAGCATATGCATGTACTCTTAAAAGACTCTCTACTTCCCCGTTGCAGTCACTGTTTAAAGGGACAGTGTCAATTATTTACAAGCTGAAAACATGACATGTTAAAATAGACGAGTTGTAGCTTGTAGGTTGACTATTCAGTTTATAAGTACCTTACAAAATATATTTAAAAATCTTCAATGTGTTGGCTTTCTGGTATTGTCAATATTTGTTTTGTGCTAAGACCTAGACTCAGTACTCTGATCTTTGCACTTAAAGATTCCATTAGAAATGGAGACATATATTTTTATTAAAAGAATTTTGTTTAAGCTTTTAAAGAAGCATTAGTGACGCTGGTTGGTTTAAAGTGTACAGAAATGTATCTGAGATGCTTTAATTCTTCATGTCATGGCTTTTGTCTTAATAAAATTTTCCATATCTACTCTTTTTTAAATGTCAACTTCTAGGCTTCTAGGTCTATGGCATTTTTGAGAGATTAAAGTATTTATATGGTCCATCAGAACCTCTCTGAAGATGAAGTTCAGCCGAGGTACATGTATATGCAGCTCTCATTGAAGTCAACAGGAATTGTGGTTGCTTACCCCAGGACAGAACTTGGCATATACAATGATATTTTTGTATAAAGTCAGGAGATGGTAGCTAGTAGCAGTGTAACTCCTTAAGGAACAGCCATATAATCGGAGTAGCTATCCTTGTGCTCCCTCAGACCTCTCTTTCTGAGGATCCATAAAGTTGGAAAGTTTTGCCTATGAAAACTTCTGCCATACAGTGGGATGATTCCCAAAAGATTCCAAGGTCAGTCTCTCTTTTTTTCTCTGCACTCCTTCAGACTTCTGAGAGCAGATGCTTTGGCAAAAAGCTTCCAAATGTCAGGTTAACTGCGAAGTGGCATTTAGTCATCTTTGATGTATTAAACACAGTCCCAACACTTTCAACTTCTGAAATATCAGGTCCTACCTCTCTTTGGAGAATGTTGACAGGGTCATTGGTGGACCTAAATAGTGATGTCACACGAACCTTTAAAACTGAACTGCTGCTAACCTTTATTGACATGAAGGAGGAAGTGATACAGATTTGAATGAGTTTTGAAGTTGCCTTTTTTATAACAAAGGATCAGTAAAAAGCAAATAATTTTATTTTGGACTGTAGTTGACATTTTATCCAATTTAGGATTAATTTGAAAATCAGAATAAAAACTAATCTTGCACCATTGAACAAGCACAGACTGACTAATCATGAAAACAACCTGTAGTTTGGTTTGAAATATTTGAAGTTTTCTTTGTTTGTTTTAAAAATAGGTTTGTAAGCGTATGGACTTGGTCTGCCAGAGAATGTTAAATCAGGGATTTCTGAAAGTGGAAAGATATCACAACTTATGTCAGAAACAGGTTAAAGCACAACTTCCAAGGTATGTGCCAATTACAGCTATGGGTTCCAAATACTGTATCTTAAAATATGTAAGTAAAAACACAGTAACATTATTTCTTCGGTTTAAAGCTAAGACTGTAAAAGTTGAACTGAAATTAGCCAGTTTTTTAGAAAAACATTGAAAATATTTAGGCAGTAATTGGAATTATCTGGTTTAGTTGGTAAAATTCCATGGGTTAATTTTCTTGCAAAAACATTTAGCCCAACCCTAAAGTCTGTTTATAGTTATCTGTATTGTCATCCTGGTTTTTTGCTTTCCAGCTTGTCAGGAACAGAGAAGAAGTGTCCAGTATTAATCACAATCAGCTCCTAGATTTGCCGGAGGAGTTATAACTGGCCCCAAAAGGAGTCCCAACTAATCCACCTTGGCTAAAAGGATTTTTATCTACCTGTGGAATGGGGTAGACATGACATTTTACATGTAACCTGAGATTAGACAGACAGGATCTAATTTTACATGTTTTCTTATGTATTTTTGAGCTAAGGGCCAATCAGCGAGTGCATGAACACAGAATCCACCAACATAATTTGGAACTGGATAATGGGCATTACAAGTCATTGTTTGTCTCTGAAGGCAGATCTTCACTACCACTACATTACGTTCATGTAACTTGTGTTGCTGGAGGTGCGAAAAAGCCACACCAGTGCTATGTCAGCCAGAGCCTGTCTCCCACCGACATAGCTTCCACCTCTCATGGGGGTTGAGTCATTATGCCAATGGGAGAGCAGCATAGAGCATCTTCACCAGATGCTTCTCCACCAGAAGCTACAGCTGTGCTGATCTAGCGCTTCTAGGATAGACTAGCCCGAAGTGAAGGAGAGCAGCTGCCTCTCACTTCTAAGACCTGATAACTCAGCCTAATTTATTGTCATGATTTAAATGGTTTCATTTTATTTCATGTTTGTTACCCTGCATCAAAAAATCTCAGTCATCAGTTCTCTCAGATCAGCTGAAGCTTGGGACTGAGCAAGTATGGCGGCTGGATTGCTGTTTGGTCGTGGTGGTGGTGGATTTTTGGTCAGTTGCTAGAACACAAATGGGTAGTAATGAGAAAAATCACATAGAAGGACTTTGTCCCTGAAGCATTGCTTTAAAACTATTCCTTCTAGTCCTTTAATATTTTTAATCTTGGAATTTTTTAAAAACTAAGATGCCGTTACATATAATTTGGATAAAAATTTTCATAGTAATGATTCAAGAAGAACCAAATTTGACAAATAAATCTAAAAATTATTTCAGTGTTTAGCAAATGTTCTGTCATTGCTAGCTGGTTCTTGACAGCTGCAGCAATCTCTTAAGAAGGACAAAACTACTGGAAGTAATTGTATTTCTTTCTGAGTCTCAGCAGGTAAATGGCCATGTGATACAAGATTCAGAAACTCTGAATAACACACGGATGCGGCCTGTTGAATCTTGACTTACACCTGAGCTCTTCAAAGCAGAACTTAAAAGAACTATTGTTGCAATGTTTCAGTTTTTGGTGGCTTAAAATTGCTAAATCAGTGGTGTCATTTAATGGTTTCTGTATGCTTTCTTCTAGGCGAGAGTCAGAAAGAAGAAACCATTCATTAGCTCGCCATGCAGACATCCTTGCTGCTGTAGAAACGAGGCTCTCTCTATTAAATATGACTTTCATGAAATATGTGGATTCCAATCTCTGTTGCTTCATACCTGGAAAGGTAAAATGTATAATTGCTTGCTTATATGAATGTGTATTATTGCCAAAATATCATTCCTGCAACTTCAGATTATTAACTGCTGTAGATGCCTAAAAATGTAGTATACTGCATCGTTTTGGATGTACCTAGACATATTATAGGGAACCTATGTACTATAATGGCTACCCTATGAATAGATGTGCTTGTCTAAATGAGTTAATTTTGGTTTTATGTTAATGTTCCAACATAAAAAATGTTTGTTTGTTTTAAATTAACTCAATATGCCAGCTCTGAGTCTTGGGTCATATTTCTAATAAATGTGCTCATTTAAAGAAATACTTAAACATGCTTGATCACTGTTCTTTGCAGGTTCACTTTTACCGTTCATATGTGTGCTACTCAGACCTTTGAACATAATTTGACTTACAGTATATTCCTTAAGTAGGTAGACACTATATATAAAGTTCCAGTAGTCCAGACTTACAAACTGTAAACACCAAACTGGAGGCCATTCTACCACAAACTTGTCACCCAAGCTATCTTGTGCAATATTTTTGGTACACTTCTGTAATAAAAAAGAAATTGCACATTTAATGTATTCCTAACACCATCTGTTGAGTGTCAGTTGATACTGAGCTGTAATAGGGTGTCGCTCTCTCACAGTGAATTCCTGGAGTGACTCAGCCCTCTAGCCAAGTCTCACACAGACTATATGTGAAACAAATGCAAATAAATAACCCCCTTCCAAGGTACAAGTCCAACAGGACGCCTGTCTCAGTACCCAATACAGTCTCTTTACAGACCCATCCCTGGGCTCAATCCTCAATCTATCTAGCAGGGCCTATCACTGTACCCTGGTTCAAACTGTCGTTCGGCGCTTTCTGGGCTCTCTCTCAAATGATCCCTCAATCTTAAAACAGTCCCAACCCTCAGATAAGGCTATGCCCCCTGGGTTTGTCTGGGCTTTTCTGGCCTTACTTCTCCAGCAGGGCCATTAAACAGTTGAGTTTCCCTTCCAGGGGTGTATCAATTTCAGTATCAAGGCCCCTCTGTTAATGGCTAATGGGGGGGTTGGGATCTGGGTCTGCCCACTACTCCAGGTCCAAGCCGAGGAACCCTATAGATCAGGAGTGGCCAAACTTACTGACCTCCCGGGACCCCCCTCTACTCTGGGTGGAATCCTCTAGCCACACCACCCTGCCATAGGGCAGAAGCTCCGAGCTCCCTACCCCAGTCTGGTAAGCGGAGAATGGGAGAGAGGGTGGAATATAGGGAATTCTGTGAGCCACATGTTAACTGTAAAAGAGCTGCATGCGGTTCACAAGCCAGAGTCTGGCCAACCCTGCTATAGATAGCAGCTGTCTGCCATGTTCTTTTAACTAAACTGTGTTGATGCTATGATTCCCTGGACCACTTTGTCATGGCCCCAGCACATACCTCAGGGCCTTATCCTGGTAGAATGCAAACAGCAAGCCAGGAGCTCCTGCTTGCTCCCTGGTCCCTGCCAGAACCTGCTTGGTCTGAGGTCCTTCAGCCAACCGGAAGCACCATTTTCACTCCTCTGGCTTCAAGCAGCAACTGCCTTCTGCACTATAGCTCCTTTTAATGGGCCTGTTGAGCCTCAGTTGGCTGCTCCCACCTGCCCCTTTGATTGGCTGCATCTGACACAACCACTCTAGACCACTTGGAGGACTCTCTTCCTCTGCTACTTCTAGGACAGGGTGTGGTAGGACCCTGAGGCCTCCAGCAGGGGGCTCCAAAACACCGGGTAACCCCATTACATGAGCATTTTAGGCCGAAGAAAAACTGAACTTGAGGGTTTTTTTAGTACATGAGAGAATCGTTTCCCACCTCCCCAATAGAAATAACATTGGCATGCCTTTAGTTATTTTAGAATATATTTGTGATACTATAGTACCTAGCATATATGTTAGGCCTAAACAAAAGGTCATATTATGTCAAAATCTAAGCCTGTTTGTCCAGCTGTCACGTTACCATGCAGTTTACTTCCAGTGTTTCACATGTATTTGACACAGTAGATTAAGCTAGTTATACAGATACTACTAGTATAGTGTTCATAATCACATCTGTCTGTCACTGGCAAACAACCTCAGGTGTCTACATCCCCATCACTATAGTATAGGACTGCCTTGCAAGCATTAAAGAATTTATCCTAGCAGTATCTCTTGAGGATTAGTCTACAAAGTTTTGTGGACATAGCTATATCAGCTAGGAGTGGGGAAAGAAATATCATACCTCTTAGCCGACTTAGCTATGCCAACAGAGTGCTTTTGCCAGAATTGAGTGCCTTGTTAAGAAATTCAGTGTATTTGCTAATAAATTGTTTCTGAATCTCTTCGGAGAATTCAGCATGCTGTATAAGCTTTATAAAGTATGAGTGTAAACTTTAGGGGAGAGATTTTAAGGAATGTACTACTAGTAGATGTAATAAGTAGAGTCCTGTAAATCTGCAGATAACTGCTTTAAATCCATGAATATCTGCATCCCCAGATGCAGATATGTGCAGATCATTTTTTGCAGATCAGGTGGTCATGGAGGTCAGGGATAGGCTTTCTGGGACCTCCATGACTTCTGGGGCAGGGCTAGAGCAGCTGCCAGCCCTGGTACTGCCGGAACTGTTGACCAACTGTTTGGAGTGGCAGGGGCTCAACAGCTGATGGTGGGGCAGCTGCTGTAAACATCTGACTGGCGGTGGAGATGCGGATACATCTAAAAGAGGGACGATGGATTGCAGGTCGGATAGAAGTTTATTCTCATGGATGCATATTGGATTCGGATACATGTATTTGTATCTGCACAGGGCTCTAGAAATAAGAAAAGAAAACGTTGCTAATTGCCGTCCAGGTTACTGTGGAATGCTCCGTTACATTTCATGCAGTGGTTATGCAGATTAGTTTGTAAATTCAAAAATAACTATTATAGTAAATTCACTGAAAAAAGTTTGATACAATGACAACTCAGATTCTGCCTTCACTATAAATTACAGCATTTCATTTCAGATGATTAGTATAAAATTAGAAAGAGCACAGCAACAGACTAGTGTAATGGGTGTGAAATACCTGCCCATCGGTAGATCAATTCTACAATTTCAGTCTATATAAATAACTATCTTAATTTTTTCCCTTGAACTTAACAGAACATCTAATGGTTCTTAAATATTTTAGGTGATTGATGAAATTTATCGTGTGCTAAGATATGTAAACTCTACAAGAGCCCCTCAAAGAGCCCATGAAGTCCTTCAGGAGTTAAGAGACATCTCATCCATGGCTATGGAATACTTTGATGAGAAGATTGTTCCAATTCTAAAAAGAAAGTTGCCTGGATCTGATGTATCAGGTCGTCTCATAGGAGCTGCACCAGGTATTACAAATACTAGAGGTTGGAAGTAACTTTTTATGTAGCTGTTTTTGTCTGTCAGGCTAACCAGCCCACTTTCTAGGAAGCACGCACTCCCTCATTTGCTTCCCTCGACAATGGAATACCCCCCTTATAATCCAGCTTCCTCATGAAAATTAATTTTTCATGCTAAGATCATTGAGTTTGGAATGTAATTGTTTGAAAATTTAAGGAGGCTTTGTTCTGCTGAACTTGGATGTATTTTATAATTATGCATAGTGTGTATTCATTAAACAAACACTTGTGTGCCACTAATGAATGAGACTTTATAATCGCACTTGGTTGAAATTTGGCACATAATGCCACAATTCAAGATGCTTGTAGTTTTATTAGTAGGATAAACAGATGTGGTAGCTTAAATTATTGTAGTACAAAGAGTAGTATTGAATGCTTTTTTATGTAATGAGAACCCAAATGTTTTGTTTTTCAAATGAAATATTTGTAGGTGTTTAGTCTGTACATGGAAAAGGCCACTTAGCTCTGTAAAATAGTGAACTGGATACATTAACACTCAAACTGGCTATTTTGCATGACCAGTTACGTTTTTCATACAACTTTATTTGTATGGGCCAAATGCTGCAGCAAGCAGCTGACTGGAGCCAAAAATAGCAGAAAAGATGCTTGTCCACTAGCTTGCATAGCCTATTGGTATAGGCTCAGTCCCAGTATGTTAGGTTACTCATAGCTATAAATTATCCATCACTTGGAGTCTTTAACTCAAGATTAGCTATCTAACATGTATGCTATAGTTCAAACAGAAGCTTTTAGTTGACACAGGAATCGAATTTAACCTCTATAGTTCATGTAGTGCAGGAGGTCAGAATAGATTACAACGATCACTTCTGGCCTTAGCATGAACACAGATGACACTTCTGTTGAGAGTCTCTGCTAGCAAGTGTTGGGGGAAGTGAAAAGAATCCACTAGTGGCATGAGCAGCAAATTGACATACAGCACAAGTCTCCATGGTTCAAAAAACGTAGGCTATATTAATGTGTCCCATTTCCCCTTGCTTCCACAGTGCTGCGGTCTGTAACAACACTTGATGCTTACAGATTCAGTTCTCTCTCCACAATGAAATAGGGGCTCCTTTGTTCAGACTATGCTGCCTCTTTTGAGATTTACCTTATCTCTTTAGTAACATAGGTAAACTCATTCATATGGATTGATATACTTGAATTCTTCAATCTTCTAGGCTTGCGTAGTCTTTCCAAAAGAGTGAAATACTGCTTTAAACTGTTTAAACAAAACTTACACAATAGAGCCATTACAATCATGTCAACCTACAGTAGTGGTTATTGAAAAAATCACTTCTGCAAGTTTCTTGGGTCCTGGAGTATAGATGGTGCCTACTCAGTGGTGGCCACTGAATTTTCATGGTTTCCATCTTAACTTTTTGTTTTTAAATAAACTCAAACATTGCATTACACTGACAAATACAAAGAAATTCAGAATTAAGTGAAGTAATCTTTGGATCATACCACTAGTCCCTTGGTATTGCACAGATTTCCAATGGGTGAGCTACAGTATGTCCTGCAGTAAGTCTGGCCACAGTGATTTGTCTGCTTTTGGCTTTGTGCATGTCACATCTTTGCTATCTTAATTTGGTGATTTAGAACATATTCTAATCTTCATATTTTAGGCAAAAAGTAGCTTTTCTTTTTTCAGGAAGTGGAAAATGACTTATGCTTTGACCTCTTGAAAAATCTAACACATTGGGCTAAATTGTGCCTTGACCTATACAATGTGCAAGTTTATTGACTTTACTGTACCTTATGGATATCTGTAAATAATATTTCCATGTTCACCTTTTAAAAACCACTAAATATTCAGATTCTTGATTGGTGAATGGAATTGAACAAAGGGTGTTTGGCCACAGTTTGATACATTTTGTGTAAACACGATGTAGAAAAAATAATCTTAAATCACTTTCTCTGAAGTCCCAGGTCCTTCTGCAGCCCTAACAACAATGCAACTATTCTCCAAGCAAAACCCTTCAAGGCAGGAAGTCACCAAACTCCAGCAGCAAGTCAAAACAAATGGTGCAGGTGTGACTGTACTAAGGCGGGAAATTTCAGAGCTTCGCACCAAAGTGCAAGAACAACAGAAACAGCTCCAAGACCAGGACCAGAAACTGCTAGAGCAAACCCAAATCATAGGTGAACAGAATGCCCGATTGGCTGAGCTTGAACGCAAACTGAGAGAAGTAATGGAAAGCGCAGTAGGAAGTTCCTCAGGTTCTGGTTCAAATGAAGAGTCTCTTAGGAAACGGAGAAAGGCAGTTGAATCCATAGACTCTCCTAGGAAATCTAAACGCCTTCGAAACAGAAAATAACTTTGGAGTAAATGACACCTCCAGAAGATTACACTGCTTTAGTAGCCTAAGCAGGTTTGCTTGTCTGGATACTGTGATTAGCAGTATGGTGTCATGTAGGCCGCTGGCTCTTCAGAACACCACTTAGACTTGAACAGTAACTTTCTCTCATTGTTGAGACTTTTTTCCCCTCTGCTTCTGTCTGGGTGGGCCTAATGCACAGAATCTTTATAATTTGCAATAGATTTGTACTAACCAGACCTGCTCTATCATGTTTTGAAGAGTTAACCTTTTTTCTGTGCAAATGATAGGTGTTAAAGTAAACTTATTTGTGTTATGCATATATTCACATAAGAGATCTTAATTAAATCCAGTCTTGACTGATTAGAAGGTTAAGCTTAAAAACAGATGTTCTGTTCACTTGAAGAAAAGACCCACTTTTTAAATCTTGTTTAAAAAAGTTGACTTTTTTGTTACAAGTGACCTTGTCTGGAATGTCTGAAAAGTAGTTAATACTTTTTGGAATCTATGTAATGAGTAAAAGTGACTTATTACGCTACAGTATTGGCTATATATTTTTGTAAACTTATGAGCCAGGGACCTCTATTCAGTTTTCACATACACATGCCCTAGTTCTAAGTCTCTGGAGCCATATTCTACATTTGCATGAATAGGTGCATGCATTGCTTAATCAGCTCGCTAAAAGCACTTGCCTGGAGTTGCTCTTAAACCTCTACTTTTCCAGAGTTAGAGCAATTTCTTAGTCCTCAGCCATAACTTAGCATCTGCTTTCAGCACAGCTGCTTTCTGATGGTGATGAGGTCTTGTAAGGCCACTTGTCAACCAGTTGCAGGAAAGGAAAGCATATTTAAGCAAGGCTATTTGCTGCTGCTTCTACCTGTAGACTGCAGGTACTCTAGCTAAGCCAAAGCGTGAGAATTCAGCTGTTTTTGCCTGTAGGTTCTCTGCTTCATAGGCCAAAATCAAATGAGTATTGGACAAAATTTATCTGTTCCTTTAACAAAACAGGCTTAGTGGGACACAGTTTGAGTGAAACATTGTATTATGAAAAAAAAATTTAAACTATTTCATGTTGTGGCAAAGAGCTCTCTGTAATACTTAACTATATTCTAGCTTTCCTTATCCTAAAAGATAAATCACTTCAGACAAAAAAAGCTTTAATTTCTTTTGCACTTCTGTTTTGAGCTTGTAACTGGAAAAGCATGTCTTGCACTGTTCAGTCTTTTGATTGGTCACTTTAACAACCTCAGAGTTGTTGTGTACAGTGATTATTTTTTCCAGTTGTATATTTTTGGAACCTTATACAAATATCACTGTCCTTGTTTTATTTTAATGTACTAAACTATGTAGCTTTATCATTCGACTTATGTTTTCTTTAAATCAAGTGTTGCCTTGGGTTTAGGTACAATTCAGTTTGGGCATGACCCTGAAAAATGCCACATACTGGTGGTAATTTTAGGTTTTGAGAAGTACCTTGAGTTAAAGTGCAAGTTCAACACTATTATATCATCTATGCCTGTCCATGCAACATGGTTCTTGTATTCAAATTAACCAGACAGAAATCAGAATTTGTTCTGTCAATTATTTTGTGATAGACATTTTTCTTTAAATTTTATTAATCTTAGGTTTTACTTCTTAAATACATTTAACTCATATCATATGTTTCCCATGAAACATACCATTACAACTTAATGTCTAGTTTTTGGCGGAGTGTTTAATTTTTAAATAAACTTGTTTTGTTAGTTCAAAGAGATTTTACAATGGGTTGTTTCCTTAAACAAAATGAATTAGCATTGGATAAATATTCAAATATCAATCTGGAACAAAGTTTTATAGCAGATGGCCTTTCTTTTAGATGTTCTTAGTCTGTAGAAGTTGGTTTTTGAGCTATAACATTGTTATATTAGAAAGGCCTGCTTTCAGTTGTCAGCTAAACACTTGAATGTTCTTTCATGTCTAAAAACAATTAGTTATAACAAAAATTAGCATGATCATCATTTAACAGGAATAATTACTCTATTGGTAATTACTCTATTGGTACACACGGTTTAATTTATTTAATGGGCATATTCTTTTACAGGTTCTTGTTTAGAAAGATTTAACCACAAATAAAGAACCTATACAGTAACTGTATTCCTTGGTTTATACACATTAGTTCAAAGAATTCAAGTTTTAGTTTCTTCTGCCCTCTTATCATAAATTGCACAGCTTTTTCTGAAACGAAGAGGAGTTTGTCTGATTAGGTATTAACATTATGCTAACTAAAAGCAGAAGCAGTGCTGAGTTGAACCCATTGAGAATATACCTATACAGTGGGTCATTAATGTTATTCATGGATCCCTGTTTAACAGATAGTTTTGCATCACATTTATTTACATTAATGAAGGGAAAATAATGTTGAGATAAATTGTGTAGATGGAATAAACTTAAGTCTTACCAGATCAGAAAGCTTACTATAAAGTGTAGTCACTTGGTATAAATGGTAAATAATTGTTCTCATAAAATAATTTCCTTCACTAATATCTTGTTGCTGATACTGAATTAAACTTGAAGTATTGGGGAGCTCTGCTTAGTGTAATGCAATTTGCAGAGTGGTGCCTTTTATTACTTTTTAATGTGGGTGGGAGAAGGGCTCATTTCAGGTTTCCAAAGAGATATAATTAAACAGCTTGTAACCACTTGCACTGAGAAAGTGGTTAGCCAGGACTCCACTAAAGCAGAGTTGTGAGAAAAGAGCAGTAGCATGCTGAGCAAGGAATCCCGGAGGAGCAACGAAGCATTTGGCCTGCTGGGAAGCTAGTAGGAGCTGGGAAATTGAAACATTACTTTTAAAAACCCAAAAAGGCTAGGTGAAGGGCTCTTGTGTTTTCTTCCTGCTGGAGAAGAAACCTTTGTTTCTTACTGGGTTTTTGGGGCCAGCATGTGGAGAGTCCCTGTTTGTAGGCTGAAGTAGAGAACGGCAGTGCACAGAGGGATGAGCCTTACAGGGAAGAGATGGAGCACCTTCTTTTTTCTTTCTTCCTTTTGGAGCTAGAGCTTGGGCCAGAACTTTATACACAGTGCATGAATGGAACAAGGTTTAAGATGTGTGATTTATAAACATCTTCTGTTACTCACTCAATTATGGTAGTTGAAGGAGGGAGGAAGAGGAGGATGAACAGGCAACTGTTGGGTAAGGATGAGAGGTGCAGGGGGCATGGAGGAGTGGACTGAGAACTGGAATTAAAACAAGGAAATGCAGAAATCCTGATCCATGTTAAAATTTTATGCCAATACAATTTTCTGTCTATGAAATCAAGCACTCAGTTTCAACGTGGGTAAAAGCAGCCACCTCCCAACCACCTTGTTCAAGTCTGCAGGGCGGAATTCTTGCTATTAAGGTGCATCTTAAAAGACCTGAAAAAGAAGGGTTCTCCTGCTACAAACCTGATCTACCAACCTAATTTAGTCTGACATGCATTTAAAAAACAATTCAAACACAAGAGCTAATGTTTGAATGGCATCTAACTGATGCCACGAAGCAGTAGTTTTTACAAATCTTACACCTTTTTAAAACAAAAAAAGGTGAACTACCAGGAAATTAACCACTAAAGGATGTAGCCTATTTTCCACTGATATAATACTTAACCACTAGTTCACCCCGCCTGATTCATGCCATGCATATATTAAAGTTTTGTTGCAATAGGGTGTGAGTAGGTATGACTAGGTATGACTCCTGACTGATTGCACCTAATATAGGTGCAGTTTATACCAACAACTGCACTTTTTACCTGTGCTGCTTATTTTGCTCAGGGGGATTGGAATAAGCTATACTAGCAAAAGTGCAATTTTATTGGTGTATGATCTGTTCAGTCTGATAGTGCTTTGTCATTATAATATATTGGTGCAGTTTACACTAGCTAACAGCTCCTACCATAGACCTGGCTTCATACAGCATACCCAAATTTAACTTTGCAAAAGCACATGCAAAGGTCAGAATATTACTAGGTTGTTACACATGGATTCCTTGAATAGGAAATTACATTTTATAATCTAGTAATTTTTGACCTTTTCATAATATTATTTCTTAAAGAAGAATCCCATATAGATTATCACCCAATACTGGAATAGCCTTGTTCATTCTCTCTCTAACCTTGTATTTTAAATGTAATTTCTTCATTTATTACACTTGTGCAAGTTTTAGGTATCAAAGTTAAGTGTGGATGGGTGGTGAAGGATTAAATAGCAGTGGGGAACCGACTGCATTCCTTACTAGTTCATATTCAGATATTATAAGATTGGGATTTTTAAAGGTATAAAAAAATAAAACAGCAACATTGTTTGAGTGGTAGTTATACTCCACTGAAATATTAGTCTTAATTTTACATGTAATTCTCAAACAAATAATGTTAGGTACCACATAAAATAGGTTTTAAAAAAATTAACAATCTTTTCAAACTTTTGTGTCATCTAGCTGCTGTAGAATCCCAGTTATCCATACTCCTTGAGCAACAATATATTTGTATAAGGATGAGTCAACAGAACACACTTGTGGTTGGGTAGACAGGCAGGTTCAAATGAAAGGAATGTCACTAGGACTGAAATCTCAGTGGCTGTGGAGTTGGCTCAGATAAAACAGTAATCTTGATCATTTGGAAAAGCACACATATTGAATAGGTAAGTACTATTTAATTCAAAGGAATGTCTCTTCATACATTAGTCTATACACGCATATATGCTACTTGGACCAGTGTAATTAAAAATAAGATAAAATGGTTTAAACTTGTGCAAATGCCTATCTGGCCACTTACATGTATTTACAACTAATGGCTTACTTTGGTACTGACTGATTTTATTCCTAGTTAAACCAGTACAATCTCTTGGTGTAAAGGTGGTTTCTCTCTACATCAGTATTCCCTTGCTTCACAGACTAATAAGGTATACATCTTTTGATGTGTATTTATTTCTTCATGAGACTGGATTTGGTAAGAAGCCTGACTTTAAAATACATCAATCTGGTACTTCCAGGTTAGAGAAACTGTGGTTTTTAATACATAAATTCTGGACACATTCTCTACCACTAGAAGGGGTTGACTGGAAAATTCTGAAATAGGTAACATTCTGAGAGAACTCATCACCTCTTATAACTACTGAGAAGCAAATATTTCATCTTTCACCAGCTTTTTCCAAAATCAAAATTTGAGCTGGGGTGCTCAAGTGGATAGGATAAATTTAAGTGAGAAGGGAATCTCCATTTCACAATACCTTAGTAAAAATATGTAATTGTAGTTTTAAATAAGATTTTACCAGATGTGTTCATTGCTTCAGAATCCTCTTTTGCATCTGAAGTCTCCTAAAGAATCTCTTTTGTAAAAGGTTATAGTGAAAGTAGCTATGCTCTAGGAAGCCTACTGGGATTGTGTCTATGTTGGGAAATGATCTTTTGGAGTGGGGGGGGAGGGGTAAGGGAGAATGTAACAACTTTAGCTAATAAAGAATTTAATCATAAGCAGAAAGTCAGCTAGGGCGATACCCATTTGGTGATTCATAGATGGCTAGAAGTTTTAAGCACCTTGGCTTAGTGCTTGCTTTGTACCCACTGTTTTTCCATTTATTTGCCTTGTGACCTTGGAATGTGAAAGCTTTTAATAACAATTGACAGTGTAGGTGAGGTAATTTTTATTGGACTATCGTCTGTTGGTGGATTGACAAGCTTTTGAGCTACAGAAGGTTACCTTCTCCAGAACTGAGGAAGAGCTTTGTGTAGCTTGGAAGCTTGTCCCTTCCACCACTGGTGCAGTAAAAGATATTACCTCACCTCCCTGCTCTCTCTGTCTGGTACCCTGGGACCAACATACCTACAACAACACTGCAAACATTTTATGACAATGTGTCCATCAGGAATCAAAGGATGCAAATGGCTTCTATGCTCAAGATATTTTGACTGTTAATCATGAATACAATACATTGGGAAATGGAATTTCCCAAACTGCCGCTCAGAGAAAGCCACAGGGTAACATCTTCAGTTTGCAAAGAGATAAAGAATGTACTGCAATGCTGAGGTACAATGAGGAGAGTTAAGGATGAAGTCAGAACTTTAGACAGGCTCCCCATAAAGGAGAAGTAGGTTGGCAAAAGCATGTAGTGAGATGTGCTGCTGTTCTTTCCTTATCAGATATTTAATCACTAAAATCATTTAGTGCTGAAATTAGCCTTAAATTTATAAAATTTAGTTGTAGAATTCAGTGACTTACTACTGTCTAGCTTGTCTATGCATGTGTCAGCTACATGAGCATTTGTTTAATGCCTTCTTATAGCTTAATATGGCTACTGAAAGGAGAGATCCTACTCTTAAGTCTTGAGATAGTGTGTATTAAGTTTACACTAGCTTCCTTTCCATTTATTTATGAAATACCCTAGGAATAGCTATGGCCTCAGTAATGCTGGATAAATTTTTTCAAAGGTGCCTACATGACTTTGGAGCCTTGCTCATTAAAAGTCAGAATTAGGCACCTTTGAAATTTTTACCCTGCTGCCATAAAAGTTTAATTTAAATGATAAACATGCAACAAGTCACGTTTAGAGGCTTGCAAGAACTAAGGTGAAGTAGAAATAGTTAAATGAAGAACAGCAGGGATCCAGACAATGGAATGCTTTGAAAGACTAGCAAAATCTTAAAGTGGAATAGTTAGAATGGAATAGTTTCAGAAGCAACTGCAAGAACTCCAGCACATTAATCTAATATACTGTGCCAGCCTAGTGCAAGAGATCTAGCTGCTGTATTCTAGAGAAGTTGAAACTTGCAGATCAGTTCAAAGGGCATCAATCTGAAAGCTAATCAATTTTTTTTAAAAGTGTTTCTCCTTAATCCAGTCATCTTTTGTAAATTTACAATCAACCACATTTTTTCCCTACTGAAGTGTAAAATGGGAGAATGGATTACTACATAGGGGAAATAGTAAAACTGATTACATACAAAGTACTGTCAGATGCACTAACTAATTTAAATCAGAACGTTAATTTACAGTAATTTTAGGTATTGTAACTGTAGTAGATTACTAGATAAAGGAAATACATTTTTAAAGTTAACAGTAAATTACAATGGTCAAGTATAAATGTTATGAAACCATGAATTAAGATCTCAAAATCTATTCGAGAGTATAGGTGAGCAGTATTCTTGTTTTGATATAAAAGGATAGTTGGCACTATTTAGTGACTTTCTATGAAGATTCTAAATGGATACCGTCCTTTCTGTACTGTTACAGGTGGTTTGATCCAAAGTGCATTGAAATCAATGAGTGTATTTCCATCATTTATTTCAATGTGCTTTGGAGCAGGCTTCAAAAGCAGGAATTAAAGAAGCACTATCACAAAAAAGTTACATTTTTATCCATGTTACTCACAACTCTTTAGGTTATTGCAAGTGATAAAAAAATAAAGTACATATTTAAATGGTAACATTTGTTAATTACTCTTCCACGGAGGTTGGACTAGCCAGTAACATTTGTCTGTCATCCGTTTCTCTTTCTAGCTCATCTGTACTAAAACAATGATGTTTGTATTTGGGTTCACAATCAACACTACACAGGAATATATATTTTTAAAATACAGTTTTAAAAACTTAATGTCAGGAAAATGTTTCTATTATTAGGATCTGTAAAATTTAAGTTTAAGCTAAATGATGGGCATGAGCTCTTTAGTAACTAGGAAGCTTTACTGCATTTTCAGAACATCAAAGTCTTAAACTTTTGACAACAGTTGCCTTGTTTGGAGTCATCCAGTGCCACAGATCCAAGGAACCTAGACCCTGTTGCAAACCACAGGAAAGACAAATGCGTCTAAAGAAAAGCACTAAAGGCCCAGATTTGTAAAGGTATGTAGGCATTACTCCATGCACTGTTGCAAAGCCTAAGTGTCTTAGATGGCTAAGTCCCATTTTCAAGAGACACTTTAGAAGCACCCTTAGATGACTTGCTACACTTCAAGTTGGAGGTATAAATTCCAGCTTGAGGAGACACAGCTACACTAGCTCTGATTGAGCTAGATGTGCTAAAAATAGAGTGTAGCCATGGTAGTGTGATGGGCTAGCCACCCTGAGTACGTATCCATCTAAGGCATGTACTTGGGACAGCTAGCTCCTCCCACCACCACAGCTACAATCTTTTTTTTTTTTAAGCATGCAAGCTCGATCAGCGCTGACATGGGTATGTCTTCTCAAGCTTGAAGTGTAGCTGGACTTGTAATGTCTTAGGCTTTGCAATGCTGAGCAGAGCAACACTTGCCTAAATACCTTAAAAAATCTGGTCCTAAATATGTCATTTTTATGAGATTCCCTACATTTGAAGTGTATAGTAGCAAACAAACCTTTTTTTGACCTGTGTCTGGAAAACAGGATTCCAGAGGCTATTGAGAAGTATGTTTTTGGTGGCAGTAGAAAAATGGGAGCAGGAGTAGTGGATTCAGTCTATTATTATAAAAGATTTTGGCTTCAGGATTGCTGTTCCCCATCCTTCTTGGGGGTTTGTTTTTTTTTGTGTGCTGACTGAGTGGGGGGCGTGGGGAGGAGGAGGGAGAAGAGCGGAAGTGGGAGATTGGGGTGGCAGGAGAAAGGAAGAGTTAAGGAGCCCAAATCAATTTTATCCAGTGTAAATGAAAGAAAAAGATTTTGAAAAATGTTATTTTATATAGTCTGTTACTAAACAATCTTGTAAATTTTCTAGTTAACATGTGGGTCAGGATAGAGCCCCAAGGATTGTTAATTCTACTGTTTTATCTTTTGGTAGTAAGATTAAGTAGGCCTGATGTAGTTATAATTTGAATAGAGCTAAGTTTTCACTCCTCTGAACATCTGTAAACAATCTTCCCTCCTAGAGCATATTCCACACTTGTTCTTTCTGTACATGAGACATGCACTTTCACATTTAATAATTTTATGCATCTTGACTTCTCCCTTAGCAGAAGATAGTTGAGCTGTATTTTTCTTCCTGAAAATACTAGAGAGCAGTTAGCCTTGCAACCCCAAACATTCAAAAAAATCATTAGATTTTTCAATTGTGGGTTTTCTGGTTTCTGAGCCTCTAGGACAGTGGTTAACCTTTTTTCATTTGCAAAAATGAAAAAAAATTTCAAATGGAGGTGCAGATCCCTTTGGAAATCTTAGTCTGTGGGAATGTGACCGCATGAGTGTCCTCCCCCTCCCATCTGTCAATCTCAGGTGGGAGTATGTGGTAGGCTGTATTATTTAGAAAGATACTCAACCTAAAAAGTTTGTGTACCCTTTCTCCTGAATCAACAGTTTTCAATCACATTTGGGGAAAAGAACACCAAAGCAACAGAATATATATGCAAATAAAAATAGTTCCTCCCCTCCCACCCACTCATGAGAACATCCCACAGGTAGTAGTCCTTTGAGTGCATCATCTCACCCAGCCACCAACCCCACTCTGTTTGGATCAGTGAGCAGCAGTCATCCAAGTGTCTCTATACAGGTTTGTCTCTAGCCCCAGGAGAGCTGCTTGCCCGGAGGAACCACCACATAACCTAGCTGAGTGGTCCATCTTTAAGGTGGCAGGTAATCAGAATTTCACTGAAGACCACTCAGCTCTATTGCTATCTTCTCTCACTAGAAAATTCTCAATCAGCACCATCTCCTACCATAGAATTCCCCTAAGAAGGACATCAAAGAGTGTTGAACAGAATCCTGACTACTTAGAACAGAGCTTCATTATAGGAGCCCAAACCCACTGCTTCCCCAAAATCCAAGTTTGTACATAGTTATAGTGACTCCCCCAGCATCACTAAAGGAACTATGGGTAGCAATCTTATGCAAATGAACATCTCTATTACAGCATTTTCCCTATTCACCAATAAAGGTAGGCAATTGCTCTTCTCTGGATCTTCTGGTCATAACAAGGTTTATATGTGAGACCTGCAATTAACCAGCCAGCCAGCTCAGGAAATATACCAGCCAGCTCAAGGAAATATCTTTTAGTTTAATTTCTCCCTACATCCCAGCACTCCCTAAACCAAGAAATGGGCAGAGGACATCACCTTCTCCTGGAGCACTAGGACCCAAATGGTGTTCTCCCAGCCGGAGACTGAACCCAGGAAAGTAACTACAGAAAGATAGTTCAGACAGGACTGAAGGCATGATGATGTCATTGGGCTGTTTCCCCTGTTTTAACTTTAAACATTGCATCACTTGTGCTTACCAGCTGATTTCTTCAACCTCTCCTGCCCACTCTCTTCCTTTATCTTTTCTGCTAGCTAATCCCCTCCTAACATAATCCCACTGAAAGGATTTAAACAAAAGAAAATAAATGTGGGTATAATCCTCCCCTGGTGAGGTTGGGGCCAGCAGCCCTTCCTCACCATCAATTTTCAAGGGAGGCCACACCTCTTGGCACCTGTGCCCTGGGGGGAGTTCTAACAAAAGGGAGACGTTTCTAGTCTTCAGTAGGGTGGGCAAACAGTTTAAGGCCATGGTCCTTAGGCAGGGTGAGGCAGGCAGTGGGGAACAGTCTCTGGCCCTTAGCAGGTGGTCAGGGTAGGAAGGGGAGAGGGAGACTCAGGCCTAGCCACCTCCACTGCGTCCCAACCCAGGGCCCTGGCAGTGACAGGCTGTCCCATCACTGGGTCAGCAGGGTTCCAGCCAAAATGTGCTGACTCAGCTGCAGGGTCCCCTGGGCTCCTTCCTGCCCCTCTTTCCCTAGCATACCTTGTGTCTTGAGTCACTACCCATTTCCTCAGAATACTCTGCCCTAGGGAAGTTCCAGAATCCTTCGGCCTCACTGCTCAACAGCAGGTCTGAGAACACTTTGGAGCCATCCGTGGAGGGCAGCTCCTCTACATCACAGAGGTCTCCTCTGGCTTAGAGGGGGCTGGCAGCTCGGGTAGCTCCTCCAGGTCGCAAGGTCCAGGGATCTTCTCCAGCTCACTGGGCTCAGGTAGCTCCAGCAGGTCCTCAGGCAATTGGCAGCCTCTCTACAGGGTAACCGTCTGATCCAAGCCCTGGCACCAAGGGAGAGATGTCCTCCTTCAGCCACCTTCCCCTTACTGAGCTGGAAGGGCCTGCCTTTTATACTCCCTGCCCCACCTTTCTGCTTCTGGTCAGATGGGGTTGTACTTCTGAGCCCCCCCGGGGAGGTTTTGCGGGCCCTTGCCGTCAATCTCTGAGGAAGGCCACACCTCTTGGCTACAGTGGAACTAACATGACATTTATCGTCATCACATTGTTCACTACTTGTATGTTATATACTTTTTGTTTTTGGGGCAGGGTCTATCTCTTATTCTATATTTGTACAATCTTAGTACAAAGGGGCCAGTTCTCACCTGACTACTATGAAATTAAAACAAAAAATCTGAGCCTGAAAATGTCTAAATCCTCGACAAGTGGCAGGTGGCTTAGGCTCAGCATCACTGAAACCTGCACAATTGAGGATAAGCTGGTCCCAGAAGGGATCAGAACCCATTCAGCATGCTTCATAATGATCTCCTGAGACAAAAAGGCAGCAATCACAGAAAATCTGTAAAGCTGCTGCCAGGTTCAACCGTCTATAACATTATGAAAGACTTGTTTTCTTTCCTCTGCAGAAACATCTTTTGGCAAGAAAAGATCCCAAGTGGTGATTCCTAAATAGTTTAGCTTTGTTATTTTGGGAAATCATGTCCTTCTATTTATCTCTTCTTCCCTGTCTCTCTCTTTTTTACTATGTTCCAAAAGTCTCAGAGTGGAGAAGTCAGAAAACAAACTGTAAAATGTGTTACTCAATGATCTTTCTCAATGACCTCCCTCAATCTGCTCCACCTGATAAGCCTTTTAGAGTCTTTTCAGCGTCCATGTATTTTGTCACTATGCTTGAATAATGAAGTGTTACATTTATGGTTAACTATTAAGAATTTAGTGCTTTAATACAACTTTGAATGCAGCTTCTCTGGAGTGAGAATGAAAGGTGCATGGCTGAATGCTAAGGACAAGTCTCGGCTATTTTTGATATTTGCAGGAAAAGAGTAGACCAAATGTCTTGGACTAGGAAAGGGATCATTTGAAGTAAAGAAAACATTTGGTAATATGTTTTCTAATTTTTGTGCTGACAAATGATGCTCTAAGAACATACATCAATGATCACCTTTTCCCCCTATGTAATTCCAATATAGTAGCAATTAGCACAGTTGTTTATGCCCTTTATCCCTACATTCAACTGGATGGGTGGTGCCTTTTCCATCTGGGAATCCCATTTGTGGAAATCTCTCCTTAGATATGTCTGCCTTCAAGACTAGGTGCAGATTTTTTCCATTTGAGCCCGCTAATTTTTTTTTTTTAAATAAATTTTCCTTCTTTTCTCTCCCTCCCGCCGAATAGCTCATGTTTTGGTTTTTCTTTTACTTCCGTCCCCCCCCCCGGGGGGGGTGGGGTTTGGCTTGGAGTAATGGTTTTTTGCCTCTTCTGGATTAATTATGTTGAAATATATTTAAATTTGTAAAACTTGTGTTAAAAATCGATATCTGAATATGTATTACATTACGATGACCTAAACAGAATAATAGTTTACATTTTTATACTGTCTTCCATCTGAAGTTCTCAAATTTCTATATGCATATTACTTACGCCATTACAACATCTACGTGAAGTTTTATGATTGGGAAACAGAAAACACAGCAAGGAGTGACAAAGTCAATGGCAGAACTTTCAGTTTAAACTTATATCATGCCAGCTCCCACTCTAAGCTGTAGGCCACGGATGCGGTGCAATATAATTAAGATAATTTAAACATTGCAGCAGAGAATTCCCACCCCCTATTTCACATCGGCTTACATATTACCCAATTTATATTTCCTCAAAAATATTGTATCTGTCTTTATACCACTAGAATTACACTGTTCTCCTGAATATAATTTCTGCATTAGTTCTAATGTGCTCTCATCAAGATAACTTGATGTATGCATGCATGCATAATGTATGTGTGTGTTTTTAATGAGTTATTTCCTTATACTAAAACAGGAAATGTGAGAAAAAGGTTCTGCAGCAGTAATTGATGACATTAGTTCTTAAGTGAAAAACAACGGGAGGCATATGAGAATAAAGACATACCCGAGGATAAAATAATCATTTCCCAATTTCAGTTCTGACTTGACTGGAGTGGCCATATCCATTATGTTGAGAAATGTTACAGATAAAACCAATATTGAACACCACTTAAAAGTGTTTAACTCCCAGTTTTTAAGTAGCATAAAACATGAATCTATTGCTCTAGGAATTCATGCATACAATGTGTTGGCTAGCAAATATTGCTGGATTGACAGTGGTGGGGGAGGGGGAAAGTCAGGACAAGAACAATAATGAGAATAAATTGATTTTAAAATATGGGTGTCAGCTAACTTTTTCATTATGTAAATGTTTGTTATTAAAAGTTAACCATACAAAAAAAACCCCCCACTCATTTCACCAAAAATCAGAGATGTCTGAGTCACAGGCTGTTGCTGACACTGCAATCCTCTTTCCACATTCACGAAAAACTACATCAGCCCTCTGCTGTTAAGGATGGAAGAAGAGGAAATTACTCACTTTGTGCCATAACGATGGTTCTTCGAGATGTGTGTCCATATGGGTGCTTCACTGTAGGTGTATCTGCATCTTGGCATTGCTGGTTGAGAACTTTGGTAGCAGTCTGTCTGTCTGTCTGTCCCACCTGTACATGTGCTGCTCCCTGCCTGCCACAAGGCTAGCAAGTGTGCATGGGCATGGCCTCCTCAGTTCCTTCTAAACTGTAGAGTCAACTACTAGAATTATGAAGTAGAGGGGAGGAGGGTGGGTCATGGAGCACCCATAGGGGGACACATCTTGAAGAATCATCATTATTGCACAAGGTGAGTAACTTCCTCTTCTTCAAATAGCGTCCCAATAGGTGCTCCACTGTAGGTAACTCATGAGCATTACCCACCACTGGAGGCTGGGACTACAGAGTTGAATTTGATATAGATGATAGTAGTGAGGCACTGAATTTGGCATCTGCAGCTGAATCCCCCAGAATAGCATAGTGTTCTGCAAAGATATGCACAAATGCCCAGGTAGCTGCTATGCGGATTTCTGATATAGATATACACCCTTGGAAAAGACGATGGATGAGGAGACTAACCTTGTAGAATGCATGTGTACTGAATATGTGGGAGCTACCTTACGCAATTGGTAACAGAGCTTAATATAACTGGAGACCCACTTAAACAGTCTGAGTTGAGATCGCTGTGCCTTTTGACCTAGCTGCAATGGACAGGAAAAGTCTTGGGGATTTCCTGAAAACCCTTGTCCTGTCCAAATAGAAGACCAAGACTCTTCTCACATCAAGCATATAGAGGTTGGCTTCCCTATTATCCTCATGAGGTTTGGGATAAAAGATTGAAAGTTGAATAGGCTGATTCATCTGAAATGAAGAAATCACCTTGGGAATGAAGTTTAGATGTGGTCTAAGTGTGACCTTGTCTGGGAAGAACACAGTAAAAGAAGGATGTGTCATTAAAGCCCCCATCTCCCCTATCCTTCTGGCAGAGGTGATGGCGACGAGGAATGCTGTCTTCATGGAAAGGTGAGTTAGTGAACAAGTAGCTATGGGTTCAAATGGTGGTCTAGTCAATCCTCTCAACAATAGATGAAGGTCCCTTTGGGAAGTGGGGAGCCTGGGTTGTGGGAAGAGGTTTGTTATGCCCTTTTGTAGTCAGGTGAGTGAAGATGGAGTATCCTTCTACCTGCTGGTGTAAGTTTTCAAATGCTGCCAGATGAACCTTCTTCAAACTAATAGAGAGTTCAAATTTCTTTAAAGCCAACAGGTAGTCTAAGGCTGGGTCTACACTGATGGTGGCAAATTCACTGCCATCAGTTCAATGTCTCTGGAAGTAGGAATCCACCCAGCAATCAACGTAGGAAAACCACCCCGGTAAGTGGTGCAGCGCAGTGAGGACGGCAGGGCAGATGCAGTGAAGTCGATGGGAGATATGCAAGTGATGTAAATCACTTGCGTATCTCCCATCAACTGCCGCCAAATCTGGAAGGTAAGCGTAGACTGGGCCTAAGACAATCAATAGGGTGGCTGCAGTAGAGGTGACATGCTTGGGCTGGCAACAGATCTAGAACCTCTTCCATTTTTGAAAGTAGGAACAATGAGTAATTCCCTTTCTACTGGGTAACAGCACTTCTTGTACCTCCTCAGAGCAAGATGTCTTTATGTGCTGGAACCATGAAGGAGTCAGGCTTTGAGTCACAGACACCATAAATTGGGATGGAGACTGAATCTCTCATTCTGCGACAGGAGGTAAGGAGTGATCGGGAGAGTTATCGGTGGACACAATGCCATCTGTGACAAGTAAGGATACCACACCTGTCTGGGCCAGGTAGGAGAAATCTGTATGATGTCTGTTTTCTCTCTTCCTATTTTCAGCACGACCTTCAGTAATACAGGAAGTGGGGGAAAGGCATAAATAAGACCATTGTCCCAAGAAAGGAGGGGAATGTCTCCCATGAAGTGTCATCCAATCCCCTCTCTAGAGAAATACGGAGGACATTTCTTGTTATGGTAAGTAGTGAACAAGTCTATTACCAATGTCCTCTGTTGTCAGAATGTTTAGTAGTACTACCAATTCTATCTCCCATTCATGGTCATGTGGGAATTTGCAGCTGAGACTGTCAGACATCATGTTGTGTATTCCTGATCAGTAGGCAGCTGATATTAGGACATTGTGGGAGATGCACCAGTTCCATAGTTTTAGTGTCTCTACGCATAGGGAATGAGACTGGCACCTCCCTATCAGTTTATAACACACATGCAGGCCATGTTTTCTGTCATGACCCTTGTGTGCGTGTCTTTGATCAGTGAGTGGAAGAGAGCATATGTATTTCTGACTGCTCTGAGATTGAGCAGGTTGATGTGAAGGCATGTCTCTGTTGGGGACCAATTGTCCAGTGTTGTGCGACCATTGAAATGCGCACCTCATCATATGAAGGATGGTCAGGAGTAGAGATGGGGAAGACTAAGGAAAGAGGATCCCATATGGACTTTTTCTGGGTCCTTCCACCAGTCTAAAGATCACTTCACGCTGGTGGGCATTGATAGAAGTTTGTTTATATTGTCTCTGTTCAACCTGTAAACTGAATTGACTCATGTTTGGAGGCATCTCATGTGTAATCTGGCAATAACCGATGTGCCCGTGGCCATCTGCGCCAGAAACTGGAGGCAATGTCTTGCCAAAATTTGTGAGCTGGATTGTATTCTCTCTGTTAATGAGGAAGGATTGAGAAATCTGTGATGTGGTAGGAGTGCTTTTGTCTGAATGGAGTCGAGGTTAACTCCTATGAATTCTAGCTCTGTGCTGGTGCTAAGGTCAATTTTTGTTCATTGATCTGTAGGCCCAGCTTCAGAAACAGGTCCCGCATGGCTTGAGTAACTTGTGGGGCCTTGGAGAAGGACCATGCCCAGAGAAGGCTATTGTCGTGGAAGGAATCACGCAGCCACTCCAATTTAGGTGAAGATCGAGTAGAACTTTAATTTGACAGACACACATACAGACAGACCATAGCCATGGGGGAGCCCAGGCAGCCCGTCTAAAGTTACAGAGAGGGTTATATAGGCTTGTCAAGGTTACATATTACAATCAGGATCGTATAGTGGTCTCATCAGGGTGTACCTAATTGCTTACAATGTGTCAGGACATAAATAAGGGGGGCTCTCCTGGCACTGGCAAGTCCGGAGGCATCTGCATTTTATGATGACCTGTAGCATTCCTGACCCTGGGCTGGGGGGAGATGCTGCAGCTGCACGATAAGGACCCAGACACATGGGCAGGGGAGGCTGCAGCAACGGGAGATAAGGTGATGTTTTACAACGCCTCTTTATGTTTTACAGCGCATCCCATTAGGATGAATAGATGGTGTGTCCAGCCCAAGGTTTCCTTGTTTTAATTAAATTCCACACTATCGTCCAGGTAAGGATGCCTTCAGAGTGTAAGTGCCCCTACCAAAAGGGCCTTGGAGAATGCCCTAAGGGATGATGAGAGGCTGAAAGGGAGTACTCTGTACTGGTCGTGCTCTTGGCCCAGTGTGAATCTGAGGTAGTGCCTGTGACTCAGTATGATGGAAATGTGGAAGTATGTATCTTGATGGTTGAGGGCAAAGAACCAATCTCCTTCCTCTAATGCTGGAATGATTGTTGATAGGATGACCATCTTGAATTTCTGCACTTCGATGTATATGTTGAACACACTGATGTCTGGATGGGTCTACAACTCCTTTTTTCTTTGGTATCAGGAAGTAACGAGAGTAGAAACCTCTGCCACTGCCATGTATGGGCACATGTTCTATAACTCCTATGCTAAAGAGATGGTTTACCTCTTGATGTAGTAGACTCTTGTGAGAAGGGTCCCTGAAGAGAGATGGGGAAGGGTGTATGGGAAAGGGGAGAGAGGAGAAATGGATGGCATATTCATTCTGTATAATCTCCAATGCCTATTTGTCAGAGGTTATCTGTTCCCAGGTGCTGCAGAATGGGGTAAGGTGGTCTCCAAAAGGATGGGTGAGGTCTTCCAGTGTGAGGCTGCAAGGAGAGTGTTCTACTGGCACCTTGATCACCCTGTCAAAACTGACACTTTGAGGTGGACGGCTGAGATGCAGTCGGTTAGGGTCCCGATTGCTTTTGCCTAGGGAACCTCAGTTTCTTCCTCTGAGGCTTGAAAGCTCTTTGCGATGAGTACTGAGACATGTATTGTGATGATCAGGGCTTAAACAGTGATGAACAGCTGTATTTTCTTTTGTAGGTTGGTGTGTATATCCCCAGGATTGAAGAATCACCCACAAATCTTTCAATGTGTGAACAGACACGTTGGTCTTCTTGGCAAATAACTTCATCCCTTCAAAAGGAAGGTCTTCCACCATGGTCTGGATCTCTTTAGGGAAGCCAGATGAATGCAGCCACGAAACCCATCTTATAACACTGGCTGTGGAAATCAAACATGCCATCATGTCAGCGGTGTCTAATGGAGACTGACAAAACGTTTTAGCCACCAGCTGGCCCTCATTGATGATGGCCTTAAATTGGTCTTTATGGGAGTCCAAGAGCTGTTCAATAAAGGGACTGAGTTTTGTATAATTCTGGTAGTCGCATTTTGCCAGCAAGACCTGGTAATTTGTTACCCAGAACAGGAGGGTGGCTGATGAATACACCTTCCTGCCAAACAGGTCCAGATGTTACCCATCTCGGTCATACCAGGTGGATTTAGTTTGGTGCTGCTGGCCCCTAGAATTAAGTGTATCCACAATGATGGAATAGAAATAGAAATACCAGCACAATACTTTCTCTGCCTACTTCCATGTTGGTGGGACAGACACAGAGATAGGACATATGACTTTGGCAGGGTCCAGGAGTGCCTCATTAACCATGAGGGCCACTTTGGAAAAGGTGAAATAATGTAAAATGTCCACCAATTTATTGTGAGGCTCAGTCATTTCCTGCAACTGTATTTACAAGGCTTCTAACATCCTCTGAGCTAGGTCCTGGAATGACTTAAAATCACCACCCATGGATGGCAGATAGATCACCACCCCCTTATCTGGTGAGTATGATGAGAAATGAGCTCTGTCTCGATCCCAACTTCCTCTCCCAGCTGTTAAGAGGGTTCCAAAGCCTTCAAAGCTGCAGCTGAAGGAAGGTGCCTTCCTCCCTGTTGGTATGCCATGGTAGGGGCCTGGGAGGCTTGCTGCCTCTGAACCTGTCAAGGTCCCAGTATAGCCATTAGGGTAGGGGGCTGGTGGCTGGTACTACTGTTGGTCAAACCATGGAAGCTGAGGGTGGGGTGGATGATATACCTAGTACTCATAGTAAGATTGTGTCCCATATGGCAGGTAAGAGTGCTGGGAACCCAAGTCGTCTTGCTCACTTTCCAACTCCGCTGATGAGAAAAGTGGTGCACGGCAGGGAGATATCATAGAAGATTAGGATTGGAAGGGACCTCAGGAGGTCATCTAGTCCAACCCTCTACTCAAAACAGGACCAGACTCCAACTAAATCATCCCAGCCAAAGCTTTATCAAGCCACACCTTAAAAACCGCTAAGGATAGAGATTCCACCATCTCCCTAGGTAACCCATTCCAGTGTTTCACCACCCTCCTAGGGAAAAAAATTTCACTAATATCCAACCTAGATCTCCCCCACTGCAACTTGAGACCATTGCTCTTTGTTCTGTCATCTACCACTGAGAACAGCCTAGTTCCATCCTCCCTGGAACCCCCTTTCAGATAGTTAAAGGCTGCTATCAAATCACCCCTCATTCTTCTCTTCTGCACACTAAACAAGCCTAGTTCCCTCAGCCTCTCGTCATAAGTCTTGTGCTCCAGCCTCCTAATCATTGTTGTTGCCCTCCTCTGGACTCTCTCCAATTTGTCCACATCGTTTCTGTAGTGGGGGCCCAAAACTGGACAACACTGCAAATGTGGCCTCACCAATGCCAAATAGAGGGGAATAATCACTTTCCGTGTTCTGCTGGCAATCCTCCTACTAATGCAGCCCAATATGCTGTTAGCCTTCTTGGCAATACGGGCACACTGACTCATATCCAGCTTCTTGTCCACTAACCACCAGCTTCTTTTCTGCTGAACTGCTGTGTAGCCAGTCGGTCCCCGGTCTGTAGCAATGCATGGGATTTTTCTGTCCTAAGTTGCTTTGCTAATTGACGGGGACAACAGAAAGGACACAGCCACCAATAGTAAAGTATACTTGTTCTTTCTATCTAATTCTAAATACAGGAAATGAAATAATATGCTTAAGCAACAGAATAGACTAAATATACTATAAGATAGAAAGGAGAAAAGGTAATGCACCTAATCATTACTACATAAGATTAGCTATAGTGATTAAGAAAGGGCAATTGGTGATTGTATCTAATAATACATTACCATCATCCAGATCTGCAGTTGCTGGGGAGCCCTGGTTGCAGCGAGGATTTGGAGAACCGTCCCGGCAATTGGGAAATCCTACACGGTGTGTCCACCCATAGGTGACGTCTCCAAATTCGCTACAAGCGGGTCCAGCTTTTATAGGGTGAAACAAAAAACTGTGCACGGAACATCTGGTCCTCATGCAGGGGGGTCCAGACGGGAGTCTGGCCAGGGCCTCCGTCCCAAGCCCCGCATGTTCCCTCCTTATCTTTTCAAGGCTTCATTAGCAGAGAGAAAAATTCTTACTTCATCATCATCATCATCATCATCATCAGAGGGAAAGGTTCTTTTCACATGTACGATAGTAACCCTTACCATTATATATTTGGACTAAACAAGCATGTACGATAATAACCCTTAAACAAATATGGCTCCCACCACACAGAGGCCGATCCAACTAGACACAGGTAATCCCGTCATATCAATCGGTCCTTCAGCCTCTGTGAGGAGGGAGACATTACACAACATTATCTACATCATTTAAAGGAAATATGGATATAGAGCATAGAGATTATTTTTACTTCCTCATCTTCATACATCGTGGCAACCATTGGCATATGTCGTAATACATATTTAACTAATGACATCAAGCAGGGGATTAAACATGGAATAAAAATCAAGCCCATGACTATGCAGAGAAAGAAGAAAAGTACTCGTTTGACCCACGGTCCTCCAGGTAACCATGAGAACATATCGAATTCCCAACCTTTCCACGTTTGGACGGGGACATGTACTAGCTTTCTCATTTCTTTTGTTATTTGTTTAACCACTTCTCCGTTGTCATCTTTATCCTATAGCCAATTACTATTTTCCTCTGATTCTTTTGCCAGATCACTATTTTCCTCTGGACTATTAATGAGTGGCTGTGCTTCTCCTTGAGTTATTAACTCTTTGGTAATTAACTTAGTCACCATTGCTTTTACCATTATTATTACTACAATTACTTAAATCAGTTCCAACAATTCAATTAATAAACTGTTAATGGTTATATTACAGCTTTGTTGTTCTCCCACATACACCGGGGTTTTCAATTCAGCTTTTCCATGGAGATTGAGTTTAAGGCCTGTTGCAGTCCAACATATACTGGCACTTTCCAAAAGTTGGTTCACTTGGATTCATGCAGTTAGGCCCTGGGCTTGGTAGGCAAGGAGGATAGCATCAGTAGTCCATTGGGGTGTGGTTAGATTGGATGCCAGAGCATAGCAGGGCAAAGGTTGGTGGTAGCAGCTGGCACCTGCTGTTCACAAATCCAATAGTCCAACAGATTTAATCCATGGGCGGTAGCTACTGCTGCCCACAGGAACGTGTTTCTAGTCCAATCTTCTTTATGTCCGCCTTTGACTTGGACCTAAGAGAGAAAACAATGCTTCTCGGCCTTGTCATTAGCTTTATTTCCACTTACTGAGCCAATTGTGGTGTGCTGTTATTGGTGAGTTCTTCAGTTTATAGGTATCTGGGAAACGACCAGCTTTTACCACTTTAGTTGGTACTGGATTCTTTTTCCCCTTTGCATTTGGTTCTACCAACCAGACCAAGTTTCCTGGCTGATAAAATGGATCCTGAGGCCTTGGTTTTAAATCTGGCCATTTGTTGACAGTTTTTCTAATATACATGAGAGATATGGAGGAGACCCTTAGCCACTTCAAGCTGGTTTTTACACATATTTTAGCTAATCTAGGTTTCAGATTTGAAATTTTTCTTTCTACAGCTCCGCTAAATTGGGAATGGTATACACAGTGCAAGTGGTGTTGAATTCCTAAGGCTTTACACAAGTTTTCAATGACCAGTCCTGTGAAGTAGGTTCCTTTATCGCTATTCAAAATGAAAGGTAACCCAAACCTAGCTGTAAATTCTCTCAATAGTTTTTTTTTCCCTCAAGGGTATGCTACTACCCAGTCTGAAAACTTATCAGTAATGACTAACACATATTCAAAGTTACAATATTTAGGCATTTGGATAGAATCCATTTGCAAGTTCACAAACGGAATGAAAGAGAGGGGCTTTGTCATATAGCCTATTTTTGTTTGAATGGGCTGACCACAATTGCAGAGCCACTTGTACAAACAGTTCCTGTTGCAACAAGGAAGTGTTAGGTTGCGTGTCTCTTCGGTCAGAATCTTGTAATGATGTTAACATTGTTTCTCCTCGGGCTCTGGCATATTAAGATATTGTGACAAGGCAAGACCAGATGGTTATGCAAGGGTGCTCCTATTTGAAACCGGGGTGGTGGGTACGCTAAAGGTTCCTCTCCCAGCCTAGGGAAGGAACCACTGGACCCGGGTCCAACAGATTACGGGGGACAAAGAATGAAAAAAACAGGAAGGGCATGAAGGTCACAGGGTCAAACGTAGGAGACCAGAAGGGGACACCGAGCAGAGAACCCCAGACAGCGCCCACTGCTCCTCAAAGGTGTCCAGGGAGCCAGTGGACGCCGCCCAGAGGAACTCTGCCAGGAGACGTGAGTTGACAAGAGAATGGAAATAGGCCACACAGCCGCAGGGAGCGCCCCCTGCCAACCTCCTCTCCCTGGTCTTGTAGATGGTTAGTTTGGCCAGGGCTAGGAGGAGGTTGACGAGGAGGTCCCGCGACTTCGTGGGGCCACTTATGGGGTGTGAGTGGATGAACAGGTGCGGGGAGAAGTGCAGCCAGAACCTCAACATGAGGTTCTGGAGGAGACGGAAGAGGGGCTGCAACCTGGCGCACTCCAGGTACACATGCGCGCCAGGGTCTCCCTCGCGCCGCAGAAGGGGCAGGTGTCAGGGTGGGAGGTGAACCGCGCCAAGTACACGCCCATGCTCACGGCTCTGTGAAGGAGCCGCCAACTGATGTCCCCGGTGGGCCGTGGGGTCAAGGTGGAATATAGACTGGCCCACCGGGATCCTCGCCCTCCGAAGGCGGTAAGAGGTCCCGCCACTTGGTGTCTGGGCGGGACACGAGGGCGAGGAAGTGAAGGGTGTGGAGCATGAACGCGTACAGGTGGTCCCTAGGCGCGGTCTGGAAGAGGGCCGGCTGCAGGTCGAGCAGCCGGCTTGGGGCATAAGGATGGGGGAGCCGAGGGGGTTCGCGGGGCCGAGGCCCGATGGTAAGCACCGGAGGGCCGGGGCTGAGAGGGGGGCGGGGAGCACCCTCCTGCAAGACCCGCTCGAGGTACGTCAAAGTAGTAGGGGGCAAGGCTGCCTTCACCTCCTGGAGTACACGTCAGGGGGATCGAGGGGTGGAGAGCCCCATACGCCGAGCTAGCGCATGGGGGTCCACCAAGGCCCCCCGGGCATAGTCCAGGAGGTCTCCGACCCTGGTGACTCCTGCCAGGACCAACGGCCGTTGCACCGAGGGGGCCTCCGCCACCTGCACACGCAGCTGGGGATTGTGTAGCAGGGGCTGCGTGAGGAGATCCTCCCCCTCGGTGACCGCAAGGGGCCTGGAGGCCGAGACGAGCCTCCAGGTCCGGAGGAGGTCCTGGTAGAAGACCGGCAGCTCGGAGAGGTCTCGCGGAAGACCTCCGCAGTCAGCCCGTCCATGCCCGGGGATTTATTGGTAGGCATGAGGCGGAGGGCTTCCGAGAACTCGGTCAGAGTGAGAGGTTTCTCCAGCCGGTCCCAGTTGCCCGCGCTGACTGCGGGAAGTTCGTTCCAGAGCACCCTACAGGCGGCGACGTCGGTCGGCTCCGGGGAGAAAAGGTCTGCATAGAAGGCCCTGACCCTTCCACGCATCTCCTCCAGGTCTGTGAGGGGGGTGCCGTCGGCAGCCAAAAGGCAGATGACATGCTTCCGGGCCCACCTCTTTTTCTCCAGGCCGTAGAAGAAGCGGGAGCCGCGATCCATCTCCCGAAGGAGATGGATGCGGGACCGGACAAAGGCACCTCGGGCTCGAAAGTCCTCGAGGGCTCTAAGCTCCTCCCGCTTCTCCCGGCACACTCCGCAGAGGGACGGATCATCGGGGCTGGTGGCCAGTCGCCTCTCCAGCTCCAAAACCTCCCCCTCCAGCTGCTCTATCCCCTCATCCCGCCTCCGGCTGGCCCCCCGAGTGTAGTCAAAGCAGAAGAGCCAGCCGCACACCATCCCCAAATCCCACCATCACCGCACCGAGGGAAAGGTGCCCCTCTGCCCCCGCCAGGTCAGCCAGAACTCCCGGAAGGACGCCATGAAGCCCACGTCCTCCAGCAGGCTGTTGTTAAAATGCCAGTAGGCTGGCCCCGGCCTCTCCGCAGTGAGAGAGGCCATAACGGGTACCATGTGGTGATCCGAGAACGGGGCTGGCCGGATGCTGGAGGAGTGGGCCCATGCTAGGTGGTGCCTAGAGATGTAAATACGGTCCAACCGGGAGTGGCGCGACCGATCTTCCCCCACCTGGAAGAAAGTAAAGGTGACGTCGTCGTCCGGGTGGTGGTCACGCCAGACATCCACGAGGGAGTGATGGTCGACGATCTCCCTGAGGACGTCCCTGGCGGCCGGGCACTGCTCGGTCCCCGTGCGGTCCCGCTCCTCGAGGGTGGTGTTAAAATCCCCACCCAGGACCAGGCATTCTTGCAGATCCAGTGTGCCGAGGAGGGAGCCGCCTGCTGGAAGAACCGCACCCGCTCCGGGCCCGCGGTGGGGGCGTAGACGTTGACAAGATTCAACGCCAGCCCCTCCACGTGGACCTGGAGGTGCAGCAGGCGGCCCGGCATGACCTCGGCAATCCCCAGCATCTCGGGCTGCAGGGCAGGGGAGAACAGGGTGGCCACTCCGCCCGCGTGGGCGGAGAGATGACTAAGGTGCACCCCGTCTCCCCACTCCAGCCGCCAGCTGGCCTCGGCGGCTGGGTCTGTGTGGGTCTCCTGCAGGAACGCTGCAGAGTACCCCCCCTCCCGAAGGAAGGAGAGCAACTGGTTCCTGTGGAGACCCGTCCTGCAGCCCCTCGTGTTCAATGTGCAGATGTTGAAGGGCATTACGAGGAGGGCTGGGGTGGATCCTGGTGGGCAGGAGCGCTAGCGGTCCTCGTCGGGCTCCGCAGCAGCCCGTGGCTGGTGCCGTAGATTTTGAGAGCATCGCGAAAGCCGCGGGCCCGTTGGTAGGCTGCCGTGCCCTGCCGCCCGGTCCCTTTCCCCTCCTTCATAGTGGCCCTCACGGCCCGGAGAACGCGGTGGAAGTCCCCACAGCGCTGCAGAGCGAGCTGCACTCGTTTCCGGGCACCACGCGTGTCCCGGAGAAAGATGCGCAGCTCCTCACGCAGCGCCTCAAGGGGGTCGTCCTCTGGCTCGGCCCCCGCAGCGGCTCCCTGGCCCTTTGGGACGGGGGCTGGGGGAGACGGCAGCGGCTGAGGGAAGACAGCAGCCCTGGGTGGGCTGGGAGTGCTGAAGTCAAAAGCCGCCTCCTGGGAGCTCTTTAGGGGGAAGGAGACAACCCCAGGGGCGGCAGATGTATAGGCAGAGGGGTGGGGGGGAGAAGATGCGGGGATGGGAGGGGTGAGGGCCGGGGAGAGGTTGAGAGTGGGGAAGGGATCAGGAGTTGGGGTAAGGGAGGGTCAGGGGAGGAAGCGGGAGGGAGGTCAGGATTAGACTTGGGGGTGGGGTCCTCAACCAAGACGGCCGGGTCGGTGGGGTGTGCAGCCTCTTGGCTGGGGCCGGGCACTGAGGGGGTGGGCGTGGGCCAGATGTTCTCTGGGGGGCCTGACTGCGGGGTCGCAGCACCCCCCATTTCAGGGCCCCGTGAGGGGGCAGCTGAGGAGGCTTCAGGAGAGAGGGAGGCCGGCTGGCCCAGAACAAGGGGCGGGGCATCCCGTGGCCCGGGGCTTGGCCTTTCAGCCTCCGTCAGCTCCTCGGGGGCTGCGGCGATGGGCCCCACCTCCCCAGCATGGAGGGTAGAGGGACAGAGGGGGGCCTCGGTGGTGGGGGCAGGGGAGGCAACTGAGGAGAGGAGGGAGGGTGAGAGGAAAAGCAATTCAGGGACATCCTGCTGTAGGCCCTCCATACAGGGGGTGGGGTCGTCCTCCCCCGGGCCGGCCGGGGTCAACCCCAGGGAGTCAATCTCCTCCATTAAGGAGAAGAAAGCCCCCCTTGCCACCCCGAGGTCCTCTCTGGCACCAGCGGGGGGTTTGGGTGGCATTGGGGCTGGTGGGGCTCTGGACGAGGACTCCTCCAGTAGGGACTCCAGGGGGGCGGTCGGTGCCACCCGCTGGACTCCGGCAGGGGGCGCGGCGGCAGGCCTGGCCCCAGGAGCCCCCCTCTGCTTGGCCTTATGGGGGCTCTCACTCCCCTCAGCCATGGGCTGGAGGGGGGGCTGGGTTCCGGCCTTGTGTTTGCCGCGCCTACCCTGCATGAGCACCCAGTCCTCCGAGGCGGAGGGTCGGGCAGCGGGGGCAAGGGCAGGGGGCAAGAGGACAGGAGTCAGGGTGTAGGGAAGCGGAGGTGGGGCAGCAAGGGAAGGAGAGGCCTCCCCCCCGGGCATGCCCCCTCCAGTGCCCAACACTGCCGGCCCTGGCTCCCTCCCCTCCGCGGGCCCCGCTGGACTTCTCCGGGCATCAGCGGGGCCCATCAGCAAGCCCGGGCGAGCCGGCGGGGGGCGCCCCCGGGGCCCGAGCGCAGGTGACAACCACCGGCAGAGGGGGGGTGGCCACAGGGACCAGCCGGCTGCTGGGGGCGCCACCGATGGTCTGGCTGGCGCCCTCCTGGGTCCCGGGGGTCCCGGGCCTCCCTCCTTGCCGGGCCAGGGGGAAGTCCCTCCGAACATGCCCTGCCGCCTGGCAGAGGTAGCACTGGGCCTCCCTCGAGGTGTAATGGACCCGGTACTGGGCCCCTTGATGGGGCACCAGGAATGACCCCTCGAGCGCCTCTCCGCCACGCGCCACCGCCGGCAGCAGCTGCAGCTGCACCTGCCGGCGGAACGAGAGGACGTGGTGGAGGGCGGAGTCCTTGCAGCCGAGGGGAAGCAGGCTGATGGTGGAGAGGGGCTTCCTGAGGGAGGCAAGGAAAGACAGAAGGGCGGCATTGGAGAGGAAGGGCGGAATTGAGGACAAGACCACCCGTACGCCCAGGTCCTCCAGGGGCTCCATCCCCACCGCCAGGCCTGTCTCCACTGCCTCCTGGGTGGCAGCCTCCGAGGCAAGGAAAAAGACCACCTTCCCATACATATGGCAGGCCGCCACCACGGCCGTGGGCCCCACCACCCGCACCATCGCCCGCACGTAGGTTTCCACGTGGGGCGAGGCAGGCACCAGGAGGCACCGGACCCCATGCCTCCTGGTAAGGGTGGGGAAGGGGCCCCGGCCACCTGGGATGGTGCTGGAGGCGGTGGTCAGGGCAGGTTTCTTGGCAGCGGCAGGCGGGGGGCCCGCGGCCACCTGGGCGTACGCCCTGGGGGCGCTGCCGTCCCCAGGCTGGAGGAAGGGACAGCGGGAGAGGATAGAGGGAGAGGAGGAGGGGCCCCAGCCACAGGAGGTGTCGCTTTTTGGGCAGGGCCTTTGCCCTTCTTTTTACCCCCCTGATTTTTCCTCCCGACCGAGGGAGCGCCCCCCAGATTAGGGGAGGCAGGAGCCGTGGTGGCAGCAGAGTCCCTGGCATCCCCACCAGAGTCGTCCTCCGCCCGCACCTGGGGAATGACTCCCGGCAGCTCAGCGGGGGCAGCAGGACCGGTTGTTGAGGGGAGGGATGGGGCTTCAGGGTGGGAGGGAGGGGCAGGAGTGTTTATGTAGGGGGTCCCGGTCCCAGGCACACCCGCCATCTTGGGAAGGGGTGGGAACCGTTCTTTGGGGGGGGGTAAAGGAAAGGGAGGGAGAGGAGTGGAAGGGGGGGTGGTACAGGGTAGGAAGGGGAAGGTGGGGGGTGACCGCTCCTCCCCGCTAGGCTGGAAGCAGAGGAGGAGGGCACCAGCAAAGGGGAAAAAACAGGGGGGCCTAGCCAGGCAGGGGCACAGGGGGTAATGCACTCACCAGCCCAAGTGGAATGTCAGTGGCTCCTCCGGCTGCACGGGGGGGGGCAGGGGGGCTGGGGTGTCAAATGAGCTCAGGGGGGAGCAGTGTGTGAAGGGGGGGTCAACAAAACTAGTCAATTAAGGGGGGGAGGGCCGTTGGTACTGCCAGAGCATGTGGGCCGGGGCAGGGGGGGCTACAGCAGTGGGGGAGGAGAAGGGGAGGGTCAGGGTCCCCCAAATGTGGGGGCCAGGGCAGGGAGGGTAGCAGCAGGGGAGGGGCAGGGGAAAAGACGGGGCAGGGTGCCCCCAAACACAGGGGGCTGAGTAGGGGGCAGCAGCAAAAGGGGAAGGGGGCTTGCAGCAGCAAAGGGGGAAGAGGCAGCTAGCCAAGGGAAGGGAAAGGGAAGGGCCCCAGCTGGTGCTGTCCCTGGAAGCAGCTGCAGGGGGAGGGTGGAGAAAGTAGCTGGGGGGGGGGTGGTGGAAAAGATGGGAAGCCCCACACTCACCCCCTCCCTCCCAGGTGGGAGGGAGGCTCCCCAGCAAAGCCCTGAAGCAGCAGCAGCAGCAGCAGCAACATCCCCCAAAAAAGAAAAGCATCTACAGAAAGAAGGGGGGCTAGGGCCGGGCCAGACCAGTGGGTTAAACAAGGGGTTAGAAAGCATGGAGCTTAGCCCCAGGCTCAGCCAAGCCTTATTCCCTAGGTGATCCAGCTGGGGCTGCTTTAAGGTAATTAGGCCACCTGGGGCCTATCAAGGAGATTGCCCCAGCTGTTAAAAGCCTCCAGGTCAGGCAGGCAGTTGTGGAGTTTGAAACTGTGCAGTTTGGAGTTAGCAGTCTGTGGAAGCGTGGAACTGCCACAGCACCAGAGGCAGAGGACCCAGCTGGGGAAGCAGGGAGCAGACTATGGACTGACCCAAGGGAAGGTAGCAGAACTTGGTGTTAGAGCGGGCCCCATCTTCTCCCTACCCCTCTAGCTCACCTTACCCCAACTGCACCACTGGCCGGGCTGGAAGAGCGCAGGACCCATGAGGATAGAGTACATCCCCCCCCCACACACTCTGCTACAATATATACCATTTTGGATACAATAGATAAAACAGCCTAATTTACAACAAACTTTTTCCAATAAACTAACAGATACAGAAGGACTAAACAAGAAAATGTTGTTCAGAGATAGGTTCAGTAGTGACAGGGAGAGGTTGGGACACCAGGTGGTGAATAGGCTTTGGGCTTCCACTCTGGCCCCTCTAAAGAAATACTTTTTCATTGAGCCCCAACAAACTCATTTTGCATTTGAGATTGGGGTAACTTTCTCTGTGGGTAAGTGTTTACCCCCACCAGACACAGGTTTAGGAACACTTCCTGCCTGGGGTTTAGTTGAACCCAGAACCATCTCTGGCACAACTGACACATCCTCCACCAGCATAAGCTGTGAGGTTCTTTCTGCCTGTCTCACAGACAGAACACTGGAGACCAACTCTCCTCTTTGAATACAGTTATAGTACTTTTTGATACTTTTCTGCTTCATGCAATACTTCCCAATCCATGCACAATGTTAATAAGACAAACAATGCAAAACATAACACACAAAACACACTTTGTTGCAGCAATAGATCCATGATGATTTTTAGTTGTTTCACTGGTACCAGTTTCTTCCTTTCTGCAGTTCTGAAAGATAAAATGAACACTTTTCTACCCCCTTTGGGGTTGTAGTTTATTCCTTAGAATACCCCTTTCTTTTATCATATTTTATTGTAGGCAAAACAGACAAATTACCCTTATATTTTCCTGTATTTTCTATTCTATAAGCAGGCCAAGTTTGTTATGGGTTTTTTTTCATTTGCATTACTTCAGGACACTTAACACATTGTCCAATCCTTTCCCAATCTTTTAACTTCACCAGTTTCTTCTCCCCATAACTTGCTTGCATAAATATCCTCCATGCAACCACTTTATTAGGGGGTTAACTGATTTCACACATTCACTTTCCCTCTGCAACTTGCTAACACTTTCTGTTCCAAACTTTCCAGTTTAATATTTGTTTCTTCAACACAAAATTTAATACTCCTTGTGAGTTTTGTATTGGCACCTGATAAAACATGTCTATTAAATTCAAGGTACACACAAACTTTAAATCTTTACTCCTCAAAATGTGTTCTATTTTAGGTTTAACTCTTTGAAACACACATTGAACTGTTTCTATTTGTTCATTAGCTCTCTGATGTTTAACTACCATTCTCCACTTTAAGGTTTTTTCCTTGACCTGTGTTGATATGCCCCAGGCTGGAGACAAGAACCGGGAGTTGCTTACAGGAGAAATTTTCCTCTTCCTACAATTTTAAAAGCAGTTGCTTTATAGCTTCTTGTCCCTCAGGTTTTGTGAGGATTTTTTTTTTATAACCAATTGGTTACATTGGATTTTAATTGTAATTGATACTAATTATTTGATACTATTTCTACTACTAATACTTTTATAACATAACATTTTAATTCTAATTTTTCATAACATCTATACCTAACAACACACTGTCTCCTAGAACAACTTTAACAATTTCTACTCCCCCAAACTCTATGCTAACTTTAACATTTTAACTCTAATTTTATGTGGGGATAACTGATATTTGTGCCTCTGTGTTTAATAAGAACTAAATTGCTTTAAATTAACATATGATCTGTTGTTCTTTACATCTTTAAAGGGGTTTGACTCTGTCAGATAACATTTAGCCCCTACTCGTTCTTTGGCTCCGGAGGTGGCAGCTCACACTCTAGGTTTTCATGATTTTTTTAGCAAGCAGGACAAGCCCATTCCGGTCCTACTTAACTGCCATGGTTTAATTTCTGACCCCTGAGTTAAGTGGATCAGGATTTCTTTCAGTGGCAATGTTTTAGTTAATGCCAGCTGATGATACATGGTATGAGCAAAAGTCTGTTCACTCCTTTCCTTATACTTGTACTGTGCAACCCGTTCTGCAGCTTTTTCGGCTACAGCCTGGTAAGTTTCCAGCTTATCAGCAAGTAACTTATTTTGGCACTGTAACATTACAGTTTGATTCTGCAAATCACACATTTGTCACTCCATATGGGAGTGTTCTGACAATAATTGTTCTTTCCCGGACGGGGCCGATACACTCCGTTTGCCAAATTGGATTTTAAAATGTGACATTTTGCTCGAATCCTGTCCGTGACGCCAAATGATTTGCTAATTGACGGGGTCAACAGAAAGGACACAGCCACCTATAGAAAGAACAGGTATACTTTACAATCTAATTCTAAATAATACAGGAAATGAAATAATATGCTTAAGCAACAGAATAGACTAAATATACTATAAGATAGAAAGGAGAAATAAGGTAATGCACCTAATCATTACTACATAAGATTAGCTATAGTGATTAAGAAAGACACATCACCAATTGCCCTAATAATACATTACCATCATCCAGATCCGCAGTCGCTGGGGAACCCCAGTTGCAGAGAGGATTTGGAAAACCGTCCCGGCAATTGGGAAATCCTACGCAGTGCGTCCACCCGTAGGTGAGGTCTCCAAATTCGCTACAAGCGGGTCCAGCTTTTATAGGGTGAAACAACCAACTATGTGTGGAACATCTGGTGAACACCTGGTCCTCATGCAGGGGGGTCCAGACGGGAGCCTGGCCAGGGCCTCCGTCCCAAGCCCCGCATGTCCCCTCCTTATCTTTTCAAGGCTTCATTAGCAGAGAGAAAAATTCTTTATCATCAGAGGGAAAGGTTCTTTTCACATGTACGATAGTAACCCTTACCTTTATATATTTGGACTAAACAAGCATGTACGATAACCCTTAAACAAATATGGCTCCCACCACGCAGAGGCCGATCCAACTAGACACAGGTAATCCTGTCATATCATAAGTGTAGGATTCTGTACTTGTTCTTTTTGAATCTCATCAGATTTTTTTTGGTCCAATCCTCCAGTTTATTTAGGTCACTCTGTATCCTATCCCTACCTTCCAGGGTATCTACCACTTCCCCCAGCTTAGTATCATCTGCTAACTTGCTGAGGGTGCAACCTACACCATCCTCCAGATCATTAATAAAGATATTGAACAAAACCAGTCCTAGCACCAACCCCTGGGGCATGCCATTTGTTTCTGGCTGCCAGCTAGACATCAAGCTGTTGATCAGTACCCATTGAGCCTGATGATCTAGCCAGTTTTCTATCCACCTTATAGTCCATTCATCCAGCCCATATGTCTTTAACTTGCTGGCAAGAATACTGTGGAAGACCATATCAAAAGCTTTGCTAAAATCAAGCTATATCACAACCACTGCTTTCCCCACATCATAGAAAACAATCAGGTTGATTAGGCACGACTTTCCCATGTTGACTATTCCTGATCACCTTCCTCTCTTCCAAGTGCCTCAAAATGGATTCCTTGGGGACCTGCTTCATGATTTTTCCAAAGACTGAGGTGAGGGCAACCAGTCTGTAATTCCCAGGTTCCTCCTTCTTCCCTTTTTGGAAGATGGGCACTATATTTGCCTTGTTCCAATCATTTGGAACCTCCCCCAATCACCATGAGTTTTCAAAGATAATGCCCAACAGCTCTGAAATCACATCAGCCAACTCCCTCAGCATCCTCAGGTGCACTGCATATTGGCAAATCCAGTGCTCTGGGAGAAATCGGGGCTGGAGCCCCAGTACTAAGCAGGGGTGAGTCCGGTGTGTTGGACACAGAGATCTGTCATTCACTGGAAATCTGGGAGTGTGGACAGTTGGCAAATATCAGTACCAAGGGGTTTGTACTAATGGAGTTGCAGATGCAGACCTGGTCCGTTGATGCCATGCACATTGGGATTGGTGCCAGTGCTGATGTCCATGCCAACATAGCCTCCCCCCAGGCAGATCTTCTGTGCCTTTCATGCCCTGCAGTACTGGTACTTCTTTGCCTGGGCTGACCGACTTCCTCTGTCAGCTTGGAACCACACATGCTCTGAGTACCAGCATTAGGCAGTTTTGGCACTGTTGGTACCGATGATACCAAGGGAGCTGGAAATCATTTCCAACTCAATTGGGTCTCACTGTGGGGACTCAGACCTTTTCTTAGGCCCGGTCTACACTTACCTTTGCGATTCAGTGGCAGTCGACGGGAGATACGCAAGTGACGTAAATCACTTGCGTATCTCCCGTCGACTTTGCAGAGTCTCCTCTGCGCGGCGTCCGTACTGCACTGCGTTGAAGGGAACAGCGCTCCCTTTGATGCATCCTACTCCACTTATCAGGGTGGTTTTCCTGCATTGCTTGCTGGATCGACTGAGCGCGTCTATACAGACCGCTCAGTCGATCCAGAACAATCGATGTGATGGCAGCGTATTTGCCACCATCAGTGTAGACCCAGCCTTAGTGGGCTTAAGTGAGTGGCTTGGCTCTTTAAGATCACCTGCCTTCAAAGTAAAAGGTTGCCATGATAGTTCTTGACTGAACTCCAGGTGTAGAAGGGCCAACTCCACTAGCAGAAGTTTGAGCCTTAATGCTCTGTCTTGCCTGGATCTGAGTTTTAGCTGCTGGTGCCAACCACACTTTTGTGTATTGCGCTTTTCTCCCAGGCAGTGAATGCACTATGAGTGTCAGTCACTTGGATAGATTCCTTGCAAATGATGGGCTTTTTGAAGCCTGAAGAACCATGCATAGCTTTGTTCAGGCTGGAGAGAGATGTGGGTCTCTACTCAAGACAAGTGATAGCTAGGAGCCAGGGGCCTAGAGAGGGTGTCCTTGCTGGACCACGGAAGGGGAATACAGGTGAAGCTGCTCTGAACAGTGGCATGCACTACTCCCCACAGGTTTGTATGAAATTGAACACTGTTCATGGTCTGAGGAGTGGCTACCATATCTGAGTTTATTTGGGTTAAATGGCTGTGATCTCTTCCCCATAGAGTGCACTGACAGGCTTGCTATTCCAAACCATAGGTGTAGCATCCGTGTAGGGGATGTGCTGTACCTTTGTGGTCTGCCTGCCTGTGCAGACATGAAGTCCAGCTCCTACCCATCTATTTGGGCTTTGTATCTCAAAGACTGGATTTCACCCTAAAAGAGTAGTAGTTGGATTTTTTTCAATCAGAACTATCACATCTCAGGGCTCACATTGTTAGCAGAAAAATTGCAGGAGAAGAGCTGATAAGTCTCAACTAGTTATACAAGCTGCTCAAACCACATAGCAGCCTCTGTGATTTAAAACAGAAGAAAACTGGTTATTTACAGCCATCAGTTCACACCAGTGTGAATTCTCTTAGCTGCTGAAGAATAAATTTTCAGAGGCCTCCCTGCTGCACATTCTTCCATAATTGTCTAAGTGGAGTTTGATTGAAGAGAAATGTCTATTCTAGGAGCACGGGGCTCCCTGACCCTTTACTTATCCTACTCAGCCCAATTTTACATGATATTTTATAAACTCGTGGTATGATTGCTGTGCAGTAAACCTGACTTTGAGTCCGTGTCTTCATTGAACTTTTTCTCATAATCTCCCACTATTCTACAGTTCTAATGCAGATCAATTACCAGCTTCTTCTACCACTGTGGGCCCTAACTCTTTTAGTAGGGCTACATCACATTGTGCTAAAAATGCTGTTGGCCCTTCCACTTCATACCAGTGCCTGAGTTACAGCAATAGGGGGAGATTTTTCAGAAAAGGTACAGTGTAGACAAACACTTATGACCTTATGTCTTTTCAGTCAGCTTCTTTTGGGACCTGAGAGATAAACTCTCTTAACTCACCATGAAACAGAGTCACCACCAAACAAAGTAAAAATTAAGGTCCTTATGCATGGGGAAAACTCCCTGATAAAATCTTCCCTTCAAATCCTTGCATAATGCTATGATGTCTATAAAACCTAGCTTCCATAGCTAAGCAGATGAAAAGCTGAGACTTCTCCTTCCCCTCTTTCCTTTTCCTGGTCACTTCCTCACAACCACTACCTCATTTTAAAAAAAGCATATAGCTAACAAAGCTGTGCTAGTTCTTCACTGGCTTCATTTGCTCATATGTTGTCTCCACATCTGCTACCCTTTGTCATTTTATGTCTTTAGACTGCAAACCCTTCAAAGCAGAGATGATCTCTATTCTGTTTGTACAGCACCACGTGATGCCCCCAGTTCCAACTAGGGCCTTTGGTCACTACCATACTATAAATATTAATGATAAATGCCTGTCTGACTGGCTCCATCTGAACTTTGAGGGAGTGTAGCAAGTGGGTCCTCAAGGATGCACCTGCAGAAGCCAAAGAAACAATGAACAGAGACAGTATTGTGTGCTCACAGCCATGAATCTCAAAAGCATGGCAGTGGGTATAAGAGGCTTAAGCTTCCCCAAGCAGCTGCTGTCAAGAAGCTTCCACTCTGCCTCTCTGCATGCTGAAGGACGGTGCCTATCCCTGCCCAGCTAGTGGCCATGGGCCTACAGGACTGGCTGCTGTAACCCTGCAAGGACAGGCCCTTCATTGGGGCTCCGTGGGCTGGAAAAGCCTAGGCCCTTTGGGGTGGGATGCTCAGGGCTGGCCATGGGCTTGAGGCCTGGTGCAGAGCTCAGGGATGCTTGGGACACAGCCCTCTCCTGCTCCCTCCCTGCATTGCCACGAGAGCATGCTGTGCACAGGAGCAGGGGTTGTGGCTGCTGCAGCTGCTGGGAGCAAGCAGATGAGTCTAGAGCTCCCTGCCCACAGCCTGCCCCCATGGTCTGGCCACTTGCAGGCCACCTCCTCCAGGCTCACCCTGTGCACAGGAGCCCTTCACGGGGCATTTCCCTTACACCTTGCTGCTGCTGCTGTCCTGAGGCTGCCAGCCCTCCATCTTGCTCCTGTGCCCTGGACCTGCACCTCAAGCCCCATGTCCAGACCCGTCTCCCCAGGCCATGCATTGCCAGCCCCAGGCCATGTATGCCCCCATCCCAGGTCATGCACCCTGGCAAGATGCTCCCCTCATAAGCAGTGGGTGGGTGGGCCTTCGGCAGAGCATGGGTTAAGCATGGATTGGGTCTGAGACCCAACAGAACAGGGAGTGGGGCCACAGTCTGAGCACTGGTGTCCAATCTCCTCAAAGGCAGCAGTCAAATGCTGCCCATGCACAAAAGCCACACACACACACCCACACACACCTCTTTTTCAGTGTCCCTTGGCTAGCACACAGCTAGGCACTAGTCCCAGATATGGTGAGTTTACTGTGGTGAGGGTGGGTGGGGGGGTATGTTGAGATGGAGGAATTGGCAAGAAAGGACAAAGGGTCCGGGTGGTTTGCAAAGGGGGTTACTACGAGTGCCTAGGGAAACTATTCTGAATATTGTTACCTGTTCCTACAGGCTAGGGTAATCAAACCTGATATCTCGCTCCTAAGAGTAACCCAGGATGCAAAGGTGCATCTCTTGCATACATGTGGCTTCAGATTGGCTCTGTATGCTGTTTACCTTTGTGCCACTCTGGTCTCTGCAGAAATAACTGCCAGGTGGCACAGCAGCAGGAGAAACAAGGCAGCTCCGCCAAGGAACCTTTGGCAGAGGATTGCAGAATAACTATAGGAAAGTTTCCTAGAGATCTCTATGGAGGATTCCCAGGACATCCCTGCATATGGTATGTTAAATACTGGGAAAGTACTTGTATTCAGAGAGAATTCAGCATGGAACACAGAGATGCAAATCCATGAAAAGTCTTTATTGAACTAATACTAAAACCAGCCAGGACTGGCCAAGTTATCCCCTAATAGTCTAACTCTACTGCTATGGCAACAAGCTATGCTCTGTTCCTATGGCAACCTAGGCAATTAGGCAAGACACAAAACAGCGTACATTAACAAACTTTTCCATTGGGCCCTCACTGCATAGATGCCCAGGCTCTGTTAATTTCTATCCCTCCTTGTAGGCTGGCGACACAGCCCAGCAGGAGCATTGCAACCCATCCTCAGGCCCAGGATTCAAGGAAGGCCACAGCGCCTTGCTCTACAGGAAAAAGCTAGCAGGTTATGAGTCTTTAATGGGGCGGGCTGTCAAGGCAGTCGGTAGCCCCCGGCCCTCAGGCAGGGTGGGGCAGGCATGTCAAAGTAGTCTTTAGGCCCCAGCCCTCAAGCAGGGCCGGGCTAGTAAGTAGTCTGTAGCTCCCAGGTGGGGCAGGGCTGATACAGAGTCTATAGTCCCAAGGCTCAGTATTATCTGTGGCAATAGATCAGAGGTGACGAGCACTCCCAGGGTGGTTAGGGAAGGGGGGAGGAAGACGTACGCCCACCGGACTCCACTGCATCCAAGCCCAGGGCCCTATCAGTGACAAAGAGGCTCTGCCACTGGGTCAGCGGGGCTCTAGCCGCAACTCGCTGACTCTGGTGTGGTCACAGACTCAGCTAAACTATAGCCAGCTGTCCCTGGGCTACTTCCTCCCACCCTGAACCCGGGTACCGGGAGCCAAGGGTCTTCCTCTGAGTCACTGGGGGTTGACAGCTAGTGGGAGTCCCACTAGTCCCTCATTACAAGCCAACAGTAGGTCCAGGAGCTTCTCAGGGCCGTCAGCAGATGGCAGCTCCTCCAGGTCACACAGTCTCGGTGGGTCCTCTGGCACTCTGGGCTCAGGCAGCTCCAGTGGGTCCCCGGCATCAGGCAGCTCCTCTAGGTCGGGGTGTGTGTGTGTGGGGGGGGGGGGCGGGGTTTCCTCACAGTCAGCAGTCTCTAGTAACTCTTCCCAGCTACTAGGACCCAGTGACCTTATACAGTCTCTAGGGCCCTGCAGGCTCTAGTCATTGGGGTGTTTGTTCAGCACAGCCACAGGGCCTGGGTCAAACCCAGATCACAGCCCCAGGGAAGGCACATCCCTCTTCAGCAACAACTTCCCCTTGACTGAACTGCTAGGCCAGCCTTTTGTACTCCCCCTTTCTGTCCTGGCCCCACCCCTCTGCTCCCAGGGTGTTTAGCCTGCAGGGCCCAGATCTGCCCTGCAGGGTCTTCCTGGGGCCCAGGCTTGGAGGAAGGTCACAGTGCCTTGCTACAGTCCTCTATCACATAACAAAGTACAGCAGAGCTCAACCTCCTTTCACCACGCAGTATCAAAGCAAAATGATCTGTAGGCACCCTGTACTTTAGGGGCCTACAAACTTACTTACAGCTGGGAGGAGCCTGGGGGACTACAACTCCCATGAGGCCTTGGAGAAAAGAGAGAGACTCTTCCCCTTCCAGGAGTCGGAGAAAAAGCATGTGGGAGACTCCATTTTGGTGCTGGGGCGGAGTGCAGCCCACGCTGGAAGCTGCTGGCTGGGTCTCACAGCAGCTACTGCTGTGGCTGCCTGTCGACAATGTCTCAAAGCTGCTATTGCCTCTGACCAGTGCTGGAGTCCCAAAGCTGCTGCTGGGAGCCTGCTGATGTGATGATTGAGCACAGAGTTTCAGAGGTTGGTGACATTGGCCAAGCCAGGGCAGGGACTGAGGTGGGCCTGCACTGATGGTGGTGTGAGTGTCCCACCCACACCCGTTGTTTGGAGCAGGGCTTGTAAGGAAGGCACAGCAGAGAGACTGACTGAGACAAGGCCAAGAGACAGTCCCTTCAAGCAGGGCCAGGACTGCCAATCTCCAATTTGATGCCGTGGCTGAACTGGTGCAGTGAACCCACAGAGCGCTCTCTCCTTCTGCAGATCTTCAAGCGTACCCACGCAAGAAAGGGGTTAGGGCCTGAACTCTAGGGGAGTGCACACTCCAGAGGTGGGGTAAATAATGGCACTGTAAATGCCTGGTAGACAAGTTTAATACTGAATACTGTTTTTATTAATTGGTTTAGTCAACTGCCCCTGTGGTTTATGTTTAATTTCAGTCTGTTATGCCATTTTTCTTTATTTTGTTAAGTAAAGGTTGTTAACTCTAATTTAAGTATACTGGATATTTAGTTTGCATAATTGCAATTGTTAAATTAGATTTATGTCTCAGATTATCATCATTTTAGACTAGGACTGGTCCTGGAAGCCCCCAAAGCCACTATTAAGTGTGTGCAGGGGCCAGCCAGGTGGAGGCACCGCCAATCTTAAATTCCTTTAGAAATAAAGGGACTGCAGCAGAGGGGTGGACAGAGGATTCCCAACTATCCTACATCAACACTGGGATATTCAGGATCTCCTTTATTGTCAGAACCTTAGGCGCCCTTGCACACCGGTGAGTGTTGCCTGCTCCCAAGTAACCCATTGAAGGAAGGGGTTACAAGCACTTACCAGAGCTCCCCTCTCCTGCATCATGTGTGCCAGAGACATAGTGCTAGGACTGGCTAGACCCCTCTAGAGTCAGAAAGAGGTCCTGATTCATTGTGTCTTCGGACAACCCTGTTGTGTGCTGCACATCGTCCTCCAGCTCCACTTCCTCATCCACCACTTCATCCTTGGAGTTGAGTCCACTGGCTGCTGCCTTCAGTCTTCCTGAAGTAACCTGGAGCTCTTGGTGGTGGAGGTGAGGTTGCCACCAAGAATGGCGTGCAGCTCTTTGTAGAAGTGGCATGTCTTCAGCGCCACACCAGAGCAATGATTGGCCTCCCTTGCCTTCTGGTACACCTGCCTCAGCTCCTTGATCTTAGCGTGGCACTGCTGCGTGTCCCTTTCATGCCCCTTGTCCCGCATACCACTAGCAATCACCCCATAAGTATTAAAGTTCCTATGACTGAAGCAAAACTGCAACTGCACAGCCTCCTCTTCGCACAGAGCCAGCAGATCAAACAGCTCCAGTGTGCTCCACACAGGAGCGTGTTTGCTGCAGAAAGCCGGCACAGTCAGCTGGGAAGATGTTGTGTGAACTATGCATGCTGAGCAAACAGGAAGAGAAAGTAAAAAATTCCTGGGCCTTTAAACAGGGGAGGGGCAACACCTGGGTAATGTTAGGGCAGCAGAGTTCAAACTGCTGACCAGAACGGTCAGGATGGGCATTGTAGGATACCTCCTGGAGGCCAATTAAGGTGACATAACCAAGCACAGTGCCTACATTGATGCTGTGTCACTCTGTCTCAAAAAGCCCTATGTCTCATGTTGAGGGGGGTTTATTATGTCTGCATAGCAAGGGAGTTATATGGGTGGGAGGAGCATTTCAGTGTGTATACCTCCACTGTTTTGTCAACAAAAACTGACTTTTGTTGACAAACTGCCTAGTGCAGACAAGGCCTAAGTAAACTCAAGCCTTCGAACACTGCTACAGGTTCCTGGCTCCTAGTTGGGGACTGTCCACTGCAGGGGACTGTCCTGTTTCCAGTCCTGCAGGAATGGATATCTAATGAGCTGTTGACAAATAGATATTTCATTAGGTCAAAGAACAGCAACATAATGGGCACCTTTTGCTCTAAGACAACATGCAATGTTCACAAAGCACTTCGGAGTCTTTGCATCAACGGACTTAACTTCCTAGTTGCTGCCCATGCTCTCCGTTTGTGGACAGTGTCCTGCCAGTGAACTAGATTTGCATTCTTTAGAAGCAGATCACTTTCCCTGATACTGCACAATATCTGTACTATGTACACCATTTTCAGTCCTCCAAGATTCACTACTTGTCTTCACTGCCATGTTAGGTCAAGGTATAACTCAAGTGTTTCCCCAGAAATTTGTTTGTTTTGTTTTTGTTTTTTTTCAAATTTACAGGGGGATGAAAGCTGACAAGGGGGGAGACCGTGAGGGTGAAGGTGGGCTGTATGGCACTATAGTAAAAACTGAAAAATGTTTCATGACCATTTTATTAGATTTAATTCATGTTTTAAAATCTTCAAGCAAATTAAATCAAGCCTACTATGACGTACTGCATCTATTCTTGAATGCAGAGTGTTCATCTTTGGTAGCTTCTCGTGTGTTCAGTACTTCCAGTCCTTCATGATATGCTCATGACCAGGCAGAAGGAGACTTCTTTCAGAACACAAAATTCTATTCAATGAGGAAAAAGAATGCTCAACTGTTGGTGAGTGGGAGTAGCAAAGATGAATTCCTACTTATTTCATCCCAGGAAATCTAGCACAAAGATTGAATTGAATAACTAGTGATGATGAAGAAGTTGAAGTCAAATCTTCATGCATTGTATGACATTCCACTCTGTGTTCAAATTCTCCCTTCTGTCCTAATCATATACCAGCCCCATTGCTGGTAGTGCCTCACTCCACTCAACTGTCAGTGTTTTATAAGACAGACATCTGTAAAAGCTATGTAGAGGTTGATAGAATTCAGAAGCTGCTGTTGTAAATTTGTAAGAATCAAGTCTGTGTACTTTTTCAGCTGACTTAACAAACACTTCTTGTCCTCTTCAATATAACTGCCTTCATTAGGATTTCTGGATTTAAGTCTTTGCTTCTTCCAGTACGTTTTCAATGGATATCTCTCTGATTGATCCAAGTGTAGTTTCTATTGCTGGACAAAGATCTATTACTATTGTATCAGTTGCCTGGAAGGTATTGTTTAATGACCCAGTGGTTTCAACAGTAGACTTACAAGAGAATGGCGATAATCTTCTCTGAACTTAGTAGCAAAAGTAGTCCACCATCCTCACTACTTAAATCCATCCTATCTCAGTAGCTACTTTTCAAAGCCAGTAATAACAGTTGCAGTAATTTTAAGACAACAACCAAATATTACTCATGAGAAAGCCAGCAGGTTTTCCCAGGTTGGACTAATTTTTACTTCAGTCCCACTGTATCTTCTGTTTTTTAAAAGATGTTCAGTCCTTTTGAACTCTTGCTGAAAAAAGAGGATAACAAAGACATTACATTTATGGCTTTTAAAATGTCTGTGGAAGATTCTATAGCTTGTTCTAGTGCTAGTTGGAGTAGATGGCCTCTGCAGTTTGCATAGAAGAGATTAGGGTTACACTGTTCTCTGAGCAAAGCTTGTGCTCCACTATGTATTCCAGGGAAGTTTGCAGTCCATCAAATGCACAATCAGCCATCTGTTCAAATTACAAGCATTAAACTCTTCTAAGATGGGGGATGTCCCAGATGCAGCTGATGTGTCTTATATAACCCGAATATATAGAAATACATCTATTGGTCTACCACTGACATCAAGATAACGTACACAATGACTTAATACTTGATGCCTATTTGCATCAGTGCATTCATCAGCCATATGTGCACATTTTTTAAACATGGTGAGAATTTTTCACTTGTTCAACTTCTAAGTCTTTCACTGTTGCACCGCATGCTTCGAATCAGCCAGTTGAGTTTCTTGCAGAAAGAAAGTGACCATTTGCCAGTCTTCTTCAGAACCAGTGTCCAACTTCAGGATTAACAAGTGACAATGCACTTAATATTGCAAACCTCCAGTTGGTAGTGTGCAGTATTTCTTGCTTAAATAGAAAGTATGATGCGACTGTCATGTTTGTTCACATAAACTGTGGCCCGGTCTACACTTACCTTTGCAATTTGGTGGCAGTTGACGGGAGATATGCAAATGATTTACATAAATCACTTGCATATCTCCCATCAAATTTGCAGCGTCTCCTCCGCGTGCCATCCACACAGTGCTACACCACTTACCGGGATGGTTTTCCTGCGTCGCTTGCTGGATCAACTGAGCACATCTACACAGACCGCTCAGTCGATCCAGAGCAATCGATCTGACGGCAGGGAATTTGCCACTGTCAGTGTAGACCAACCTGTGGTATGTCTCCAGAATTCTTAATGGCCTTATTGAGTACTTCTAAAATTGGCTTTGCCAGTGACTGGCTGATAAGACTTTCTGCATGTTGATGCAGCCTGGAAGCTTGGTGTTTTACAGTTTTTTCCACATACGTTGCCAGCATTGGCTTTGCTGATTGGTTTGGCAAACCAGGCTCCTCCACTTTCACTATATAAATCCATGGTACACCCACATCTTGAATACCGTGTGCAGTTCTGTTTGCCCCATTTAAAAAGAGAGATATTGGAACTGGAAAAGGTACAGAGAAGAGCAACTAAAATGATTAGGGATATAGAACAGATTCCATATAAGAGATTTAAAAGATTGGGACTTTTCAGCTTGAAAAGAGATGAGGGGATGTGATAGAAGTCTATAAAATCTTTACTGGTGTGGAGGAAGTGAATAAGGAAATGTTATTTAATCCTTCACATATCACAGGAACTAGGGGTCACCCAATTAAATTAATAGGCAGCAGTTTAAAAACAAACAAAAGGAAGTACTTCTTCACACAATGCCCAGTCAACCTGTGGATCATTTTGCCTGGAGATGTTGTGAAGACCAAAACTATAACAGGAATCAAAAGAGAACTAGGTAAATTCATGGAGGATAGGTCCATCAAGGGCTATTAGCCAGGATGGGCAGAGATGCAACACCATGCTCTGAGTTTCCTTAGCTTCTGTTCACCAGAAGCTGGGAGTGGATAACAGGGGATGGATTACTCCGTGATTGCCTGTTCTGTTCATTCCCTTTGAAGCACCTGGCATTGGCTGCTGTCTAACCCAGTATGGTCATTCTTATGTAAAAATTAATTATAATATAATAATGTTTAGTACAGAAACACCCCTAGATAATGACCACTTGAGATAGCGACCATATGAGATAACAACCTGGGAAAATAATGCATTTTAAAAATCTTGGCCTAGTAGGAAGTATATATTTATGTATGTTTCCCAGTCACAAATCTAGCAGTCTAAGCAAAGTCACTAAAACATAGTCCAAGAAACAATTGTTCCTTTTACATGCCCTCTCTTCTCCCTCCATTGCACCCCACTCATAGTTGTTGTTGGTCAGTGGAGACTCAGAGTTCAGAAGTGCTTTCATGTGAGTTCACTTCCTATCCTCGTCTCATCACTAGCTGTCAGGGGAGTGCTTATTCAGACCTTGCTTACAAATCGTAATTTGAAATTATTAGGTTGGCCAACGTCACCAAAACAAATGTACTGACATTGTCATAGAAAAAATAGGCGTGTGAGGAAGCTAGTCTTTGTCCATATTTTTCAAATGCTTTAAGTGCTTTTCAAGTACAAGTATTTTATCATATATGGCATATGCTTTTAAAGTGTGTATTAATGTTTCAATTTTTATTCAAATTCCCAAACAGCAACTAGATTAGCAACACTGACCACTGAGGATGGTGGGGAAATTCGGGGGGGGTGTGTGTGTAGGAAGATCCCTAACCAACTCCGGAGCTGACACAGCAGTAAAGACAAGCCCCCAAGTAGACACACACCTTTCAAAGACATGACATGATTAATAATACGGAACTAATTATCTAAGGGCTAGTCTCGGCTGCAGTGTTAGCTCAAGCTCTCCACACTAGAGTTAACGGCTCTTGAGTTAGCCTGGCTTGAGTGAAAACGCTGACATTACAAACGTCACATACCAAAAAACAACCAACCAACCCCCCACTCAAGCTGCACAAAGTGTATCAGCAGCCTAGAGTGTTTGTATTTGCGGTGGAGTCCCTGCTCACCGCACCCTAACTCCGGCACCAGCCATACTGGGCTTCAGCCCCCGTCTCCTGACATCCGAGTGACAGAAAGAGCCGTTTTTATCTCGCGGCAGAGTGCGCGCTAACTACCACATTGTAAACCCAGAGGAGATAACGCACGCTTCGCACTTTATTGCGCGCGAGGTGAGCTAGGCGAGGCCACCCCCGGCCTGGGGGTATCGCGCTGACCTCACCCAGGTACCTCAGGGCAAAGTACCAAGGCCGCGTCTCCATTTCGGATGTGACAGCGCGATGACTATCAGGCGTTCGTTATCGGCTGTAAAAACATCACCTTTGGGGCCGTGAAGCCACAGCGCGCGGCGCCGCTGACTGGAGCTCGCGCTTTCTGGAAGTCGGAGTGGAGGCAACATTGGTCTCAAGCGAAGCGGGCCGTGCACGCAGGCTCCGCCTCCGAGCGCCACAGCGACCCTTCGCGCCCACACGTTCCCCGACAGCCCCCAAAGGTTACCAGCCACGCACAAACCAAGCGCCCGCCCACACCACGCCCGGGCTCCTGGCATCCCTCTCTGGAGCCACCCGCACAGCCCGCTCTACTTCAGGGACTTTCTGCAGCCCCCGCACCCTCCATTCACCCCAGCCCAGACGGGGGCGACGAGGGTGACGGGAAACACGGGGCGAGGCGAACACACCGCGACAGCTGCCTGAGGAAGCGGCCGTGGCGGAGCGCTGCGGAGCCGCTGGGAGCGGGGAGGGAAGAGGACGCAGGTTTGAGTTCTGCTCCCCACTCCACTGCTCAGGACTCCTCCCTACCCCGCCCCTTGCCGGGGCCGACGGGCTGACTGACCCGCACGGCCTCTCCCCGGCGGCTACCGCCCGAAGCGCTCATGCCGCTGCTACCCGCCCTCGCCAACTCCCTAACGGTCCCTCGGCAGGGTACAGCGCCGCGCCGTACCCCGCCCCGGAAGTGGCTGTAACGCCCATTTTTTAACCACTCCCGAGCCTCCCCGATATTCGTAGGAGAAAAAGGGGGAAATCGGTAAAGACGGGGTTAGCCCACGGTGGGCCTGACGTCATCAAGCCGGTAGCCAATCAGCAGAAGCGGGGCGGAGTCGGCGGGACACCGCCTCCCTATAGGGAGGGAGGGAGCCAGGCTAACGCGTCTACGCTCGCAGCCACGTTCTTGACGCCGGTGGGGCTAGGCGAGAGGCAGCGGGCGGTGTCGGCCGGAAGCGGGCGCGGCGCTGCAGCGATGGGGAACGCTGTCGCTCGGGAAGACTTCGAGTGGGTTTACACGGACCAGCCCCACGCTGATCGCCGCAAGGAGATCCTCGGTGAGTGAGGGCCGGGTCGCAGCGCTGGGGCGCCCTGCTGCCGGCGCTTCCGTCTCCCCAGGCCGGTGGTTCCTTGCGCTCTGCCCGCTTGCTCGGTGGGGAGGCCCGACCCCTCTCCGTATCCGCGAGCAGCCGGACCCGCTTGTCTCTCGTGCATGGAGGCCTCGTGGGTGTCCCCGGCTTGGGAGGGCCCGTTTCGGGGCTCGCCGGGGCTGGCAAGCCTTGTAAAATGGCTGCCGGAGAAGAGGGGCAGGCGGGGGACGAGCGGGGTCGCCGCCTTCAGCCTGGATCGGAGGCCGAGCTCTTGAAGGGCCCAGCCCTCCGCGACCGGACCCGCTAGCCACTGCTCCGCCCTCCTTCCGTCCGGGGGGCAGCGCGGCCGCTGAGCCGGCGCGATTACTGTCCAGACTTCCCCTCCCGCCCCGCTGAGGAAGGGAGCGGGTGAGCAAGGGGGGAGCGAGACGCCTCGCTTGGCTGCCTGCGAGCAGAGCCCCGGAATGAGGCGTTTCTGGACTGTCCAGAGAGAGGCAGGAGTCAGCCCTGTAGATCCACCTCCTTGCCGGCGGCTCGGCACGGGCACGGGGAGGCTGCTCACGCTGACTGGGGGTCACTTTGAGATGTCTTCCGCTCTGCTGATGGGGAGGTGATGTGGGGGTTATGTGCGTCAGACACTTACCGAACTGCCCTGCATCAGAAAGCTTCCCTTAAGTAAAGTCACTGCGGCTTGACAGTCCACAGTTCCTTTCTGTCTAACAAACGGGAGGGTCGCTTCCAGAAACGTCTCCAGAACATTTCTTGTTAAAACTGATTGCCTGGGAAATTGTACACTCATTATACAGCCTTGAAGGAGAGTAGGAGAAAAGCCCTGACAAGAGGAGGAATTTTGATCTTGCTGGCAGAGGAGCCCTTTGAGATGGAAATCTTGAGGGAGGCTGCATTTTCATGTGTATGTCTGGGCTGGGTTGTCTAGTATATTGATTGACATGATGAATTATATATAAAACTGATAGTGTTTATGGGGTGGGGGGAAGGGATAAAGGGAAATACTTTAGTAGTCACTGTTTGCAAAAAGCAGGCCATGTCCCACCCCTGAACTGAATGGGCCCATGAAGAACTACTTAGGGAGAAGTCCACAGAAGACTTAAATAGGCCTTCTGATCTTCAGTTTCAATTGATAAACACTTTCTTCATAATAGGATGTTTTATCCAGTAAACACTGGAAGTGAGCGCTTGTATCTGAGTGCTTATCTACACAGAGCAGTAATGCAGACTACTGGGGTGTAACTTCTAAAGTGCACCAGTGTGTTGTCCATGGGGACCAGTTAATGTACCCTGTTGGTGTTCACTAAAGGTTAACTAGTGTGTGTTCATGTAGTGGTATTTGAAGAAATGCTACATTAAAGTGCACTAGGGAATATTACAATGACATTACTGTAGAACCTTAGGGTTAGGAACACCAGAGGTTACAAAGAAACTGGTCAACCACACACCTAAATTGGAATCTGAAGTATGCAATCAGGCAGTAGCAGAGACTAAAAAAAGCAAATACAGTATGGTATTGTGTTAAATGTAAGCTACTTTATATAAAAAAAAATTGACAAGTAGAACTCAAATAGCTGGATCTTTACGTGTTTGCCCAAAGTCAGTCTGAAGTTGCTTATCTTTAATTTTCTAATCCCTAAAAAAGGTAATATTTATCTCCCTTAGGTGTAGAATTAATTTTAAAACATGCACTTCCCCAGTGCATTAAGGTAAGTGTTGAGAGGCTTTGAATTTCTAGATGAAAATATCTCCAAGTACCACTAAACTACAGCAGCACTACTCAATCTTGTTTAGAATTCCAGGCGTGCATACATGTACAGCCCTGTATGGATGCAAAATTTGTATCCACATCTGATCTACAAAAATGGTCCACGGATATTCATAGATGTGGATATTTGCAGGGCTCTACATACGTGCCTAGAGCATTCTACTAACAATTGCCAACATGTAAATGCAAACTACTAATGTAATTGAATTGCCATAAATGTAAAAAGACTGAGTTGAGTGGACTCATTTCTCAAGGAATAGAATCCATATTGGTGGTGGAAAAACCTAGTAAGCTCTTGTTTGTGTGGCTGAGAAAATCTTTGGCTCTGCTAAAGTTTGACATTTTTCTCTTTGCACTTAATTGTTTTTCTTATCTCCATAACAGCTAAACATCCAGAGATAAAAGCTTTAATGAAGCCAGACTACAACTTGATCTGGGTGGTTGTACTGATGGCTCTTGCACAGTTTATTGCATTTTATCTAGTTAAAGACTTGGACTGGAAATGGGTTATGTTCTGGGCTTATGTTTTTGGCAGCTGCATCAGTCACTCAATGACCTTGGCTATTCATGAGATCTCCCACAATAGTGCCTTTGGCAATTGCAGAGCAATGTGGAATCGGTGGTTTGGAATATTTGCCAATCTCCCTCTTGGCCTCCCATATTCAATATCCTTCAAGAGATATCACATGGATCATCATCGCTATCTAGGAGGTGATGGCATTGATGTGGACATTCCTACTGACTTTGAAGGCTGGTTTTTCTGTACCCGTTTTAGGAAGTTCGTATGGATTGTTCTTCAGCCCTTTTTCTATGCCATTCGACCTCTCTGCATCAATCCAAAACCAATTTCTCGATTGGAAATCATCAACTTGTTGGCTCAGCTCTCTTTTGATGTTGTAATATACTACTTCTTGGGAAATAAATCAGTCTTCTACATGCTTGCAGGATCAGTACTTGGGCTGGGGTTGCACCCAATTTCAGGACACTTCATAGCTGAACATTACATGTTCTTAAAGGGGCATGAGACTTACTCCTATTATGGGCCACTTAATTTGCTAACTTTTAATGTTGGCTACCACAATGAACACCATGACTTTCCCAATATTCCTGGAAAGAACCTTCCGCTGGTAAGTATGCTTTCGTGACGATATAAAACTAATGGTAAACTGACACTTATGTCAGTGCTAGTTTTAGTTAGTTTGGTTGAAATAGAACACTTCAAGAAGCAGTATCTTAAGTGTATACTATAGACTTAAAACCACACTGTGAAGTAATTGTCAACTATTAGACACAATTAATCTTAAATGTTACTTCTAATTGCAAGGCTGGATGGGGGGAGGACAGTCTGTTCTTTTCTATTTTTCTACTGGGTAGTACTTGAGAGACACAAAAAAACAGTGAGTATGCAAGGTAATAATTTTGGTTCCTGTGGGTTTCCCACACTGCAATAGAGAAGAAACATAACTATAAAACAACAACAAAATGGGAGAACAGTGAAACTACACTAAAAAAAAAAGAAAGGACTGCATTTTAATTTGAGCATTTCTCTTAGGTAAAAGCTTGCATAGCAAGTCTGATCTCCTCTTCTGCCTAAGTGCGGATGCTTAACTATTTTTAGTAAGCTGATGACAGCTTCCTGTTAACAAATAAAAACTAAACTTGTCAACCTCAGGCTAACTTTTGGGGAGTTTCCAAACTCTTGCTGGATCATCATACCAGGAAAACTCTAATTAAAGCACTTTATCTGTATGATGTGAATTTAATTGCACACGTACTGCCACAAATCTAGCACTCTGGCCAAATCTAAACCTGAGAATTTTAGGACTAGTTCCTAACCTGTACAGCTTCCACAGATGAAGCTGCAATGAAGACAGCATTTGTTACCATTGTTTTTTGTCAACACTACTACCTCCACAGGTGGAGATGCAGCTGTTTAGCAATTTTAAGACTTAATTCTTACGTCCTACAATAGACTGAGAAATTCTTTGAGCTGCCATTATATGTAAATCTGTTTTCAATCATGTTACACAATTTCTTCAGTATTCTACATTCCCATAAGGTAGTTGCAGTTCAATAAATAGCAAATATTTAAGTTGTATAACATATTAATCCCTTGTGGAATATTAATACAAATCCCAGTCTGTGGTGTGTTTCTGTGTTGATGACTGGCCTTTCTGCAGTTTCTGAATGGGGAATATTTATCTAAAGATTGTAGAGGGAAAGGAGGAATAAAGATGAAATCCTAATGGATTTCTACCCTTGATCTGCCTTCTTTCTAAAAAGACCAGTTAGGCAATCCATACCTCAGCATTCTAAATTTAGTGCCCAGATTCATCTGAAACTTATCAGTACTTTCTAAAGTACCTAGGCTGCTTGCTAGATAGTATTGATAGGTACCTGGAAAAGGTCAGTAAGTGCCACAGGTCACCACGACTGTTGTCTCCCATTTCAGAGCAGTTCATCAGCTGTTACTACAACAATACATCTGCCCTGACTTATCAAAATCAGGGGCTTCACATTCACTAATTCCAGAATAGCTCATACCAGACCACCTGTTTTAATGGCAGACCCAAACTTTCAAGCTGCATTTCTCTTCCACATCCTATTTTCAGCTCTGTCCCAAGTGCTTCATTGCTCCTGATTGGGTTCCCAGTCAGTTGTCTTCAATACTTAAGTTCCCTTGCTCCTAGACCCCCTTCCTATTTAGAGTATATAACTCCTTGACCACTGTTGGGTAAACATGTGTTTCAAGTAATCAAATGTCATATGACTGGGTTCCAGTTCAGTCTCAGCCCATGTACACACTACCGCCTCCCTGGTGTTAAAGTTTTGCTGACCTGAATGCTGGTGTGGACAGCACAATGTTGGTGGGAGGGCTCCTGACAATAAAGCTACTGCTGCTTCTGAGGGCTGGACTAATTAAGTTGATGGGAGAACTCTCTCCCATCATCTTACATATAGTGCACTAGCAGCACAATGGTGCCGTTGTCATTGTAAGCTCTGTAGCATAATCAGCCTCATTCAGATAAATAAAAGCAGACCAATAGCTTTTTTTAAAGTTTTTGTAACATACTGTCTGGACAAAACAAGGACCATGATTTGCTGAATATCCCATGTAGATCCACACCCCTGTTACTTTTAGGAGTACCTAAAAGGCCTTCCCTGAATCAAGAAATCTAGCAAGAAGCTAGCCTTGGACACTAAAACAGCTTTTGAAGACTCTCTACAATGGGTGTTAAAACATAGCACCACATTGGGTGGATAAAATTGACTTAAAATTTTTTAATACAGGTTTATTGTCAAAAATTCAACTTCAAATTTGAAACAGAACCTCTAAGGTATATATTTAAAATCTTCAGCTAATGCCTCTAAATGTAAACCCCTTGGCACTGCCAGTTGTTGAAGACTTTGTTCTGCTTCTAGAAGTACTGGCAGAAATACAGGGGAAGAAGTCTTGAGCTTAAACAAATATGAATACATCTTAATTTTTTTCTTAGGTGAAGAAAATAGCAGCTGAATACTATGATGATCTTCCACAGTATAACTCCTGGATAAAAGTGCTTTATGACTTTGTGATGGATGATACAATCAGCCCCTACTCACGCATGAAAAGGAAATTAAAGGATGATGTGAAACAGGATTAAACTTCTGCCAACCAAAAGACTGCAAAGCAAGATTTGGGACATTTTCAAGTAGCTGGTACAAAGAATCTCTTGCTAAAGAAGTGTATTTGTAGCCTGAATTATTAAACTTCAGACATCTACAAGAATGCATTGGTGTATCCTAAAACAGACCTCTTCAAACCAATTAGATTACCATTAGCTCTAACATTCTAGCAGTTTTCAGTTTCATTGGTGTAACTAATATACAAAACACTTGATTTAATATGCTCAGTTATATGTATAATAGTCCTTAACAGTGTGTTTTCTAATACTTACTACTTTCACAGCTGTTAACAAATCTTGTACTCAGACAGACACTTGTTTCTGGCTTGTCTGTTAAGTACCATTTATAGGTCTGACTATTGACACTTCTGGCTTGTCCTGTGCTGCTCACTCCATGCTCAGACTTAGTCAATTATAGTATTAAAGTTCATACTTAACATAGTTCATTCTAAACTAACCTGATTAATTTAAGATTTGTTTAATTAAATGTGGTTTAAACTTATTTCTGTCTCAACTTCTTGGGGTGTAGGGGAGAAAAAAGAACTAAGTAGGAGTTAGTCAGTGGGTGGCTGATTCACTGCTGAACCAAAGCACTGGCAGATTCAGGTTCTTATCAGCAGTGCCTATCATACTGCCACTACTATTGAAAAGTATTTTATATAAGAGGCCTGGTCTACAATTAACTTCCGGATTCGACAGCAGATACGCAAGTATCTCCTGTTGACTTCACTGCATCTGTTCCGTGCGACGTCCATGCTGCGCTGTGCCACTTACACGGGGGGGGGGGAAGGTAGTTTCTCAGTCGATTTCTGGATCGACTGAGCAGGTCTACATAGACTGCTCAGTCGATCCAGAGACATCGATCTGAAGGCAGTGAGTTTGCTGCTGTCAGTATAGACCCAGCCAGAATCTACTTTAGAGGCTGCTCCTGTTTACTAACTCTTCTTTCTTGTAGTGGGGACTTAAAGGAGTAATTATCTGACTAACTTCCTGGAGATAGGGTTGTTCTAATCAGGCCTGTATGTAAGTACAAAGTAGCATGATAATCTGAAGGCAAGTGGTTCTCAAACTTCATGCACCAGGACCTCCTTCTGACAACAAAAATTATTGTATGACCCCAGCAAAGGGCCCTGAAGCCTGAGTCCTTCTGCGCTGGGTTGGGGTAGCCAAAGCTTGAGACCTTGTGACCAGGGCTGGAGGGGGGGGTGGGCTTTGGCTTCAGCCCTATGCCTCAACAAGTCTAAAGCCAGCCCTAGTGCCCCCATTAGAACAGGCTTGTGACCCAGTGTAGGGTTGACCTACAGTTTGAGAACAACTGCTTTAGACCCTACTGGAAAAGCCTCCCCTAGCCTGGTATGGCTGCTGGGCTTGTTTAGCTTTAAAACAAAATCCACTTCATGAGGTTTTATTAATGCCATCTGTCAGCTATACATGTTGTCAACTCAATGAAAAAATGAACAGGCAATTTGTGAAAACACATTTAGGCACTTAAGTCCTGGTTTTGGCTCTACTATGAACTCTTTTGGCTCCTAAACTCGTTCAGGGACAAGTTCCTAACTGCTTGTTTCTGCTTCTGGGCATGTGCACTGCTGCCTTACGCCCCAGAGTGATTGACATAGCAGGGGAAAGGTCTTTGTCTACTTAAATTGTGTGCAGGCCCCAATCCAGTAGGTGCTTAGGGGCCAACTACTGCATTGTGTCCCAGTCAAAATGGTGACTGCTGCTAGTGAGAATGCCTTCTCTTCTTCCCCCTCCCTCTTCTGTTCCCACAAAAAAAAAAGTTTAATTTCCTAAACAGCCTCTAGACAGCAGTCCACAAATGAGGACCAGCTAAACCAAGACACCTCCCTGCAGTCTGGCTTTAGGTGTTCCTCTCCCATTGGTTAGCTTAGGTGGCTCCCTGCCTCGTGTGTTGGTTTTTTGTGGATTGCATTCTTAAATGCATCTATTCCTCATTCATTGTGTAGGCAACCTAGGGACCTTTGTCAATTGTAGTGTTCCTCTGATTGTCTAGGCACCTGAAGTTAGGTGCTGTGATGCTCAGGACTGGAATGCCTGAGCCTGGGTCTACACTGACTGCAGCAAATTTGCCACCGTCAGATCAATTGCTCTGGATTGACTGAGCAGTCTGTGTAGATCCGCTCAGTTGATCCAGCAAGCGACGCAGCACAGTGTGGACAGTGCGCTGAGGAGACGCCACGAAGTTGACGGGAGCTACGCAAGTGGTTTACATCACTTGTGTATCTCCCATCGACTGCCGCTGAATCCCAAAGGTAAGTGTAGATCGGGCCTGTGTCTCTTCATGGATCCCACCCTTAGTGCTGTCATTCTAATTAGCAGACAGATCTTATGATTTAAGGCTGAGATTTTGTCATGGTTATTTTTAGTAAAGGTCTGATAGGTCATGGTCAATTAACAAAAATTCAGGAAGCCTGTCTGACCTTTTTTACTAAAAATAATGTGGGCAGAGGAGCTGATTATTATTATTTTTGGCGGCGGGAGGAAGAAGATGAGTTAAGCCCGAGTGGGGGGAGGGTACTGAGCCCAAGCCTTTCTGGGGGAGGTCATGGACAATCCAGCACCTGCTCCCTGTGGTCTCAAGGCCACTAGCTCAGAGCTGCGGGTCTTCCTACAGCTCTGTGTTGCCACAGGCAGTGGGTCTGCTGCCACAGGGCTGAAGTGGAAAATGTCACAGAGCTTTCTGAAAATCACAGAATTTGTGACATACTCTTATCCTTACTTCTGACAGCTATATATTCCATCTTGAAAGTGAATAATGGATAGAAAAAGCAGATACTGTTATGCTAATGCCCCCTCTGCCCTTTTAGAGTGATCTTTGAGGGCCAGATTTCTAAAGGTATTCAGCTGTCTAAAGAGGTAAATAACTGTCCAGTGAGATTTTTCAAAAGTGCCTATTTGTCTCTTTAGGTACCTACTCTTTAAAAATCTGGCCCAAAATAGTAGTGCCAAACTTGCCCATTTGTCATAACAGCTGGAGCCAAACTTTTAGCTTTCACTAAGTGTTGGTGTGGTGGTTGGTGCAAGGGAGGCTGAAAGACCATTGTGGCCTGTGTTTCCCTTCTTGATTCACTTTAAAAGGGCCTGATTGCCAGGGGAATGGGTACTCATTATCTTAATATTGGCCCCGTTAGTGATTCTGGGTAGCCAACTTGAGTTATCTTTGTCACTTTTGAAAATTTAAGCCTTTGTGTGGATTTGGTTAATTCATACATCAGTGGCTTGAATTTACAGCCTCCCTACAAAAATTGAGGTACTTCAAAAAAATTAACTTCAGTTTGAGGCTCATGACAAAATAGTGTCAAAATGGACTGCTGGGCCTGTCTCTTATACTTCCTCCCCAGGCCCTGGCTCCAACCCTTTGCTTCCGGGTGGCTGGGCCTGCAGTACTGGGCTCTGTCCGGTGGGGGCAGAGTGACCCTTCCTCGAGCCCAGGCTCCGAGGAAGGCCACTGTGCCATTCCAGTGCAATACTGACAGCAGGGGTGGCTTTTCTTGCAACAAAGTAGGTGTGGATGCCTCCCAATTTGGAATCAGTTCTGCCTCTGACAGTATTCCCATGGTTATCCCACACCACACTGCTGCATATCTGGATTGTCCTCTCTATCCTCTATTGCTCTGGGGCCATCATGAACAGATGTGACCTCCCTGTTTAAATGATGACATTTAAAAATGTGCCATTTTGCTATGTCACATCATGGCAAGTTCCTACAGTTGCAGTTCAGGGCAAACACCTGAATTCTTCTTCTGGGGTCCATCTAGGGCAATGGTTTTCAACATTTTTTCAGCAGCAGACCCCTAAAAAATTTCAAATGGAGGTGTAGACCCCTTTGGAAACCTTAGTCACGATCTGCAGACCACAGGTTGGAAACCACTGGCCTAGGGCATCCTCTCTTAGGCTCCCAACTCCTCAGCTGTCACCTGTCTTGGGTGGAGACACACATTTGTCCTTCCTGACTGGGGGTTTTCCAGGCTACACATTTGCCTGCTGACACTGACGTCCCAGCAAGTCAGACTGCCAAAACAGGCCGCTGTCTATGCTTTGTTCTCTCTCCCGAGGTTACGAACAGCACACTTATAAATTATCACACAGCCCTTTCTAAAGAAAAATTTATTCTTAAGGTGAAAGCAATACAGAATTAAATAAAAACCTACACATATGCTAATAAGCTTATCAGCAACCACTCCTCTACTGCAGCAAGGGCTCTGGCAGGTGTCAGTCTTTTATCCCCATCAAAGGTTTTTTCTTGTGGTTATGAGTTTATAATAGCTCAGAAAAAGCAAACATTAAAATTCAGTGTTTTGTTTATCCATCTTGGGTCTCTGATCTTCAGATTCCAGGATCAGTTAATCAGCAGGCAGTGATTCTCTCCTCATGGCCTAGCTTAAAAAAGGCTAGATTTTTGCATAACAGAAGGTGGGAAATATGCATTCACCAACCCACAGAGAGCCCCAAGTACAGTTTGTCCCAGAAATTCACTCTTGTCTAGCCCAATGTTCAGAGAAATCCTTTGAAATTCTCAGGATTCACATATCTCCCTGCTAGAGACACTACATACAACCCTGGTCCACAATACAACATAACCTTTGAATTTGCACAGTGGACTTCAAGGAACTTCAACTTAATTCAGTAAGGTTTTTCAAGAGTATTGCAGGAAATGGCCATATGTGTCACCTGCCCCTGTCCTCAAGTTATATCCCAATTATCATACAGCAGTCACACCCAATTCTTCTGTATGGTCCTGTTCTGACGTCCCGGGGATAGGAGACTGTACATTCCCATCTTAACAGCAATCACTGATATTGAACAAAAGGAAGGTTAGGAGGCACTCTCGAGACCTGATCCAGTGCCACAGCAAAGGAAAGTAGCTCCAGCAAGGTTACAGAAGTGTCAGACAATAACAGGACTTTGGGAGACCTCACATGGTCTGCATCTACTCTGAGGAGCTGGATCATATTTTTTCAAAGGCGGCCACCATTGAATGTCAGCATGTTGTGGACACCCCACAGATGCTGACCAGGACAGGATTGACCCAGACAGCTACAATCTCTTTGGTTTTTAACACCCCAAGGCAGAGACACTGCCAGAAATGAAGGAGACTCCTAAATCAAAGGCAGAGCGTCAACCAGATAGTGCTGGGAAGCGAACCTTTTCCAGTAACATATGTGCTATATTACAATTGTACAGGGGAATTTAAACAACCTGTTTGCTTTACTCATTTTTGGAGTGCATCTGCTTTAGATACTCCAAATTCTAACACATGGATTACATTCAAATTTGGCAGGAGGTTCTTCCTTCACATTGCATCACACCCAAGGAGAAGAAAATATTCCAAAAGTTATTTCAAGTTGAAGAGACAAAATCGTTCATTTGAGTATTTTAAATTGCAAAAAGTGGGAAGGATACGGGGTAGATGGCTTAGCTAATTTTTGCTTTAGCTAGAAGATCTGGACTGTGTGGTACTGGGTGCCTTGTAAACATTTCAAGTCCTAATATAATTAAAAGTTACACCTCATCCAGGAGGGAGAGTGCATGATTTTTTACCTGTGCCAACCACATGGGATTTAGAGTGATTGATCAAACATATATAAATGGCTTTCCTAACCTTAGATCAGCACATGTTGTGATTTGCCACTCATGCTGGCCCCAGCCCAGGTAGAATGAGTGAGACAGTGTAAATTTCACAAGAAAGGGACACAGAAACATGTAACTCCAGAATCGTAACTAGCATTGATTAAACTCAGCACAAGTAGAGTCATTACTTTTCAAGTCAGAATATCCAAAATTATAATTTCAGACCTATAAACAAACCACAAGTCTGGTGGATTAGTTCACATTTAGGAAGAGACAATTTAGAGTAGGTAAAAACATCTGGTAATTCACTTATGCCAAAAAAATGGTATTACTAATTGAATGTACATTAGTTCTTAATTTTGAAGATTAATTCCTAATGTGTAGGATAAAATATCCACGTGCAGAAATATGGACAAATATCCACATGGGTAAACAAGCCCATCTCTGTATTAGCTTTGCACCTTTAGTTAATTCATCTTAACTTTCCTGAGTGTCCCTGTGTAGACAAGCCCCATCATATTAACTACTTGAATGAGTGTTCCCTCTCATACTTGTTTCAACTTGATTATACAGAAAGGGAAGTCATGAGTCTTTGTTTCCGTGGAAAGCAGTTAGCTTTCTGGATTATAGCTTTACTTCAGGAGTACGTCAAAATAGTTTAGCTAAGCCTGGAAAAGAAAGCCTAATAAACACAGCTCTTAGCTCCCTGGAGTGTTTAAAAACCAAACATTGCAGCATCAAGAAGCATATGACTATAAGGAAAAATGAAACTGACTACACTGATTTATTGTGCAAGCTAAGGAATGTAAAAAGACCCAAGAGCAGTTTGACAAGTTGGCTTTTTTAAAAGTTCGCTTTAATTAGCTAAGAGCCTCTTAGAAACATACTGTAAATACATGTAGAGAAGTTCGTTACAAGATACACATTTCTGAGAAAACTACCGGGATCATCTCATCTGAGAAATCTTGCCTGGCGTATGTTAAGCAATGAGAAAATTCTACTTCAGAGGATGTGTCAGAACATGCTAAATTAAGAGTGATTCAAAATCATTAACAGAGATTGTAACAATAATGCATAGCATCTTTCACCATTTGCTTCTATTTCTGATGTCACAATTTCTCCTCTCCTTGTTAAGAGCTTCATGAACCCATCTTGTAAGAGCATTTGAGATAGTAAAATTAAAAATTCTTTTAAGGCGTAGCCCTCCTCATATGCACTATACCAAGGGGTTTCAATCTTCTAATCCTGTGCATAAACCTTTAAAATTAAACCATCTTTCAGTCTGAGAAATTCTTTTAATAAGGTGAAAGGGAGGTTCTCAAGGGTTCTCAAATATGATGGCACATGCCCATCAAAACAGATTAGCCTCAAATTTGGGAAGGGCAGGGTTAATGATGCAACAACACATGGCTCAACATATTCCCAGCCCACTTTCCAAGTTTTCTCCTCACAGAATGCAATGTTCTGAATAATAGAGCTCATCTTCCTGAAAATGTGCACTTTTCATGTATAACTGAAAATGAGTTGTTTGAACAGTCTACGCTTTTGAAGGGTGCTCATTATAGCTTCTTTGCCTGTTAAATATTTCATGGGTTAAAAACAGAACACTGAATTTTTTAGAAATTGTTCCTCTGATTTTAAAACTACACTTTTAGGTGGAAGGTTCACTGAGAAGCAGAACTAGAAAGTCTGCATCTTACGTTTTACTTTGTTTAACAATCCTACTTTTACCACTGTCATCACAGTGGTAATTAAAACACTGCAGGTATCTTCAGGTGCAGCACTTATTAAAAAGTAAAATGAAATCATGGTTAACTTCTGTTTCAAATGTATTTGAGGAGACAGAATTCTAACAGATCAGGTGCTACCATTATGAGCCTCTTCAGCAAAGCAGAATGATGGTCTCTTTCAGGAGTTGAACAGCTCTGTCATCTGCTCAGCGACTGACGCAGCTCTTCATACATTGCTTGGTCCTAACAATGCCAAGTTGGGTAGGGAAAAAGAAAAGATACTTTAGCACAGCAAAGAATGCATGCAATGTTTAAAGGTGCCTTTACATACATTTTCCACTAGGAAAACTAAACAGAAATGACCTCTGTGCCTGGTGGCTAATATTTGGCTAAAATATTTACAAAAGAACTGGAGGCAAAAGAGTATCTCATTTATGGGGTTCGCTTAAGACAAGTCACCAACAATCTGTAATTATTAACAAAAGGCTCTGTATTAGCAGAGTCCTTGTATTTCAACACAGCATGCTTGTCTGAGACCTTGTTTATGCACAGAAGTTGCACTTGTTTAAATTTTAGGTGTGATTTTAAACTAATTTAGTTAAACTAGCGCAAAGCCTTGTGTGGATGGTGTCTTATTTTGGTGTAAGAACAATCTGTTTTGGTTTAGTTTATGCCTATTCCCAGTTTTAAACCAAAATAAGATAACCCTACACTGAGAGAGCCACATAGGGTTTTGCACTAGTTTAACAAAATTTGATTTAAAATCACAGTTTAATTAAGCTAAACTTTTATTCCTGGTCTTCCTCCAGAAGATGGCGCAGGATGGAGATGCTGCTGCTAATATCAATATTCTTTGTCAGATCATACTGGTCTGGCTGAGTGGGAGCAGCAGCTGGAATAGAAGTAAGAAATGAAGGTTCAAAATGTACTTTTGTACTCCAAAATGCACTCAGCCACCAGCGTTTGGGTGCCCAGAAATGTGAACAATTCAGCAGTTATGTAACTCTACTACAGAGTCACTTCAAACTATCTGTGGTTGCACAGCAACTAGCCAAAATAATCCCATTCCAGTCTTTACCAGTATAAACACAGTACTCCAACCACTTGAATTCTTGCATTTGAAGAGCACTTCTCAGAGCTTCTGCAGTATACAAAGTATTTTCCAATGGAATTTAGATAAAAGCAACAGAAAACATAGCACAAAATTTCCTCCTGAGTGAATCTCTTGTGCTGGTCCATTCCTTTCACTAAAAGGAAAGGGAATATTCACACTCTGATATTGTCTTTTCAGAGGATTTGTTGGTTAACAGTACAGGTGAACTTCAGGAACAAAGCTATAAAATAAGGTTTCTACATGCCTAGGCTAGAAACAGAGTACTTTTTAAAACATTAACATTACCATCTCCAATAAATTTCCCAGATTTCTGCTGCAAGAATGGGACTCTTACTGCCATTCTGCCATGTTGAAGAGTGTTTTCCGATTTACAAGATGACCTTCAGCCTAATCCAGCTATTTGAAGTTTATCCCCTTAGTGTATACAGAAAATATTTTATTTTCAACTAGTATGATTTTCAGGTAGTAGTCTAAATGATAATTAAGCAGTGGTTAGTGTCACTGTTGTTCCATCAAGAGCAAGAGAAACAGCTCAGATCTGGCAAAGCTTTCAAAATGGAATGTAAGAAAGTAATAACCCATTTTTTTGGGGTGGAGCCAAGGTAAAAGGTAGCTTTCTTGGGAATGTTGTAGTTAGATGGAACGTTATACTGGAAAGCAGGGTGGGCTGATTTAAATAAAATGATTTAAATCACTGATTTTAATATGCATGAAGGAAACCTTGATTTAAATAATCAATTTTAATCTTGTTTTACATTCATACTTTTGAGTTATTTCCTACAAAAGGTTGATTCTCATTGGTTGGTAACCATTAATATATGTTACTTTGCAAATAAATATAGACTTTGCCCTGCTGGCGCGTGAAATTGCGAGCCCGTTAGCGAGAATTTTTAAGCAAT
>ML675614.1:43730193-43744793 GCA_007922155.1 Mesoclemmys tuberculata
TAGATGATCATATTGGTCCCTTCTGACCTATGAGTCTATGAGATTTGATACTTTTTGCTAACCAGGAGGATAAACTATATTTGCACACATTCATTCAAGTGATCATGTTTTCATCATCTTTTCATAACTTTAATTACTCACATCTGGAGGCTGAAGTGTAATTTGAGATGCTTTGAAACATGAACCCTTATACACCATAGAGTACCCTCTGTACACCGGAAGCAGTTTATTGGAGTATGTTTAGCTATGTGAATTTCAAGAGCATTCTAAAATCAACCACAAGAGGGGGAGTTTGCGAGCAGTGAATAAGTGACATTAGTACTTTTAGTAAAATTTAGTTAATAGACGTTGTTTTTTTCCCCCCACAAAATGTAAAAACTAAATAATCTCTGTAAAAATGTAAATTCCATGTTTTTCTCTGGCAGACTGATTTCTAGGATCCCTGTTGATCACCATGTCCTTCAAGATTTTAAAACTAGCATATCCCATTCTCTCACACCTTTCTATTCATAGATTTGAAGAGAAAAATGGTTTCCCTATTTTTTCAATTTACAGTCAGTTTCTTAACTTTCAATGAGGTGGTCATTGAACTGAACTAGTGGAATACACTGCAATGAAGAAAATACTCTCTCTGAACATGTAGAAGAGTCTACCACTGTCAAGAGCTGGCTAAGCCTTTCAACAAACTCAGGTTTCAGGTACTTAGCCAGCAACTTCCACCAATTGACTTCCTTTAAAATACAGCAGCAAATAGGTACTGTTTTAATATTATTTTTTATTTCATTTAAAATATCTTAACAGATTATAGAAAATTTAGGCCTTAACAATGGTTATAATAATTCCAAATTTAATTTTAAATACGTTTATTTGTAAAATGTAAAATCTATTTAAATAAAAAAAATCAATTTAAACAAAAAAATCCAATTTTTTTATTTTAAAAATTATTTAAAAAAATATTTCCATCCTGCTGGAATGAGGGGCAAGTATAAAGAATGAGACCAAACTGATCCCATTTTTTCCAATGACTTCTGCTCAGATATTCAGACCGGCCAGAAACAGAGTAAAAACAGGCTGGAAAGGAACTGGTAGAGAGAGCAGCTTTGAGCAGTATTGAGGAGCAGAGCAGCCTCATTACCAAGCTGAGAAGGCAAGATTGCTAGAGCAGGAAGTGAGGCAAAAGCAGAGGAAATGGAGAAAAGTAAACTTAGTCGCACAATTAAATACCCTGAGATAAAGGGCACTACATACAAGGGTTAGTAACCTGTCAAATCTCCTGTTAAAATACTATTTGCAGTCGAAAATAACTATTTTAAATCAATACAGATATACCATGTACATCTAGAGAAAAAAGTTAGTTTTGCCATTCTCTAAACATTGGATGCTCCTGATATGGATTCCCGGTGTGCATGTGTGTCATGTGCTGGGTGTGCATGTGTGTCATGTGCTGGAGCTGGAACTGTTTGTAGTAGTATCCATTGAGCCACACGTATGTTGTGCGCATGGGTGGATCTAAGGCTTTAAGAAGCTGTGTGGGTTGATGCCATTTCAGTTCCTGCTTATGGCTGCCTGGCCAGAGTCAGAACCCTGTTCCTCAGTGCTCTTAGCTTTCTATCCGTTCCTGCTTTTTGTACATAGCCTTCTAGGTGTATATAGTTACTCCACTGTTACTTAGGCTTCCCTGTTGGACTTCTCCCATCGTGGGCCTCCTCTTCCCCCCATCCCATCCCTGCCCCAGCCAGCCAGCTTCAAAAGCTGAGCTTTGTGCCCACACTTCTCTGTGAGAAAAGAGCTCCAATGTTGCCTATATTGCCTCAGCAAAGCCCATGTCGTTGCCTGCTGTTTCATCCGCTCGTTCCCACCTTGAACTTGGGAAGCCAGAGAATTTTGCCTCCGCAAACATCTGATGGAGGAGGCTACGCGCCCCATGTGCACAATTGGACATGGGACCACTGGATCTGCTAGAGTGTCACCTGTCACTGCCAGTAAGCACCCACTCCCTGGCTCCCTCCTGTGTGCCAGCACCTGCTGTTCCACTGCAACTGCAGAAGCTCCACCATGAACATAAGCATGGACATAGGCATAAGGGCAGCTCCCCAATGGCAACTGCCCCTAAATGCAGCATTGTCTCCCCAAGCCATGCCACATCATGTGAGAAGCTGTATGTCAACCTGGCTGCTCTGCCTCCTAATAAGCCCTACACAGAGCAAAACACAAATCACCACTGTGGACCATGGGTGCTGTCCCGAGCCACCAGTCCATTACCTTCGGGCCCTTCTGGACTCTCACGCCAGTTCCACGCACACCAGGCTGCCTGTCTCCGCTGATGCCTATGGCCAAGCTGATGCTGCTGTATGCTGGTCTCCTCAGTGCTCTGGTTTCCTGGATACTCGGGGGCTTCCATCTCCAGCAGATGAACCTTTCCTGTTCCTCCCAGAGCAGCATCCTGCTCTGCCTCACCTCGCACTGACATCACAGCCTATGCCAGACCAGTCCTTGGAATCTGAGTGGTTTTCTGAGCTGGGCCCCTCATTCCCACCAGCATGCTCTTACAGCCCAGATACATGGCAACAACTGCCCTAGCTGCCTGTGTACGGCCTTTCCACTGACATGTGATTCCACTATCCCTGGGGGCCACCGATGCCCAGTGACCTGTTAGCTTGGCCCTACTGGCCTGCTTGGGACCTTTACTGGGACTGTGGGGTACCACCACCCCTTGCCCATACCAAACCGAACCCCCCTCAATTTATGATGAGCTGCAGGATGCAGTTCATTGGTCCTCATCAGGGCCTTGTCGTCCCTGGATGACATTCATTCCACCTTCCTTCTCCCCACTGAATGACCAAAGCCAGTATCATGACCTGCTTCTGCGCATGCCTGTGGCTCTCAACCTCCCAGTGGAAGTAATCCAGGATATACAAAACCTGGGCCCTGCCTGACTACCCTCCCTATCCACAAGGCCATACGTCAACTAACCCAGTTGGTCTGACATACCTTGGCTTTCTGTGCACCTATCCTGAAGCATGTTGACCATTGCTACTTTGTCCCCCCTAAAGGTATGTACTTCCTGTTTACCCATCTGTCCCCCAACTTGCTCGTGATTCGCATGGTGACCCAACACGCCCGAAAGCAACACCTCAAGGCCACACCCCCTCAGACTGGGCAGCAAAGAAACTGGACCTTCTGGGGCACAATCTTTATTCCTCCATGGGCCACCAGTTCTGTATTGCCAATTACCAGGTCATCTTGGCAAAATATGATTTCCTCTCTTATTCAAAGTTGGCAGTGTTCCAGGCCTTCCTCCCAGAGGAGAAACAGCAGGATTTCCAGATACTGCTGGATGAGGGCAAGGGGGACCTCCAAGCCATGGTCAATGCCACTGATACTGTGTCCCGTTCTCTAGCAACCAGCATCATGCTCCACCGGGATTCCTGGCTCCAATCCTCGGCTTCCCTAAGGAGGTCCAGACCACTCGAGGACCTCCCCTTTGACCAAAAAAATATCTTTAGCGACAAGATGGACAAATCCCTCCACTCCCTCAAGGATTCCTATGCCACTCTGCGATCACTCGATATTTATACTCCAGCTCCAACCTGCAAACAACAAAGGTAATCTTTCTGCCCCCATCCCCGTGCCATCTACCAGCCCTACTTTCAATGCCCACAGGAGCTGTCTTGCTGTCGTTCATGCACCCAATGATCCTATTATTCCACCGCTACCACTTCTGCCACCTCAGCTGTTCTGCACCATTCATCCAAAGAAACATTTTGACTCTTTCCTCAACACCCGCTAACCTTCTTCCACTTCTCCCACAGTGCCCCAGATCATCTTCAGGAGCCATCTTGTCCTGTTCACCTGCCACTGGGGCGGGATCACCACCGACCGATGGGTTCTGGGTACTTGATAGAATTCCTCTCATTCCCCCCTCATCACCCACCGCATGGTGGCTGCGGGGATCCTTCCCATAACAGTCTCCTCCAAGAGGATGCATACACCCATCTCTGGTAGGATGCCACAGAATGCGTCCCTCACCATTACTGTGGCTTCTATTCCCCTTATTTCCTTGTACTGAAAAAAGGGGGTGGCCACAACCCTATTCTGGACTTCCAGTCACTAAACACATTCATATGCAAATTCCGGTTCCAAAGGGTCACGCTCCCTTTCATTATCCTGTCCCTCCCCCACAGGGCCTGGTTTGTGGCTCTTGATATGAAGGATGCATACTTCTACAGTGACATCTACCTGGCTCATTAGATATTCCTCTGCTTCACAGTGGGATACCCTCATTATCAGTTCCAGGTCTTCCCCTTTGGCATCACCACTGCTCCTGATGTGATCATGAAAATCTTCGCAGTCATCACAGCCCACCTGCGTTGTCTCAGCTACTCCACGCTTCTTTACCTGGACGACTGGCTCCTCATTGCACCATCACGCAACCACCTCCTCTCTAGTATCCAGACCCTTTGTGATCTACTTGTTGACCTGGGTATGTGTGTCAACAATGAAAAATGAGTTCTCATCTCTACCCACACTCACCTTCATCGCACATGTATGTGCCGTTGCCTTTCCCTTCTTGGCCACATGGCGGCCTGCACCTCCATAACACCCCCTGACCGCCTGCATATGTGCTGCGTCCAACTGTGGCTCCAGTCAATTTACAAGCTGCAGTCAGACTATTTAGACAAGCTGGTCCTTCTCCCCTGCCCCGTCCCGGCTTCCCTCACGTGGCGGAACAACCTGTCTGAAGTCTTGGCTCGCACCCCGTTCACCCACTTCTTACCCTACTCTCACCATGGACGCCTCCCTTTCTGGGTGGGGCACTCATTTGGAGGCTATCAGAGAGGTGCAGATGCACATCAACATACGGGAATTGCAGGCTTACTGTCTTGTCTGTTGGCCATTCCTGCCCTTCATCAGATCTTGGCACATTCAACTGTTGTCTGACAACATGACGGTAGTTGTGTATATCAGCAAGCAGGGGGCTCCATGCCAGTGCACATCATTCTCAAGTACAGCAGACAGACATCTAGCAGAGCCTGCTATCAAGCAAAATGGCAATGCTTCACTGTCTTGACACATCACCACCTCTATTCTCTGGACTCCATCTCTGTTCCCATCTTCCTGGACTATCTTCTCTACTTTAGCCTGTCAGATCTTGCCCATTCCTCCATCCACGTCCATCTCACAGCATTTCAGTGCCTTCCTCCCCCCTGTGGACAGTTCCTCCATCTTCACTCACTCGACCACCTTCATGACCTACTAAATGCCTTCCTGTCGGTGTGGAAATCTACCCTCTCTTGAGATCTGAATTTTGTCCTCCCTGCCCTTATTAAACTGCCCTTCAAACCCCTCATGACCTGTTTTCTCTCTATGAAGGTGATCTTTTTGGTGGTCATCACCTTGGTGAGACGGGTTAGCGAGCTGATGGCGAGCCATGATGGCCAACCCACCCTTTACTGTCTTCCACAAAGACAAAGTCTCCCTGTGCTTGCACCACCTCAACTAATGCATCCACCTTCCAATCTTCTACCCCAAGCCGCACTTATTCCCCAGGGCACAAATGCTGCATTTTCTCAGTGTCCACCTAGTGGTGGCCTTTTATCTCAAATGCACCCAACCTTTCTTTCCTTGCCATTGCAGAGTGCTGCTGGGGCCACACCCTCTCCTTAGAATGTCTCTCTAAATGGATCTCCGTTGCATTGAGAAATGCTACATCCTCTCTCATGCTCCTCTGCCCTCAGGAGTCATGGCCCACTCCACTCAGGTGCATACTGCCACGCTGGCCTTCCTCACAGACGTACCATGGCAGGACATTTGTAAAGCAGCCATGTAGTCCTCTGTCCACACCTTTACTAATCAATGCCATTGAACCAGCAGTGGTGGCAGATGCAGCAGTTGGCCATGCAGTCCTACTGAGTGTGACATCTTGTGAATACTCACACCCACCTCCACGATGAACACTGCTCACTACTCACCCATGTTTAGAATCCATATAGTACCATCACTCAAAGAAGAAGAGTAGGTTACCTACTGTAACTGGAGGTTCTTTACGATATGTGGTCCGTATTTGGATTCCAATACCTGTCCTCCATCCCCTTTGCTGCAGGCTCCATTGCTTGCTGGTAAGAGGGACCTGAAGCAGCATCGACCCGCATAGTTTCTTAAAACCTTGGCGTCACCTTGCAGCCAACACACGTGCAGGTCAATGGAAACTACTACAAACAGTTCTGGCGCATGGCGCATATGTGCATCCTCATCTAGAATCCAAATAGGGACCACACACCTTGAAGAACCTCCACTTACAGTAAGTAACCTACTCTTAAAAAATGTTCCCATTCTGCATTAGGATGAAACCCAGGAGCTTTTCACATTTTTTTCCCCCACACAAAATGAGAGCACGCAAAAGAGCGGCATTGATTCCTCTCTCTCTCCCCACAGATTAGCCAAAAGCCTGTCGGTTAGGACATTCGCCTGGGATGTGAGAGATCCAGGTTCAAGTCCCTTCTCCAATGAATATTTAATTATTCATACAACGTAAAACAGCTCCCATAGGAAAGACTGAGGGAGGTTTGGAGCAGGGACTTGAACCTGGGTCTCCCATATTCCAAGTGAGTACCCTGATTGAAAAGCTATTGGCTTTTCTGGAGCAGGTCTCTTTCTTGAACCAGAAATATCTTTGGGAAGATTCCTTAGGTCCAGGATGAAGGTTTCATCAAAGCTAATGCATTCTTGTGAAATGTCTTGGTTTTGATGACTCAATATTTTCCAATGCAAAAATGTTTAGTCAAAAAACTCTTAACCAGTTCTAACTAAAATAAGGCTTGTCTACATGAACACTTAGTATGTGGCAAGCCTGGGGTGTTAAACTACCTTGCACAAGCTTGCCATGTACCAGGTGTCCATGTAGACCCTGCTGCTATGCACTAACAGGTCCCTAGTGCACTTTATTCCCATTTCAAAGCGAGGTAGATCAAAGCACATTATAGAACTGTCAGTGCATGACAGTGGGGTCCACACAGACATTTGGTGCACAGCATGCTACTGTAGAGTAGATTTACACCCTAGCTTTGCATGTACTAAGTGTTTGTGTAGACAAGCCCATACAGTGCAGTCTATGGGATAGGTAAAATCTGAACCACTTTCAAGTGGTAGAATGATACTGGGTTTAATTCTCAGTTCTTGGGGTTAGCTCTTAAAGAGTAATTCCTAACTCTCAACAGCAATTGGTCTGGCAGTTTAAGGAAGAGCAGTAATAGGCACAAAAAGGAGTTTTCTGTCCAGTTTCTTCCTCAGCCAGAGGGGCCAGGATCTGATGTGAGGTATTAGTAAGAGAAAAGTAAGTTGAAAAATAAGTCACTTTTCAAGGAGGTTGAAGCCAAAGATCACCTTTGAAAGGCTGATTCTGTCTTAAGAATGGAAAAGAGAAAATTGATAGATTATAATAATGGAGGTTTCTATTGCATACAAAAGATAAGATAAAATGAAATGACAGCATGCTAGAAAGCTGAGGGTTTAAGTGCATTACTGTAGCAGGAATTGCCATGCCAGAACACAGATATGGTCTATCTGGTCCAGTATCCTTGTGTCCAATAGTGGCTATACTGAATGCTCCAAAAGGCAAACAATGCCCTTGGTCAGGGGAGGAAAAACACGGTTACTTACCAGTAACTGTTGTTCTTCAAGATGTGTTGCTCATATCCATTCCAATACAGGTGAGTGCAGGCCACAGTGCACGGATTCCCGGAACATTTTTCCCCTTAGGAGACCCCGTAGGGTCAGCTCAGGTGCCCCTTGTAGTGCTGCATGCATGCCATGTCATATGAGGCACCGCCAACTCTACGGTCCCTCAGTACCTTCTTTCTGCCAACTCCTACAGGGGGGACAGAGGGTGGGTGTGGAATGGATATGGGCAACACATCTCAAAGAACAACTGTTACTGGTAAGTAACCCTATTTTCTCCTTTGAATGATTGCTCATATCCATTCCACTGTAGGTGATTACAAAGCAATACCCTGGAGGTGGGTAGGAGTTACCAGTGAGCTGCCTGCAGCATGGCTCTGCCGAATCCCACATCCTCTGTTGCCTGCTGGGTGATGGCGCTTGAGTTCTTGTTGAGTGCGCTATGATGGTTATTGAAAGCCGCACCTTCGCCTGCTCGTAGCCGAACTTGATGAAGGATGTAATCCACAATTGGGTGGAGACAGGTGAGTCTTTCATCCGGTCCACCACTGCAACGAAGAGCTGCGTCGATTTCCAGAATGGCTTCGTACGTTCAATGTAAAAGGCCAGGGCTCATTTCCTGTCCAGCAAATGCCATCTCCTCTCCTCCTCCAAGCCGTGTGGTTTGGGAAAACATGGGGAGAAAATATCTTGATTACAATGAAACTGGGAAACAACCTTGGATAGGGAGGCCGGATGCAGCCTGAGCTGGACCTTGTCCTTATAGAATACTGTATAAAGGGCTCTGAGGTCCAGGCCTTAATTTCATAGACTCTCCTAGCTGAGGTAATGGCCACTAGGAAGGCAACCTTCCATGAGAGCATGAGCTGGGGGCATGAAGACATGGGATCAAAAGGAGGGGGCCCCATGGGTCTCAAGAAGGCCAGGTTGAGATCCTAGGGAAGCACCGGGTCGTGCACCTGCGGATAAAGCCTCTCCACACCCTTGAGGCACCTGACCAACATGGGGGGAAGAACAGAGATCTCCCTACTAGCGGCTGATGGGAGGCCAAGATGGCCACCAAGTGAACCTTTAATGAGGCCAGCACCAGACCCTGGAGCTTTAGCTGGAGCAGGTACTCCAGGATTGCCTGCGCAGGCTTGGTGGAATGCCCTGGGACTCCGCTCAAGAAGTAAAACGTTTCCACTTAGTCCGATACACGACCTGTGTAGAAGGTTTCCTGCTGCCAAGCAAAACTTGTTGGGCCTGCACCAAGCAGGCTCTCTCTCTCCCTCAGTCAGCCACAGCACCTCCAGGCCATGACATGTGGGAAGTCCAGGTCTGGGCACCACAGGCAACCATGGGCCTGGAAGAGAAGTTTGCACCACCTCGGAAGCTGCATGGACAGGGCGATTGAATGGTCCAGCAACATGCTGAACCAGTACTGTCTCGGTCAAGCCAGAGTGATGAGTAAGATGCCCACCCTGTCCCATCTTACTTCCAAGCAGAACACTGGGCCGGATTGGAATGGGCAGGAATGTGTACATGAGAGTTCCTGTCCAGTCGATGAGGACCGCTTCAGAAATCGACCTGGTCTCGCAACCCCGGAGTGAGCAGAACCTTGTGCACTTTGCGTTCCAGGCTGATGCAAGTAGGTCCAGCTGTGGAACACCCCCCTTTTTGGGAGACTGTAGACACTACTACGGGTGCTGCAACCAGTCGCGGTGGGGCAGAAAAGATCTGCTGAGGCGATCCACCTCATCATTCCTCACTCCCGGGAGGCGAGAGGCAGTTAAGTGGAAATCGTGCCTCCATGCCAAATCTCATGGGTGGATAGCTTCCTTGCAGAGGACCAGGGAGTGTGCTCCTCCCTGCCTGTTTATGTCCAACACGGCTGCAGGTGCTATCCATCCATACCGGCACCAGTCTGCCTGTCAGGAATTGGAGGAACACCCTGCACGCTAGGCGAATAGCCCTCAGCTCCTTTGCATTGATGTACCAGCGCCTGTACTCCCCCAACCAGGGCCCCTGGATGCTCAGCTTGGTGCTGATGTGGGCTTTCCGTCCCCCAGCCACGGAGTCAGGAATTAAGGTGACCAACAGGACCAATTCCATGAACGGGGCGCTGCTCAACACTGCCCTCCACCAGTGTAGGAAGGCTAGGGAGGGCAGGGGAACTATGACCACCCAATTAAGTGGGTGGCTGCTCAGCACATATACCAAGGCCAACCACGCCTGAAGTGATCTGAGCCTCTGGCGAGCTAGTCTCACTACGCATGTGCAGGCCACCCTGTGGCCTAACAGTTGAAGGCAGTGCCTGGCTATTGCCATAGGCATTGGTGCAGCTAGGAGTGAATTCTATGTATTGCACTGGGTTAGTGTGGACTTCTGCTCATTTATGAGCTGTCCCAGCCTGCTGCATGTGGAGCAAGTGAGGGTCACAGTCTCCTGCACTTGAGGCCTGGGCCTGCCCCACATCACCCAATCATCCCAGTAAGGGAATATTTGCGCACCCTTATGTCTCAGGTGGGCAGTCACTACCGCCATGTGTTTGGTGAATACCCGTGGAGCCGAAGATAGGTCAAAGGGCAGGGCTGTAAATTGGTAGCGGGAGCCAGCCCCCGTGAAGTGGACTAAGCGCCTGATGCTGGGAAGGTTGGGCACATGAAGCATGTGTCCTTGAGGTCGAGAGTGACACACCAGTCTCCCAGATCCAGAGAAGGGATTACGGAGGCTAGGGAAACCATGCGAAACCTGAGTCGTCTGACGTACTGTTTAGCCAACGGAGGTTCAACATGGGTCTCAAATGTCCCCTTGCCTTAGGGGTGAAGAAGTACTTTGGATAGGGCCTCTTCCCCCTTCTGCCTTGAGGAACCATACCAGTGCCCCTATGATGAGGAGGGTGTCACCGCCTGCAAAAGGAGTTACTGTGAGAGGGGTCCCTGAAGAGGGACAAAGGTGAAAGGCTTGAGGGACAGCATTGTTTACTGCTTCAGGCAGATGTGAACTAGGGGTGGCTCACACCCATTGAAACTTGAGTCCACGCCTAATCCGCCCAGCCCTCCTGGTGAACTTCAGGAAAGGGCAGGCAGATCCAAGAGAGCAGTAAGGGCGCCAGCGAACCTGCAGCTCCCACAGGCCGGCAAAGAGGCTTTGGACTACACAGGAAGCTCCCTACAATTGCCCATCTGGGGTGCCTCTGCTGGAGGCTGAGGACAAGATGAGGGTTTGATTCTGTGCTCTAAACCCCTATTCCTGTCCCTATTTCTATAGAGTTGGAAGAGACTAGCAGAAGCCATGGCTGCTGCTGGCCTGGGGCCGTGACTGCTGCCTGGGAACCCGGGGCATGTCCAGGCCCAGGGAGTGAATCGTGGCCCCGGAGTCCTTCAGTCTGTGCAGCTTACAGCAGTCTGATCGGAGAAGAGGGCCAACCCCTCGAAGGACAGGCCTAAGGATTGCAGCCACGAGCACGTCCTCCTGGAAATGGCAGAGACTATGGCCCTACCTATTGAGTCAGCAGCCTCACCGGGCATCTGGATTGCTGCCCTAGCCACCATGATTCTCTCATCCAGTGGCGAAGTCTGCGGCCTGGTTCTGGGGCAGGGTCTCCGCAAACCACCTGAGGAAGTTCCACAAAATAAATGTATATCTCCCCAGGAGGGACTGATGGTTGGCAATCCTGAACTGCAGGGTTGCTGTGGAATAAATCTTTTTCCCGAACAAATCCAGTTTTTTGCTGACTTTGTTGTTGGGAGTGGAACCAGGCTGACCTTGCCTATCCCGCTGGTCGGCTGCATAAGCTGAAAGCACAGCACCAGGGTTCCTGAACAAATACTTGAACCCTTCAGCCAGGACATAATACTTCCTCCTGGCCACCTTCGACGTAGAGGCGACCTAGGAAGGGGTTTTCCACAGGGCCTTAACTATCTTGAGAGCCCTATCATGGAGAGGTAGGGCTACTCTAACTGGGGCAGCCGCTGGCAGTACATTGAAGAGGGTATCATCGGCCTCACTAATTCCTTGACTGCCAGCCCCAAGTTAAAGGCCACTCTTTTGACCAGCTCCTGGTGCGCCCTGAAATTCTCCAGTGGCGTCATGTGGTCCTGGGAGACTGCCTCTCCCGGCGGAGAAGGAAGAGGACTGCCAAGGCATGTCCTACAGGTGCTCCCCTGCATGCTGAAGGAATGCACATGTAGAGGGTCTCTCCGTGGGGTCCAACTCCTCACCCGAGGAGCAGTGTCTATGGGCTTTATCCTGTGCCTGAGGCATGGACTGCACCTCCGCTGACAGGGTGGATAGGGGCCCCAGTCCCATCTGGATGCCCATGGGGGCCAATAAGGCCATTGTTATGGCCATTGTCCCTGTGGCCAAACTTGGGCTGACTGTGCCACCTGCTGTGATGCTTGTGGCCCGAGCCACCAGACCGGTGGTGCTGTGGCTGCCCTCTATCCCGGATGCCATGCCCTGCCGGGGACTGTCCTTTCAACGCCTCTGATGTGGAGGACAACAGGGACCACCTCTGCTGCCACAAGCGGTGCCGACGGACGGAGGCGCGCTCTGAAGAGCTCTCGGTACCGGAATGCCCTCGGTACCGAGGAGTTTGCAGCGCCACTTGCCCCTTGGTGATCAGGACTGGCCCTGCTCTGAACTCCGTGGTGCCAGACCTGGCTCCGGCAACCAGGTTCTGCGTTGGGGCCTGCGCAGTACAGGGTATTCGCATGGCGACCGGGTTCCGCACCGCCTCAGTGCCGGTGGACCTCTCGGTGACGAGGCCTTCGATGGTAACCGGGTTCTGCACTACCTGGGCATGGGCGGACCCCTCGGTGCCGGGTCCTCCGACAATGACAGGGTTCTGTGCTACCTCGGTGCAGGCGAACTCCACGGTGCCAGGGATGCGGAGTAGGAGCTGTCTGAGCACTGCCTGGCAGGCCCCAACCGGTGCCGCCTTTTGGCCCATGTTGCCTCCAGTGCCGGGGACCGACGTCAGCGCTGAGATGGGGACTCCGCATCCCGAATCAAAGCAGGCCAGCTCGACGATGCCGATCTGGAGCAACTCCTGGGGGAGCATCCTTGCTCTATCCCCGGTGGCTGTCTGGCAGGAGATCTTCCCCCCCATTCCAGGGGTCTCCACCACCCTTTGGGGGGACCCAACTTGGGCTTGCCCTGGGACACTGGCTCACGGAGGGGGGAATGGGGAGGCGGCATAAGCAGGCCAACAAGGCTATTGCTATCCAAAAGCCTCCACTGTCGACGGAGTTGGCAGAGGCACTCTCCCAGTCCCAGGAGTTGGGGGTGGCTTCCTGCTCGGAGATGCAGGCACTGGAGAAGACTCAACGGGCCATGGCTGGTGCATCTCCGCACTCAACCCTGCCCATACCCACGGGGCAGGGGAGTGTCCGCACTCCACATGCTGCCTCCTCTTCTTTGGCACTGGGGCTGTTGCTCAGTGCCGAGCCAAGCCTGGTGCCGGCGGTGCGCTTTGCACCGAAGTGATGCTCGGTGCCGTGGAGCGAGTGGAGCGGAATGACTCCGGGGCAGAGCACTGCTTCCATGAGCAGGGTTTGATGCAATTTTAAAAGCCCTGCAGATCTTGCAGGTTCTCCCTCCCCTAGCACTTAAGGCACAGATGGGGGGAGAGGGTGTGTGTCTTAAATCCAGGCGGCCGGGACATGGTCTGACCACCTTAAGTCCCTCAGGAACTTCTTATCTAACAACTGCTTAAACTAACTACAGTACTTAGAAGAACAAAGAGATCAAATAAAGGGGAATGGTACTTGCGGAGAGCAAGTGTTAGTTCCAGCAACCTTCACCAGTGGAAAGAAGGAACTGAGGGGGCATACGGTCGGTGGTGCCTCGTATACTGCGGCTAAGGGGAAAAGGTTCTGGGAACCTGTGCACGGTGGTGTGCACTCACTTATATTGGAATAGATATGAGCAATCACTCAAAGGAGAACATCTTTCTAATTCAGCTGATCAGTTTATAACCTCAAGCATGAGGATTCAGAATCCATGTCATTTTAGCCTACACAGTGTAACTGCAATTGTTAGTCTTAGCTTTAAAAGTACGAATCTTTTAAAGTCTTATTCAAGTAATTTACTTCCATATTATCCTGTATCAAGGAGTTCCACAGGTTAATACATATATTGATTACTAAAATTCATAACTGAAAATCATGATGTTTTTTCTGAGATAATATCCACCAGTAAAGGGATATCAGTGACCATGCAGTTATTAAGGATATTTATCTAATCATTTTACAACTAGCACATTTTGAGTTTGAAAACAGTAGAGGAAATGGTTAATTTATTTTTAGCTAAAGTTCATACTGAAGTGAAAGTGATTTCAATATTTCATGACTGAAGTCCATAAAGCCAGCAGACATGTGGAACCTTTCCAAGGCAGCAGACACATGGAACCTTTCCACAAGAAAGGCCTTAAAGCAATAAAGGCACTGTCTAAACGCCAAAGAATTCTCCTCTAGTCACACTGCATGAAAGGAATGTAGAGAAGTAATGATAGTAAACAGTTAAACAAATTTACCTACCATTCATCAGAAAAGAGAATGGTTCATTTCACCTTTCAAACATATGATCAAATTATACCTTGGACTTATAAAAGCTGATAATCAGGAAAAAGAAAAACATAAATTGCTTTTTTCTTAATACAGTTTCTTATCTCAAGACTAAGGTTATTTTTACATATTAGCTGCACTGAGTTTTTGGGTTTTTTTTTTTAAATTCAGTAGATGCATACATGGTGGAAGCAAAGTATAATGCAGTCACAACACCCTGGGCTGTGATCTCATCAGATCTCATCATCTTTAGAGTGTTGTCAGTTTCTGGATTGGAAACTTCTTTGAAAAATCCAGGATGCTGCAGAAAATGATGTTAAGGAGGTGCACTTAGACTCATAGACTCATAGGTCAGAAGGGACCAATATGATC
>ML675614.1:43749793-43800082 GCA_007922155.1 Mesoclemmys tuberculata
CAGTTCCCATCCCATCCAGCATTCCCACAGACCATTGAGCAGACTTCCCTAAGACAGTACTGAACTCCCCCATCATCACTGTGGTACTGCAAGGGCAATAATCTTTCTGGATGAGATTTAAAACAGAGGCCCTAAATGCTTGAGTTCATTTATGAAAAGTGCCATGAGATCTTTTAGAGTGTTCACCCAGATGTCCTGAATGGATTCAAACACAGTAAATATAACTTCAGTTCTCCTTACCAGTTTCCAGTGACTATAGAATTCTTCATTTCCCAGCCTCAGCTTGCTTTGTGTGATGTTAAACATCATTCACTGACCCACATATTTATAGCTTCTCTTACCTTTCTTGAAATAGATGATCTCACTTTCTTAAAAGCTTCTTCAAAGTGCTTTTGGCTAATCTTGATTTCTCCTTAAAAAAAAACAATACAATGGATTTAATGACTATCTATGATTTACTCCCAATTCAGTACATAAAACACCCCCCTTTCCAAATATTTTCACTAATGTCAGCCTGGAAGCTATCTCAAGTCTTTGCATTTCACTAACTGCTTTGTCTATTCTACTCAACTGGATGAGGCCTGAGCCACAGGTTTGGTGAATTCCTGAATTTCAATACCATGTCTAACACAGACTCTTTCTATGATCTTGAGCAAATCCCTTACCTGCTGTACATTAATTACATCATCTGCAAAATGAGGATAATACCTATTTACCTCACAGGGTTGTTTTAGGTGTCAACTACATTAATCTTAATCTTTAAAATTAATTTTAACCTAGAGTAAGAATAATCAACTATAGATTAAGGACTTCATTTTCAAAGTAATTGTAGTTGTAATTGTAGTTCCCATCAAATTCAACTAGAATTCGAAGTGTTCAACACTTCTGAAAACAAGGATCTAAATTAGCCTGGTCTACACTTAAACTTAGGTCAACTTAGCCACATCAATTGTGGGTGTGAAAAAGTCACACCTGAGACACATAGTTAAGACAATCTAAACCCCAGTATAAACACCACTAGATCAATGGAATAATTCTTTCTTCGACGTACCTATAGCCTTTTGAAGAGGTGGATTAACTACAATGACGGACTTCTATTGCTGTAGCAAGCATCTATACTATAGGAGCACAGTTGCAAGTACATTAACTGTGCCGCTGTAGCCTGTATACTGTGGACATACCCTGGACTTGCTCAAGATCAAACAAAGTGATTGCTTTGTATATTTCATTAAGACACTTTCAGCTTCACTAGCTTCCACTGCCACTTAGCATGCTGTTGTTTTTTTTGTAAAATGGAGGACTTGAACAACTAGTCATGTCAATCTAGGACATCTCACGAACATATTTAACCACTGTGGAGTTGTTTAATGTATGTCAGTGAAAACCGCTAGTTAAAACTATAGTAATCAACACAGCAAGATTCTAGACAGATGGGCTCAGGCAGCTATGATTTCTATTCCCAAAAGCTGATGTAAAATCTAGCTTAGCATACCTCGACCTCACTCTCTCGTCTATAGCATACAGACAAATATCTGGAAAGCCACTGTGACTGATTCAAAGAACGTTTGAACGGGGAACACACTATGAATTATCAAGAAAGCTCTAAGCATTTCATGCTGAATGAAAAAGCCATATCAGGTTCACCAGTCCAACAAGGAATAGTATAAACTGCAATTTATTATATTATTGTGACACAAATGTTTATTTTAGCTCACAGAATAGCATGTTCAACAATTCAACAGGCTAGAATTCCCTTTCAATGGGTTTCAGTTTCCTTCTGCGCAATCAAGACTATCTTTAATGACATGGCAGCAGGAAAACATGGTTACTTACCAGTAACTGTTGTTCTTCGAGATGTATTGCTCATATCCATTCCACTTAGGTGTGTGTGCGCCCTCGTGCACGGCCTCCGGAGAACTTTTTCCCTAGCAGCCCCCTGTAGGGGCCGGCCTCGGTGCCCCCTGGAGTGCTGCCCTCATGCGGCGGCAGATAGGGCGCTGCTGGCCCCTCCCCTCCTCAGTCCCTTTTTTCTGCCGACTCCGACAGCGGGGACGGAGGGTGGGTGTGGAATGGATATGAGCAACACATCTCAAAGAACAACAGTTACTGGTAAGTAACCATGTTTTCTCCTTCGAGTGATTGCTCATATGCATTCCACTTAGGTGATTAACGAGCCATACCTGGAGGTGGGTAGGAGTCATCAGTGAGCTGCCCTCAGCACGGCTCTGCCAACTCGCGTGTCCTCCCTTGACTGTTGGAAGACAGCGTAGTGTGCGGCAAAGGTGTGCACCGAAGACCAGGTGGCAGCCCTGCAGATGTCATCCAGGGGGACCCTTTCCAGGAAGGCCGCCGATGCGGCCTGGGCCCTCGTTGAGTGTGCCGTCACCACTCCGGGAAGTTGGACGCCTGCACACTCGTAACAGAATCTGATGCAGGAAGTGATCCATCTGGAGATGCACTGGGTGGAAACCGGGGATCCCTTAATCCTGTCCGCCACCACAAAAAAGAGCTGCGTGGTCTTCCGAAACGGCTTCATCCTCTCCAGGTAGAACGCCAGCGCCCTCCTTATGTCGAGGGTGTGTAGTCTCCTCTCCTCCTCAGACCCATGCGGTTTAGGGAAAAGCACGGGGAGGAAAATGTCTTGGTTATAGTGGAATTGGGAGACTACCTTAGGCAGGAAAGCTGGATGAGGCCTCAGCTGCACCTTATCCCGGAAGAACAAGGTATAGGGGGGGCTCCGAGGTCAAAGCTCTTAGCTCAGAGACCCTCCTAGCCGAGGTAATGGCTACGAGGAAGGCCACCTTCCAGGACAGGATTAGCAGGGGGCAAGTGACCAAAGGCTCGAAGGGGGGCCCCGTCAGTCTAGCGAGGACCAGGTTCAGATCCCAAGGAGGCACCGGGTCACAGACCTGCGGGTGCAGCCTCTCAACCCCCTTGAGGAACCTCACTGACACGGGGTGGGAGAACAGAGACTGCCCCTCCAACGGCTGATGGAAAGCCGAGATGGCCGCTAGGTGTACCCTGAGGGAGGCTAATGCTAGACCCTGGAGTCTAAGCTGCAGCAGGTACTCGAGAATAGCCTGGACGGGGGACGTACCGGGGGTTATGCCCCGCGACTCCGCCCAGTAGGTGAACCTCCTCCACTTAGCTCTACGTGGAGCGATCCACATGGAGGGTTTCCTGCTTCCCAGCAGCACGCATTGGACCTGCTCCGAGCAGGTTCTCTCCTCCTCGGTCAGCCAGAGAGTCTCCAGGCTGTCAGGTGCAGGGAGTCCAAGCTGGGATGCAGCAGGCGACCGTGGTCCTGGGAGAGTAGGTCTGGCCTCCTCGGGAGCTCGATCGGCATGGGGACAGAGAGGTCCCTGCAGCATGCTGAACCAATACTGCCTCGGCCACGCTGGAGCAATCAGTATGATGTCCGCTCTGTCCCTCTTGATTTTCAAGAGGACACTGGTTAAGAGCGGGAAGGGGGGGGAACGCGTACATGAGGGTCCCCATCCATTCGATGAGGAACGCGTCGGAGAGGGAGCCCGGCTCGCGACCCCGGAGCGAGCAGAACCTCGGGCACTTCCTGTTTCAGGACGACGTGAACAGGTCCAGTCGGGGAATACCCCACTTGTGGAAAATGCTGGCCGCTACCTCTGGATGCAATGACCAGTCGTGTTGGGGTAAAAACGATCTGCTGAGGCGGTCCGCCTCGTCGTTTCTGACCCCCAGGAGGTGAGAGGCGGTTAAACAAAAGTCGTGCCTCACCGCGAAGTCCCAAAGTCAAAGCGCCTCCTAGCACAGAGCCAAGGAGCGCCCCCCCCCACTTGTTTATATAATACATTGCTGCAGTGTTGTCCGTCAGCACCTGTACCATTTTGTCCAATAAACAGTGGAGGAAAACCTTGCGTGCCAGTCTGACTGCCCTCAGTTCCTTTAAATTGATGTGGAGGGCAGTCTCCTCCTGCGACCAGCGGCCCTGGATATCCAGGCCACCACTGATGTGGGCCCCCCACCTGAGGTCCGACGCATCTGTGATCAGGATGACCGAGGGGGTCAGATCCCTGAACGGAACCCCTTCCAACACTGTCCTGGGGTTCAACCACCAACGCAGTGACCCTAGTACTGCGGGGGGCACTGTGACCACTCCGTCCAGGGGGTGCCTGCTGGGCACATACACCGTGGCCAACCAACCTTGGAGAGGCCTGAGCCTGAGGCGGGCCAGCTTTACCACATAGGTGCACGAGGCCATGTGGCCCAACAGCTGAAGGCGCTGCCTGGCTGTCGTCGTGGGGCACCTCTGAAGCTGCAATATGATTGCCGCCATGGCCTCAAACCTCGAGCGTGGGAGCGAGGCTCTGGCCCGAACTGAGTCTAGGGATGCCCCTATAAACTCTATGCACTGCACCGGAGACAGCGTCGACTTCTGCTTGTTGATGAGCAGCCCCAGAGCGTGGCAGGTGGCCTGGATGAGGGAGACCGCCTCGCGCACCTGCGACTTGGTCTTGCCCCTTATCAACCAATAGTCCCGGAAGAGGACTATCTGGATCCCTCTGCTCCTCAAGAAGGCCGCCACCACTGCCATACACTTGGTGAACATCCTGGGGGAGGAAGACAGGCCAAAGGGCAAGGCCGTAAATTGGTTGTGGCCACCATAAACCTTAGATAGCGCCTGTGGGCGGGAAGGATGGACATGTGGAAGTATGCATCCTTCAGGTCGAGGGCGGCAAACCAATCTACTGGATTCAACATGGGGATAATGGCCACTAGGGACACCATGCGAAACTTCAGTTTCTTTATGAACCTGTTTAGCCTGCGCAGGTCCAGTACAGGTCTGAGGCCTCCCTTGGCTTTGGGAACGAGGAAGTACCTTGAGTAGAACCCCTTCCCCACCTCGAGCGGCGGAACCACTTCTACGGCTCCCTTGTGCAGGAGGGAGCGGACCTCTGAAGGAGTAATTGCTCGTGAGAAGGGTCCCTGAAGAGGGACAGGGAAGGGGGTGAGTGGGGGGGGGGAAGCCACAAGTTGTAAGGCGTAACCCCGGCGCACGGTGTCGAGGACCCAGCGGTCCGAGGTGATGCCCTACCACAGGCCAAGGTAGGGCCTTAGCCTGTCCCTGAAAGGCGGGGGAGAATCCAGGGAACAAATGTCAGTGCCACCCTCGGGCGCACCGTCAAAACTGGTGCTTTCCCTTGGAGCCTTGGGAGGGTCCTTTTTGGGAAGCTGTGGACGACGCGGGGCGGTTGCGCCGTCCAGAACTCCTGCTCCTATCCCTACCCCTTGCAGGGGGGAAAGGCCTAGGCGGTGGCCTAGGTTGCTGCCGCTGCGGCGGGTGCTGCGGCTGCTGGTGAGTCTGTAGTCTCGCCGTCTGAGGGGTATATAGTCCCAAGGAGCGGAGCATGGCCCTCGAGTCCTTGAGGGCGTGCAGCTTGTCATCCATTCTCTCTGAGCCAGCTCCATTAAACGGCAGGTCCTGGATGGAGTGCTGCACCTCCTGGGACAAGTCCATGGACTGTAGCCACGCTGCACGCCGCACGGCAACGGCGGAGGCCATCACCCTCCTGGCCGTGTTCGCAGCGTCAGAAGCAGTCTGCAAGGCTGCACTGGCTACAGTCAATCCTTCCTCCAGGACCGTGGCAAAGTCCGCGGCCTGGTCCTGGGGCAGGGACTCTGCGAACCTTCGCAGCGAGTCCCAAAGGTTCAAGTTATATCTGCCCAGGAGGGCCTGGTGGTTAGCCACCCTGAACTGGAGTGCCCCGGTAGAGTAGACCTTTCTGCCGAAGAGGTCCAGTCTCCTACCCTCCTTGTTCTTAGGAGTGGCGCTCTGAGCCCCTTGCCTCTCCTTCTGGTTGGCAGCATCCACAACCAGAGTCCCAGGGGCCGGGTGGGTGTGCAAGTACTTGTGCCCTTCGGCTGGCACATAATACTTCTTCTTGGTGCCCTTGGAGGTTGGGCTGACCGAGGAGGGGGTCTGCCAGACGGCTTTCGCCAGGCGCAGGACCCTCTCATGAATGGGGAGGGCTACCCTGGACGGTCCTTGAGTCCCCACACGCCCGAAGAGGGGGTCCACCTCTTCCTCCAGCACCTTGACCTCCAGGCCAAGGTTGGAGGCTACCCGTTTCAGGAGCTCCTGGTGAGCCCTGAAATCGATAAGAGGGGCCCCTTGGTCCCTGACGGCCGCCTCGTCCAGCGACGAAGAAGACGACAGGTGGCGGGGTCCAGTGGAGGGGCCCTCCCCAGGGTCCGAATCCCCCTCCGAGGAGTGGTCCCTTTCCTGCACCAAAGGTGCCTGTTGGGGAGCTATCTGGGTTACCGAGGCAGGAGCCGACATTGTTCCCTGCCCCATCTGGGCTGCCCACGGACCCTAACATGGCCATTGCCAAGGGGGTTGGGGCCAGCCCGGTGCCGGTGCCAGTGGGTGTACCTCCTCCTGGTGGTGGGTCCAGGATCCCGAGCCAGGGGAACAGTGCCAGCGGCGTCGCCGGGAAGAGCCGCTCCAGGACCCGCTACCGGACGATCTTGACGAGCGACGTCGTCTGCGGTGCCGACGCTTGGGCGACGCAGACGAAGATGAAGACCAGTGCCGAGGGACGGATGACTTGCGACGCCTTTTCCCCGGTGCTGGTGGGCAGTGCCGAGAGCAGCGTCTCGGTGCCAGGCTGGAGCTGGATCGACACGACGAAGATCGTGAGCGGTGCCACCTCGATGAACGGGAACGGTGCCGGGACGACTCGTATGACGACGAGGAGGGAAAGGAGCTATCGAGCTCAACTCTCCAGCGTCGAGTGGTGGGCGACCGTTCCTCCGGTGCCGGGCGCGCCCACCCTTCGGGGGACACCCATCGCGGGCTTGCCCCGGGACACAGGCCCTGGCTCTCTCAGCTGAGAGAGGTCCGGAGGTGTGGGCAAGGCCAGCAAGGCTCGAGCCGCTTCAAATGCCTCTGGCATAGAAGGGTCCTGGACAGGGGGTCTTCTCAGGAGTCGGGGGAGGTTCCCTGAATAGCGGTGCTGGTGCCAGCGCGGGCGGCACATCTGATAGGTGAAGCACCTCCGGGCTCGACCCCAGCACTCCAGGGGGCACCAAGGCCGGCCCCTACAGGGGGCTGCTAGGGAAAAAGTTCTCTGGAGGCCATGCACAAGGGCGTGCACACACCTAAGTGGAATGCATATGAGCAATCACTCGAAGGAGAACATTTGATAAGTACCATAAATAGTTCTAAAAAAATAAGTAAAATGCTAGAAATACAGATAATTAATCGGGTTACTATTTTCCATTTACTAACTGCACCACATTAGCAACAGTGTGAATATTTTTTTTAATCTCCTAATGTAGACAAAGCATCTGAGGGAGATTGTTTCCATGGCTCATTTAATTCCCATTCTTTACGCAGAGACTCCCAAAGGAACCAGTCAGAATGGTGGGTCCCTCCACAATGTGGACACTAAGAATTGCAATAAAAATCAGATTCATTTAATAAAAGCCACCAAAATACCACTCAGACAGTAATGACTTTTGGTCCCTAACTCACCCAGAATGGAGTCACACCTAAGACTAGAAGTAGTAGGAGCCACATCAGATAACTGAGCCCTTGAGCTCCATGTTCTGCCCGAGTTCAGAGTCTGATCGGAGTGCTCTCTTTAACTAGTAAAGCTTGGAAGAGGCACTGAAACCATATTAGCCTGGCCTTCAAACAATCAGAGAAAGACCTGACTAAACCTGAGGCCCAGCAAAAATGACTGCCTAGATCTAGCAAACATATTGCAGATATCAGCTGTACTGTTTGGTACATGCTCTTGTCCATAGTCAGGTGCAAAGAGAGACCTAAATCCAAAACTGGGAAAACAAGGGACAAAAAAGTAAATGATTTATCACCATTTTTATTACTTGCATAAAAGTAGTGGCTAGACACCCCAGTCAGAACTGTAGCCCAACTGTACTGTACAAAACCATTGCAAAAGTCTTTCTTCACCCTGAAGATTTCAGAATCTAAGGAAAGTTATAATGGTATAAGCAAAGACATGAATTTAAACTGATAAACCCTCTCTCCCCCCAGGCAGACACGCTTATTTCAATATAAAAGGCCCTTTTATTGTTTAGTTTAAATCACTTCAGAAGGTGTTTAAGGGGTTTAGTGATTACTAATCTGAGATTATCTTTAGAGCTCTACAACAAAAGAGTAAACCAGGACAGTTTAATTGTAATTTTTTTTACTTTTTTTAAATTTGTTTTTTGTTTTTATTAAAACTAGATATCTGCTTTTCTACAGTCATCATTAAGCAGTTAAATGTCCCAATAGACCTCTTACATTTTTATACTTCTAATCACTATAGTATCTGACCCACATTCAAACAATGATCTAATATTGCACGTAAACTCCGTAGTAAATATACCATCTTACTGTGGTGGCTGACATCCACACTATCCTTGGGTTGGTGAAGTGCATCCTAACCAGGAGCACTTGCACCAACCTAAGAGGGGCAGGCAGTGTGGGGAATTGAGAAACTGGGTTCTTGGCTCCCTGCCAGGAACACCACAGGCTTCTGTGCTCCCAGTAGACTGCCCCGCCACCCTCCATTCCTTGCTGGGAGCCAGCCCTGGGCTTCTCCCCTACCCATACCCTGCTGGGAGCGAAGGGAAGCCACCTGGGCTTCCCTTCTCCCAGAGGGAAGTAGCCCGCAGCTTCTCCCCATCACCGCTCACAGCCAGGAGCCACGGTCCAGCCGCCTGCAGCTTCTTTCCCATCCTGGCTTGCAGCTGGGGTCTGGCCACCAGGGGCTTTCCATCCTGCTGTCAGCTGGTTTTCTAGTCAGAGCTCCAGCGACAGATAACTACCGATGTAAGGAAACAGTGCTGTATCTACGTTGACATAAGCCCTACACCTCTTGCTGAGGTAGTTTTATTTGTCATCATAGCAAGGGAGTTACATCAGTGGAAGGAGCATTTGAATGTGTACACCTCCACTGTTGTCAACAAAAGCTGACTTCTGTGGACAAAACTCTCTAGTGTAGACCAGCCCTAAGAAATGTCAAGAAGATATACCAGCAAGAGAGAAGTTTCTTCTCCACTGCTTATCACAAGCCACCTAGGTGGTTTTTTTGGGGGGTTCGATTTTTTTAAAAGAGCAGGTGAAATAGTTGACAAATGTTATAGTTTGTATCTCTTTCACAGGATACAGGTTAATGAAGAACAAAGAATATTGGGGACAGATTTCCCTCCCCCTCCCCACTGACAGTTAGCCAGGACAAATCAGTTTTCAATTAGATCTTGAAATGAAATCAAATAAAGGCTGGATTTACCTTTGAGGCTCAGCATTCAAGCATGGATGCACAACCCTCGCAGCCCCAATACATCTGGAAGCATAGTTACTGTTATGCCCTTTTACAAGACGTAGCATGTGCGCCTTTCTCAAGGGAGGCCTGCTTGGCTGACCAGTGCAGAAGGTATGTGGGCCATTATTTTGCCTTCCTTCTGAAGAGGGCAATGGGACCTAGCCTCAAGCAGTCCTTGAACACCCTGGTGCAAATACTGGATCTATATTTGGCTCCTGTGCAGGGGGCTCAAAGGGATGCGTGTGGAAGTTCTTTATACCTCCCTTTTTAACATGCTTTGAAATGTACTGATGATGAGCTCTACATAAGACCTAAGTAGTGATGGGGAACTTTAAGGACCCAGAGGAACACAAAATCCGCTAAAACCCTTTGGCAGGCCATCCATTTTTTAAAAACCACCATGCAGTTAACAACTTAGAAGTGCTTCCTACAATATAGTATGTTAACATACAATTAACCATGTATTAGCAGTATAAAATCCCCTTAGTGTTTCTCTTATAGGTTCTGCTCTAATATGCAGCTCTATTAACCTACTATAATAGAAAATGAGTGGAACTAGATAGAAATTAGACCAGAAAAATTCACAATTCATAGAAATTAAAACTACAATATGGTTGTTAGATAGTGATCATATAGGGAATTTTTCATTCCAAACATGAAGTTATCCTCAAAGACATATGCTACCCGCCCTTACGAACACCAAAATGTATTATAATACAGTAGAACCTCAGAGTTACAAACACCTCGGGAATGGAGATTGTTTGTCACTGTGAAAAGTTCGTAACTCTGAACAAAACATTATAGTTGTTTTTTCAAAAGTTTACAACTGAACATTGACTTAATATACCTTTGAAACTTTGTTATGCAGAAGAAAAATACTGCTTTCCCTTTATTTTTAGTAGTTTATGTTTAACACAGCACTGTACTGTATTTGCTTTTTTTTTTGGTCATCTCTGTTGCTCCCTGATTGCATACTTCTGGTTCCAAATGAAATGTGTGGTTGACTGGTCAGTTTGAAACTCTGGTGTTCATAACTCTGAGGTTCTACTGTATTGCTCTATGGAACAAAGATCTTCCAAAAAGGCTTTAAAATAGTTTCCCATACATTCCCAGAATATATACTAAACAGCTAGATTCGCGTATCGCAAGAAGCAAGCCAAAGGCTCTGTGGCACCAAAAATGGCTTGGAGAGAGTGAGAATTCCATATGAATTTTTATGAACCTATTACTATAAGTGATGCCTATGGTAACTATAATAAAGAAATCAGAGGGAAAAACTAAAATTTTACCTTGTTCATTTCATAGCACTTTATATATAATGAATTTCAGTTTCCTTGTTCAGTCCAGTTAGTTTTCCTTGTTTGTGTGGGCTTGCACAGCAACAGGGGAGAGAACCCCCCCCCCTTTTTTTTTTAAATAGGAAAATGTGATTTTAAAAGCACAAATTTTGATAGAGGGACTTTTGGGCAGGTGCAGTAGTTGAAACAATTTCAATCAATGGTGAAAAAGACCAGATTTCAGGTTTGATGGTATCACTTTGGTGACCATTCTTCTATTTGTATTCTGAAAAATTTATGTTTATTTGGCCAGAATCTGTGAGAGATGAAAGACTTTCTACTCTTCATGTCAATTTTATTTGAGAGCACACAACATGTCACAGAATGGGGTTTTGCACAGAGGGAGGTTAAAACACAGTGTATCCCACACAAACACATATTCATTCCCTGGGAAAAGCAAGGTAATCAAATATTTTCCTGGGCCCAAAAAGGACACTCATCTTCTCCCAAGATCCAACACTTGCTGGCCCATGTATTCACAATTACATGTGTGCAATTTGCATGTGCAAGTACCACATCTGCTATCTCAGAGTGGGTAATCCTGCATGCAAGTGACCAGAAAATGTCACAAAGTACCTATACAGATTGATTCCAGTAAATATTTGAAAATTAGGCCTGAAACTAACATGCCCAGATTTGAACTTCTAATACTACCTTAAGTTTTTAAGCAAAAACCCAGTTTCTAATAAATTTAACTTCAACATCTTTTCTGGAAATCCATTCTAGTACACCTACTGTATTCACCAGTCTCTCCTAAAAGCAACGTCTTCTAAGAATTTTTTTGTATCTTCTCTCAAAGAAACCTGCCTCCCCCCAGTTTTTGGTTGGCCCAGTATCCTCCAAGAGTTCAAGCAGCATACATTTATGACCTTTAATTAGTTTAAATACTTCCACCACTTAATCATCTTCCCACTGTTCCATTTAGACTTTATATGCTTGTCTTACCTTTCTTGCTCTTGTCACTCTGTAGGGCCATTTCCTGTCTCAAGGCACAAACTGAAGCTTCACGCACTAGAGCGGAAAGATCTGCCCCCCTAGAGACAGATACAAATAGAATGGATCATTTTAGGAAACATTTCTCTCCATTGTCTCTATTTGTGATGACATACGTAAAGCCAGGAGAATGCAAAAGATGCAGAGATAGAAGAACTGTTGGTGAAAGGTAAGTATAAAATAAATAAAAAATAAATTTGATGATTATAAAAAGCATCTGAAATCAAATGGTGATCAGGGTGAATTTAAAGATCTACTTCCTTCAGAGTAATGTACACATCTTGGGATTAAGGATGCAGAAAATAGAGAATTTGGTAGAAAGGTAACATATGCTTCACAAAAAGCAATAGTTGAGTTAATCTAACTCAGAAGATGCTATTTCATTTGAAAGATTATAAACTGAAGTGCATTTGATCCTGAATAAATCTTCTGACACGGAGAAAACAAAAGGAGGGAACAGCTGATTTATTGATTCTTCACTGAAATATGCACTCCTGAGTCCCCCCTAATGCATCCAGATTAGGTATTTCAGACACTAACTGTGACTGAATTTATATTGTAGACAATAACCAATTACAGCAGCTGTTCCTAGCTTTTTTTAGTCAGAGTTGCATCTCACAATGGATTGGCGCCTGGGCATTCCCTGTCTCCATGCAATTGTCCTATGTCATCTTTGTCTGCTTCCTCATTCCCCAAATCACCTTTTACTCTTTCCTTTCCTCCTACTACCTACTTCAGTGGTTTTAAACCTGTGGTCCACAAACCCCTGGAAGTCCACTGAATATGTCTAAGATTTCCAAAGGGGCTTGCAACTCCATTTGAAACTTTGAAATAAAAAAAAAGGTTGAAAACCACTTATCTAGTTTTTTCTTTTAAGGGATTTTTGCTCTATACTTTGCTCCTTCCCCAAGCTTCACCTCCTCTCTTCTTTATTTCATCTCCCCCCAGCTGAGCCTGGCAGGGATTTCTCACCCCAAGTCAGGCCACCATCTGCCTTCTGTTACATCTTTTAATCCCATTGCAGTTACAAAGTGCTTTTTCCTGCAGGGCTACCTGTTATGGATAAAAGAGGAGACAAAGTAGACAGGTTGAGAATGGCCAAGCCTGGTCATACCCCTACACAAGAGAGCGTACCTCATCCACAAGTTGGTGAATACGGGACTAGTGCTCTCTTAAGACCCAGTATCCAGAAACAGAGATTAGATCAATCTTTAACAACAGTTGGAAACAAAGTGCTATAAATTATTCACAAATCAGTAGACTGGTACATGACATATAAGTCATACAAAACTAGGTCTTTGATGCCTTTGGCTCAAGCAAACAAATGTATTTAAGGAATTATTTAATCACCAGATAAACAGATCTCTTATAAGCCATTTAAAGGAGAGTTAACAAGAGTCAACAGGTCTGTACCCACTTTGTTTTAAATTTGTTTAAATCAAATGAAGTGTATTTTGAAATTTTTTTGCTCAATATTTATATACCCTGCAATGAGGACTTCAAACATCTGGATACATGGACTGAAATACTCACCAGTTCATTGTACATTCTTTAATTACCTTCAGAGCCTCTGCCAAAATGCTCGTTTTTAACTTCCTGCATAGTCACAGCAGATATCCTTATACTTTGTTCAATCACGGAAACTGTATTCCCCATCCTCCCCAATGGTGAAGCACATCAGCACTGTCATCAACTGCGTGCTTCCTAACCTTTGCTACCTTCTCTCTACTTGGACGCTAAAGGGGTTCCTGCATTTGAAGCATAGACTGAAAAAGAATAAAAAAGTCGGTGACCTGAATTCACTATCATAAAGTGGAGAAAGGAGCAGTGGAAGATCATTCAGATGTATAACAAGAGAAAGTCCAACCAGCAGTTCAAAAGTTCCTCTTTCTAGTCAAGTCAGAGTTAAAATTGTTCCCCTGAGTTGGTTTAAGTGGCTGAAGAATGCAGTAACTTGTCACCCTCCCATGACGGAGTATGATGCCACTATTTTCCGGTCTCCTCTCTCTATGAAAGAAGATGGGGTTAGAGGATAGCAGAGAGGAGGGTAAACCTGCACAAATCTCTTTCCTCATTCTCACCATGCTGCCAGAAGGTCTGGAAGGGGGCAGTGCAGTGGAAACCTCCCCTCACTCCCAAAGGTTTTGGAGGGGACAGAAAAAACACCACTCCTTCTCTATTCAGGCAGTTAGACACTGTGGAGCTTTAGATTAACTCAGACACCTACTAGCCAGAGACTGACCTGTCACTACAATATGAGTCTAAGGACAGAACCCTGCCCTCGTTAAAAATCCTAGTGGGATCCTTCCCACCCTTCCTTACCAACACCTGGGGTAGGGAAAGCAAGAGTCGGTGCTCATTTAAAGTATTGTCATTGCACCTTGCTTGTGTGGGTTGTGACAGATTGGGGGTTTAACTGGGAAGTACATTTTTGTGACCTCCATTTTGTTTTTGTGAATGCCATTTTTGATTGTAACGATCACTGCAACTTTCACTTTGCAGTGCAACTTCCAGACTGGATTAAGACAACCACATGGGGTTGAAAGCCTTTCTAATTCTGACAAAGTTAGTCTATCCTAGAAACTGTATGCTCATGCTATGGTGGGGAACACCACCACAAGCAAGTGGACCAGGCTAAGGAGAGGGAGGGTAAGAAGGAGTGACTGGCCTAAGGCATTGACCATATCTCAGACTTACAGGAGGGTTGAGATCAGACCAGGGGGAATGTGTTCAGGACTGTGTTATTTTCCAAAGATCTGTAATTCTCTAGTGCTTTTAAAAGTAAAAGTATCCGTGATAAAGAAACTCTTTTGCTGGGTAGGAAATTAGTGAGTTAATTTTTCCATAACCTGTCACCCTTTAAAAATATTAAAAAGAACACAAACCATTCCTCTGCAGTTGGACTTACTTAAATAATTAAAAAACTCCTTTCCTAAGCCTGTGTTCCTTGCTTTAATGCCATCGTGTTCCAGAACAGTTTGATTAGATTCCAGAGCTCCCACACGAGGTGGACTCTGATGGAGAACATGTCGAAGCAACTGTGGGCTCAGGAAGGCTGTGGCACTAGTTCTGGGGGCTAAGGCATCTGGACTGCAGGATCCCACTACCTAAGAAAGGTATCAGACATAAAGTCTGCACTCAGAAGTGTGCCTGAGAGACCCAGAGCTAAGAACAGAGATCTTTATCACCCGGACCAAGGGAGCTGAGAAGCACCAAGGCCCACGATTTACAGCATTACATCCAGAAAGGACCTTTTATTTATACATACACTTCCGTTTTATACGTTAAGCTATACTGCTAGAAAGGGTCTGGTAGTTTTTCACCCCTGAACTCTAGTCCTGGATCTCATCATCTCACTTCTGGATTACTGCAACATCCTTTTCTCTGGCCTTGACAAATGCCATCTTGCCATGCTGATATCCATCCATAATGTTATTGCAGAGATCACTTTCCCATCTTGTCTCTGATCACATCACCCCTCTCCATACATTCGTCCACTGGCTCCCCCTTCTCTATTGCATCCACCTTAAGTTGTTTTCAAGGCCTTTTGTGAACTATCCCCACTCTACCTATCATCTCTTATTCACTATGGAGATGTCCACTACCACCTCCAGTAGGCCAGTGATGCCAGCTTGCTTTGCTCAAGTGTTAAATTTTCAAACAAGCACCTGTGTGTGCTCTCCCATGCTGCCTCTCATGCTTCAATGGAGCACCCCATAAATATCTAGAAAGCCCTCCTTAAAACTCTCCTTTGCCATGAGGTCTACAACCCTCCCTCCCCCACTGGCATGAATTAGGCCACCAATGCACTGACAGCACTACTTATTATGTAGACCAATTCTGTCTCACTGTTTCCTTGTACATTCCCATCTGTTTGCCTCCATCTGTTGTCTCATCTTATATTTAGATTATAAATTCTTCAGGGTAGGGACTGCATTTTTGTTCTGTGTTTGTATAGTGCCTAGCACAATGGAATCCTGCACTGATGACTAGGGCTCCTAAGCACTATGCTAATTATTATTATAATTAACCACAACACCAACCACCTTAATAGTTTACACAGAATTATTTTTATTGCACAGTAAAGAGATTAAGAGTGCAAAGATTTTAAGGGAGCTATTAATTACCTCACAAAGAATAATTAAAACTAACTAATCTGTCATGCCTGTCAGTTTAAAGCTTTGAAGAGGCGTGCAGTATTATGGGTTTGCAATTAACTGATAAAAGTGGTTATGACATTTGCATCAAACCCATCTTTTGGATATTTGCACTACACAAAAGCTCCACAGGATAAATATGCCTCCAATACTGTGTCAAATACAATACAATCTTTACCTATTTCTGCAAACTAACTCTGAGAACAAGCTGTATGTACCAGTTTTGCCTACCCACTTTTACTAACTTTTGGATCCAGTTTATAGAGAAGTTTCATATTTCATATCTGCAGCTCAATGTAAACATTAGAGAAATAGAAACCAGGCAAAGAAAACAGGACACAATGGCCTTTGCTAAGTTACAGTAGTGTCAGGTACCACCAGACTACTGTGTAGGAAGAGGAAGTCTGTACCATCTATAAAATCTTAGTAAGTCTCTGGAAAAACTGGAGGGAAAGGCATTTGAGCTCTAAGAATAATCAAGTCCAACATTCCTGTTAATAATAATGTAAAACATATTAACGTGAGTATGACATTTCTCACTGTATGCATTAGAGTTAAAAATGGAAGACACTTACGTATAGCAATCACAACGCTGATCATAAGCAATTTCTTCAAGACTTATATCAACTGCCAAAGAGGGTCGGGTACCATCCTAAAGAGTTAAGGGCGATGTGAGAACAGAAGAAATGGAAATTTTTTAGAAATAAGAAACCCAAAAAGTAACTAAGGATCATGTGTTCAGGCAGTACAATTTCCTGCCTTACAGGAATAGGGGATTAGTATACCTCAGAAACTGACAAGAATGAGGACCAGGTCTGCAGAATCATTTGACACTGCAGTGGTTCAGAAAATGTTGCTGAATTCCAGTGCTGATGGTAGGGAAGTCAATATGTTATATTCCTGCATATTTTATAGCTCCCTCCATAGAGATATTCTAGAGTCCATTACAGCCCCACAATATCAAATAACTTTCCAACTGTAATTTAAACTAGCAAACAAAAACAACAAGAGATATCTCAGTTACAGTCAAGGCAATATAAGGTCAGAGTTGAAACTTATAAGTAACCTTTTTAAGACAACTTTGAATCAGAGTTTTTCAAACGAGTGACTTCATACCCATACGTAAGATGTAATGCAACAACCTAGAAAGTATACATATGGACATTCTTGCACACAGAATTGTATAAGAAAGGAATTTTTGCCAAACAACTGGTCTATACCGTGAAAAGCTTATGGTCTAATGGCATGAGCTGGAACAACAGAAAACATTGACTGGCAGATGTTTCTTTCCCATTCTGTATGCAGAGCTGCATGTGCACCTACTCTGGAGACATCAGCATAATGGTATGTACAGCAGAGAGGTTGATACAGTGGGCAGGGAATACAAGTATACTGTACACTAGATATGCTGAAGCAGGCTTCATCTCCATAAATTATTTAATATAAAAAAAATTGAAATCTTCAAAGCCTTTCCTGCATGTTCTCCACTTTTCTTACTCCATTTTGCTCTTCCCAAGACACTCCCACTCATCTTCATTCCTCCTTTCCTACCATGCTTCCAGCTTGTAAGCAACACACTTTTCATTCACTAAGCAGCCTCATTTTCCTCCTTGCAAGCACGCATGAACGCACGCACTCTCTCTCTCTCTCTCTCTCTCACACTTCTACAAAATCTTTCAATAACATCTGCAAGATTTCTGTACCAGCCTGAATTTATGTAATCCAGAATATGTCGGTGAATTCTTTGCAATGTGCTGAAAAAACATCTTACCCCCTATTTTAACTTTTAATATTTTCCATCTCTATGGCTAAATAATTCAGCATGCAACACTACAACCTAGGAGTGAGATTACTCAATAGATATTTTATATTTGCTTGTAAACCAATTATCTTCTGTGAAGTCTCTCTCTCCCTGAAGGTTCATCTTCATGCAATGTAACTAGCAGTTGAACATTTAAAGAAAAAAAACTCCAATGGTCTTACAGTACAGAAGAGTCATAATTGGACCAACCTTACTTTCATGTTATGATGCTTTTCTAAGTGGGTAAAGTTGGGACAATTCAATTTACAGAAGTGGTTGCATTTATACTGGACCTTTCATTTGATGAATCCCATCTACACCCAGTGTAACCACTGAAATGCAGCCACTGATGCTACACGCTGACTAGTACAGGGAAGGAGAAGTTTTGAACAGAGACCCTGTGGACAAACTTCCATTCACTGACAAATACAATGGGATCATTAGTAGGTCTCTGAACAGTGAATTGCATGGAAATTGAGTTAGTTACTTTGGATGATTAAAGGGCTGAGTTGACCACGGTGGGGGCTGAACCTATGGCTAAACCTGAGGATTAGCCTTTCAAAAACATTCTCTTATTTTCAGTAGGTTTTGATATAGAGAACAGTAGAAATTTCCAAGTATAACTAGTCTCCCACCCCCAATTAGCTCTGCATTAGACCTCCACAGCTGTCCTCCTGGCTTTCCGCTTCCTGGATTGGCAGATAACAAAATGTTGCATTCAGTCCACCAAGGCGGAAGGAGAAGAACATATTTACAACTCCTCCCAGCTGCTTCAGGTAAACCCTTCAGCTGAAAGCATTAGATGGAAGGATGTTTACTTGTGAGGCAGGATATGGAAGCTCAATAGTGTGTGTGGGAGAGAAGACAGCAAAGAGGTTCTTAGCTGTCTAGCAGCAAAACACAAACCTCCCAGGAAAGAGCTGGGTGAGAGCCACCCATGGAAAAACACATACCTCCACCAATTGTCTTGTAATCAGGTTTAATTAAAACAAGTTTGAACATATGCATGTAAAAAAGTAGTTAGACCACACAGCTACCTTAAATATGATATGCAAAAGGATTGTGTCTTTTTTTGTTTATGATGTAAAAAATACCTCAAAGAGTTTTTCTCCCATAATCTTCCTACATACTACCACTTTATCTGGAGAGGAGGTATTCTTGGGTTTTTTAATGTTAGAAATTCAGGTTCCTATCTAGCTTTGAACTTTATTGTGACTGCAGAACTAGTGCGATGACTAAGGCTATGAGTCAGTCATGGATTCCATGATTTTACAAGACCTCCATGACTGCCTGAAAATTATAATTCAGCCCAAGGCAGCAGGGCTGTGGCTCTCAGGGAAGGGACTTTTAGTCAGTCTATTTAAAACTCTTGTGACTACTGAAACAGCTTGAATTCCAATGCAAACACACACTTAGGAGTGTTGAATTTTTAACAAATATTCCTTTCCTCCATCAATTAATGAGTGAGAGTAGTTCAAGACTTCTCCAACACCCCCATAAGTTCTCCAGCTAAATCATTCTTTATTAAAAAAAACCAGTCCCTTCTAGGGCTTCAAGAGCTAATAATGGTCCAACAAGGTAACTAGATTATTTCAGATAGGCTGAGTAAAAGGCAATATAAGGTCAGAGTTGAAACTTATAAGTAACCTTTTTAAGATAACTTTGAATCATAGAGTTTTCAAACAAGAGACTTCATACCCATATGTAAGATGTAATACAACAACCTTGAAGGTGGCTTACTTCCACAATGCTATCATACAAGAACAACACGTTAGAAACATGTGTGAAGCAACAGAGTCCTAGTGGGAGTCTGACTCTTGCATTAGTCATGACAGGAGCAGAAATGTTCCGATACCTTTCCACATTTTATCTTCCATTATGAGATTATTAACAGCCCACATATATTCAGTCATAACACTGCCTACAATTTCAAGGAAGGTATTTTTTGCAACACCCTTTCATGGTTTCCTCCACATCATTTACAGTCTTTAAGAACCATCCCTCCTCAAGATACAAGCCTCAGCTGATTTTCTATCTCAAGAAAGTTTGATGGGACTTTTTCAGAGCCATCAACATACTAATCACTTAGTAAAAGGAAGAGGTGCTTTTGAGTAACGCAAAGCACTCTTCATATCCTATTACTGCTATCCTAACCTATTATTGCTGTGCTGGTCATCTTACTAGGAAGAGAGAGAGAGACACTACAGCATCCAGGGCTCATGCTGGGCAAAGTAGGCCACAACCCACAGATGAAATCCACCATGAAAAAAATATAATTTTAAATTTTCACATATACCTTGTCCTACAGCTCCAGCACTCACAAGTCTCCTATTAATCCCAATGGGAATTATATACCCATAACTACTGCTGAGGTAAGGTCTATAGCTGGAATTTGTGAGTAAAGTTTCATAATTCCACCTTCAAACACTTTGGTGTGACAAAAATAGCAGACCCAACAGATATAAAAACATTGTATGCACATTCTTATGAAGGAACGAATCATTCCATTAATGAGTCCTAATTGTGAACATAACATGGGAACTAGTGTTTTCAGTTTAATTCTTGAGTAAGTCAATCTTTTGATACCTATTATTGTTGGTCTGTGTCAACCTTAACAACGATATCCAAAAAAAAAAGTCAGGTGCTTCTTTTAATGACTCTTTGTTACCAGTTATTTTAATGTTTTGTCATACAGAGCCCTGCAATTCTTCTTTGATTGTGGTTTGTATTGTATTATTCCACCCAACTTAAAAAGAATGGACTCTTATAGTATAGATCTCTTTCCAAATACTCACTTTAGTGATGGTCTTTAAAATAGCAAATCGATCTGCAGGTGGTGGCAAACCCACATAGAGTGTTTTATCTAGTCTGCCAGGGCGCAGGATAGCTGGGTCAATTATGTCTGAGGAGAGGAAGACAAAAGCATAATCCTGAAATTAGATGCAATACTTGGTGTGTGGAATAAAATAAAATTTCTTTAAGATACTGTTTCAATGGTACCTCATACCAATCAGGTTAAAAAACAGAGAGATACTGAATGGGGATATATGTTGGAGAAATTATAGTGAAAGAGAAGATCTTATGTATATATGGTGGACATGTCCAATCAGAGAATACTGGGATGCAATCTGTAACAAAATATCACAAATTGCTGGTTATTTACTACCAAATGATTTGTTGGTAAATCCTCCTGGGGCTTCCTACTAGAAATAGTCAGAGAAAAGAAAACAAAGAATTAATCTCTCATCTGCTAGTAGTTGCTCAACTACTGGTAGCCTATCACTGAGAAATAGCCCAACTGTAGAGGAATGAGGCTGTGGTTACGGAATAGCCCAACTATAGAGGAAAAAAAAGTGGTGGTTATGGAAAAATGAACAACCATTAAGACAGAGGACAGAGAGATACTTTAATATTTGGCTACCTTTTATTCAGTACTCTGACAAAGCATGTTCATCTGCCAAAAGAGGCACACCTGTCCAATTTTTTTAATATTAACATTTGATAGACATGCTTGGTCTGTTAAATGCTTATATAAAGATTTCATTCAATTTTATAAAATCTCTAGAAACAACATCACAGGTATTGTCATGTATAGTGATGACTATATTCTTGTAAAAGGTCCTTTTAACAAAAGCTAACTGTTGTAATGATTGTTTTGCTTCTGATATTTACACAGCAAGGATTTGTAAACTTGGTAAAACTTCCTTAATAAAAGAAATAAAAATAAAAATAAAATAAAGTGTGCACGGAAGACACAGTAGACAACATCTGAAGCTCTGAAAACCAAAAGCTGTTTGCTAAACAACTGTTATCTCCACCAAGTGGGAATCCACATTGTCTAGTTCAGAGGTTCTCAAACTGTGGTCCATTCAGGTGGTCTGTGGAAAGGTTGTGGAACAAGCTGCACAGTGGCGAACGCTCCTCCCTGCCAGCCCCACCCTTTTCCCCCATCCCTCTCCCACCACAGGGGTCCAGCAGTGCCCTGACTGAGCCACTCTCAGCCCCAAGCACTACTGAGCAGTGGCTGCTCCCCCCCTCCCTCAGCAGTCAGCCAAGACCCTCAGCTATTTTCAAGTGGTCCACAAAAAAAAGGTTTGAGAACCACTGGTCTAGTTCACAGTTCACTCAGGCATATGTGTGACACAAGCGTAAGACTACCCCTCAAGCATCAGCTGAACCGCTTGACAGATATAGGCAGCTTTTTCTTGTTTAAAAACATACTGACAGAACATTTGTGTGTCACACCTGAAGATGCTGACATAGTTGAACAAGGAGTTCCACATGAATTCACAACAGGAAAAAATGTTTTCGGCTTGTTCTGTTGGGGTAAGGAAAGAATTCTTGACAAATCAACTATTGTCAAAAATGTTTTAAAATATAAAAAGGTAAATGAACAATCAATGCTCATCTGGGCAAAGTATAGCTATGCAGGTGAAAACTTTCTTATAAGTCACAGGATGACCTGAGCCACCAATGGGATGTGGCTATGAAAAAAGCTAATGCAGTCCTAAGAGGCAACAAACGAGGTATTTCCAGTAGAAATAGGGAAGTGTTACTACCATTATACAAGGCAGCGTTGGAGAGACCTCATCTGGAATACTGTGTGCAGTTCTGGTCCTTCATGTTTAAGAAAGATTAATTCAAACTTGAACAAGTGCAGAGAACAACTACTAGAATGATCTGAGGAATGGAAAACCTGCCTTATGAGAGGAGACTCAAAGTGCGTGGCTTGTTTATCCTAACCAAAAGAAGGCTGAGGGGAGATATGATTGCCCCCTATAAATACATCAGAGGGATAAATTCCAGGGAGGGAGAGGAATTATTTAAGTTCAGTGCCAATGTGTACTCAAGAACTAATGGATATATAATGGCCATCAGGAAGTTTAGACTTGAAATTAGACGTAGGTTTCTAACCATCAGAGGAGTGAAGTTCTGGAATAGCCTTCCAAGGGGAGCAGTGGGGGGGCAAAAAACCTAGCTGGCTTAAAAACTGAGCTTGATAAATTTATGGAGGGGATGGTGTGATGGGACAGCCTAGTTTGGCAATTGACTTATCTTTGACTACTGGTGGTAGATATGCCAATGGCCTGTGAAGGGATGTTAGATTGGGAGGTTTCTGAGTTATTACAGAGAATTCCTTCTTGGGTGTCTGGCTGGTGAGTTGCCCACATGCTTAGGGTTTAATTGATCACCATATTTGGGGTCAGGAAGGAATTTTTCTCCAGGACAGATTGGAAAGGCTCTGGGTTTTTTGTTTTTGTTTTTTGCCTTTCTCTGTAGCATGGGGCAAAGCTCACTGGCTGGTGGATTCTCTGTACCTTAAAGTCTTTAAACCATGATTTGAGGACTTCAATAACTCAGTCATAGGTTAGAGATTTATTATAGGAGTGGGTGGGTGAGATTCTGTGGCCTGCATTGTGCAGGAGGTCAGAGTAGATGATCATATTGGTCCCTTCTGACCCTTAAGAGTCTATGAATCTAATCCTCCTTTTTATTGTTCATTTGCATCGCTATACGATCTTACTTTTCTGGTAGGTAACAGAGGATACGATGTGTTCTTTGACAACATTAAAATATTAGATGGAGCTGCAAAGCATCACATGAACCTGGTCTCCTGAAAGGCAGTGCAGACCAGGGACTCCAGATTCTGTTCGGTCTTGGAAGAGAAGTGAACTTGGAGATGAGAGAAACTGGAACCCTTCATGAAGTCAAATGTTTGCAGGAGCCCATTCACAGCTTTTAAGTACTGCTGGAATCTATGTGAGCTTTTAAGCACCACAGGCATTTATGTGGAGTCTTCAAACGCAGCATGAATTCATAAATACTGAAGACTAATGGCATTAGGAGAGAGGAAAGATGGTCCAATGGTTAGCGTGCTAGTCTCAGATTTGGGAGACAACCAGCTCCACCACACATATCCTCTCTGTGCCTTCATTTCCCACCTGTAAAATATGGATAATAGCACTGCCCTACCTCATAGAGGTGTTGTGAGGATAAAGACTGTGAGGTATTCAATACCAGAGTAATAGATACAAATGGATATAAAACTGTTAAAACGTTTAAGGTATTGTGGTAAAGTCAGGCCAGAGGGCTACCAAAGCATATACCAGGGCAGGTATCTGGGCCCTAAAGGGTTAAAGGCCCTTCATCCTGCAGGCAGAGGAGAGATTACAGCAGAGCAATTAGATACACTTGGACCCAATGAAGGGCTGTGCTAGGTGTACTTAATCCCTGCCTTCCCTAAAGGGGGAGGAGGGAACAAATGAGGAGGAAGCTGCCAGAAGGCCTGTGGCAGCTAGAGGAGAAGCTTCCCTCCCAGACCAGGAGAGAAAGCTCCTCTGCAGCCAGAGGAGACGGGGTAGCTAGGGGAGCCCTGGCCCACAAAGAGAGGTAAAAGTGCGAGACCCACCAGGGGGAAGCTGGCAGGTTGCCACAGTATTTATTAAGAATGTAAAATTCTTTGAAGACAGATAGGATGGCCTAGAAAGGATACAAGGAAACATAGTTATTACAATAACTACATATGAACATTACAATTAAGAAAACACAATACTAAAAAGCCTGAAAATGATCAATTGATACAGACAAAGATCCTAATACCCTTATAGTTCATATATGCACTTACAAAAATCCAGATGAGTGAAAAATTGTGGAAAGTGCAGGATAGGTTCATAACAATCTAAACTGATGCAAAAAAAAAAGGGGGGGGGGAATCCAGCAGCACGTAAGCTCTTCAGGGGATATACTATCTTTTCTTTGTTTGTACAGTGCTCATCACATCAGGGCCTAAAGAAGACTGAGGCCTTTGCACGCCACCATAATTTACTACAACAATTAATAATCCTGGATTTAGAACTGTACTTGTTTTTGTGCAAATGTTATAGTTACATTCAGTGTATTAAATAACCTTTATCTCTGGGGGAAAACTGTGATATAAAATGAAATAAACATGTCAAAAACTTACTGACCTCTTTCTTCCAGCAATACCATCAACCTACCACTATTTTTCCAAAATACAGCAGTCATGAATGCATTTTAATAGACAGACTGTGCATTTGGATGTTCCTGTGGATAAATTTCATATATTCAATAGAATGAGACCGGTTACTAATTATTGCACACAGACACTTAGATAAAAAACCACAAATGGTTTCTTAAGAATTACGGAACTTTACAGACCCTACTTACAGCAATGATTCTTGGTGTTATTGTAAACTAAGATCTAGGCTACACTACAAAGTTACGTTGACATCATGTGACCAATTGGCAGCGGGCACAGGAGTTTTACAGGGTCCTCTGGGTCAAGTATATGTACAATAGTTTACCAAAGGGTGGCATGTAAGGTCTCAACCAAAAACCAGTAGCCCACTGGTCATCGTAATCATTTAAAAAAGTATGTATGGGTAACATTTAAGGAGTTATGTATCCATACTGGAAATTATGTTCTCAAAGCCTTAGACTTAAGGCAGGAAACCAAGAGGTGATGTATTAAACAGGTTCCTTTCAAGCAGGAGATGGAAGACACTTATCTCCGTCTAGTCTTTGTGCATTGAGTGTCTCACAACGTAAGACTATTTGCATATGGAGCCAGATGCTAATCATAAGACTGCCAGGTCAATGAGAGGGAGGCCATGGGGGAAAAACAAACAAACAACAAACAAGGAAGGGTGTCCTGTTCATGAAAAAGAACAAAAGACTGTCCTGACATATCTAATGGTACCAAGAGATATCCAGGATCTTTTGCTGAAGAAATGAACTGTCAGCATGTTTTGTCTGGAAAATACTGCAAAAATTTTGGGAGAGCTAAATTTCAGTAGATAGGAGAATATCTTGGTAATTAAGTCGAAGTTTCAGAATGAGTGTTATGATTTTATTTTACATAACCATTTATTTCCAGTATTTTGACTTGCTACTTCTCAAATCTTTATACTTTGTTAAATAAACTTTTACTTGCTTTCACTATAAACATATCTAAGTGCTGTGTGTTAAACGGAGCGGTGATCTGAAAGGAATCTGGTGTGTACGGTTTCTTTAAGAGCTGCTAATCTATGAATACTGTAAGTGTCCAATGGAATGGGCTGGACACTCCAGGGGGACGCTTGGAGATTGGAATGTCCAATTACTAATATGCAGAGGGACAGCAGAGGCTATGGGGGGAGGGCTTATGTTGCCCGTGGCAAGTGGAGTCAGGGGACTGATGCATGACAAGCAAGGACAAATCTTCCTCATGCTAAAGACAGGTTGTAGTGATGTGGGTTGTAGTGGGTACCTCCATGAAGAGTCACTGCAGGTGCATGACTGAGAATCAGAGTCCTGTGTAGCAGGAGACATTTTATGACCTTACACACTTGGATCACTATGGCGCCACTCTGGATTTTCCAATTCCAAAATGATTGCTCACTGACTGCCAGCAATTCAGTACTGCAAATTTCCAGAGCATAATTGCCACTCGCTTCTCCACTTTCAACACTGTTCATTTTAGTGTCCCAGCCTCTGCCAAACAGCCATCCCTGCCTATCCTGGCTAATAGCCATTGATGGACCCATCCTCCATGAACTTATCTAGTTCTTTTTTGAACCCCGTTTTAGTCTTGGCCTTCGCAAGATCCTCTGGCAAGGAGTTCCACAGGTTCACTATGCATTCTATGAAGAAATACTTCCTTTTGTTTGTCTTAAAGCTGCTATTAATTTAATGTGGTGACTCCTAGTTCTTATGTTCTGAGGAGTAAATAACATTTCCTTTTTTAGTTTCTCCACACCAGTCATGATTTTACAGACCTTTATCATGTCCTCCCCTTAGTCATCTCTTTTCCAAGCTGAAAGTCCCAGTCTTATTAATCTCTCCTCAGATGGAAGCTTTTCCATACCCCTAATCATTTTAGTTGCCCTTTTCTGTATCTTTTCCAATTCTAATATACATCTATTTTGAGATAGGGTGACCAGATCTGCACACAGTATTCAAGATGTGCACATACCATGGATTTATAGAGGCAATACTATATTTTCTGTCTTATCTATCCCTTTCCTAACGATTTCCAACATTTCTGTTAGCTTTTTTGACTGCCACTGCACAGAGAGTGGGTGTATTCAAAGAACTATCCAAAATGACTCCAAGATCTCCTTCTCGAGTGATAACAGCTCAATCAGCTCCCATAATTTTATATGTATAGTTGGGATTATGTTTTCCCATGTGCATTACTTTGCATTTCTCAACACTGAATTTCATCTGCCATTTTGTTGTCCAGTTAGCCAGTTTTGTTAGATCCCTTTCTAATGCTTCACAGTCTGCTTTGGACTTACGTATCTTGAGTAGTTTTGTATCATCTGCAAATTTTGCCACCTCACAGTTTACCCCTTTTTCTAGATCATTTATAAATATGTTGAAAAGTACTGGTCCCAGTACAGACACTTGGGGGGACACCACTATTTACCTCTTTCCATTCTGAAAACATTTATTCCCATCCTTTGTTTCCTATCTTTTAACCAGTTACTGATCCAGGAGAGGACCTTCCCTCTTATCCCATGACAGCTTACTTTGTTTCAGAGCCTTTGGTGAGGGACCTTGTCAAAGGCTTTCTGAAAATCTAAGTACACTATATCCTTTGTCCACAGGCTTGTTGACCCCCTCAAAAAATTCTAGTAGATTGTGAGGCATTTCTCTTTACAAAAGCCACATTGACTCTTCCCCAACAAATGGTGTTAATCTATGTGTCTGATAATTCTGTTCTTTACTATAGTTTCAGCCAATTTGCCCGGCCCTGAAGTTACAGTTACCAGCCTATAACTGCGAGGATTGCCTCTGTTATATACCAGTTAGTTCTGCAATTTCACATTTGTGTTCCTTCAGAACTCTTGGATGGATATAATCTAGTCCTGGTGACTTATTAGTGTTTAATTTATCAATTTGTTGCAAAATCTCCTCTAATGACGCCTCAATCTGGGACAGTTCCTCAGATTTGTCATCTAAAAAGAATGGCTCATATTTGGGAATCTCCCTCACATCCTCACCTGTGAAGACCGATGCAAAGAATTAATTCAGTTTCTCCACAATAACCTTATGTTTCTTGAGTGCTCCTTTAGCATCTCTATTGTACCGTTGCTCCACTGGTTGTTTAGTAGGCTTCCTACTTCCAACATACTTTAAAAAAAATATTGCTGTTACTTTTTGAGTCTTTGGCTATTTGTTCTTCAAATTCTTTTTTGGCCTTCTTAATTATATATTTACACTTCATTTGCCAGAGTTTATGCTCCTTTCTATTTTCCTCAACAGGATTTAACTTCCATTTTTTTAAAGGCTGCCTTTTTGCATCTAACTGCTTCTTTTACTTTGCTGTTTTGCCATGGTGGCACGGTTTAGTCCTCTTACTATATTTTTTAATTTGGGGTATTCATTTAAATTTAATCTTTATTATGGTGCCTTTAAAAAGTTTCCATGCAGCATACAGGGATTTCACTTTTGGCACTGTACCTTTTAATTTCTGTTTAACTAACTTCCTCATTTTTGTGTAGTTCCACTTTCTGAAATTAAATGCTACCATGGTGGGCTGGTTTGGCGTCGTTCCCCCCCCCCCCCGGATGATAAATTTTATTATGTTATGGTCACTATTACCAAACTGTTCAGCTATATTCAACTCTTGGATCAGATCCTATGCTCCACTTAGGACTAAAACAAGAATTGCCTTTCCTCTTGTGGTTTCAAGGAGTCATTTAAGGTATCAAGAAACTTTGGGCTGGTCTACACTTGCAACAGTGGTCGACAAGAGATACACAAGCTACATAATGTAGCTTGCATATCACCCATCGACGTACTTACGTTCACGTAGCACGGCATCTTCATGGTGCTGCGTAGATGGGAGCTGTCCTTTCATCGACGCAGACTTACTCTTTTTGGGGAAGTGGATTAACAGTGTTGATCAGAGATCACTCTCCAATTGACTGGGGGAGTCTACACAGACCTGCTCAATCAATGCCGCTGCATCAATCTCTGCTTCCGTGGTGGACATACCCCTAATCTCTGCATTCCGTCCTGAGATGGCACGTACCCAGTCAGCATGGGGGTAGTTGAACTTCCCCATTATTATTATTGATTTTTTTTTATAGCCTCTCTAATCTCCCTGAACATTTCACAGTCACCATCACCACCTTGGTCAGGTGGTCAGTAGTATATCCACACTGCTATATTCTTATTATTGAAGCATAGAATTACTATCCATATGGATTCTATGGCAGAGTTTGGTTCATTTAAGATTTTTCCTTAATTTGACTCTATATTCTTTCTTTCACATTTAGTGCAACTCCCCACCAGTATGACCTATTCTGTCCTTCCAATATATGTTTTACCCTGGTATTACTGTGTCCCATTTATTATCCTCATTCCATCAAGTTTCTGTGATGCTTATTACATCAACATCCTCATTTAACATGACACACTCAATTTCACTCATCTTAGTATTTAGACTTCTAGCATTTGTATATAAGCACTTTAAAAAATTGTCACTTTTTAGTTGTCTGCCATTATGTGATGTAATTGAATGGAACTCTTTTATTTGACTGTTTTCTTCAGATCCTACCCACATTTTATCCTCTTCCATCCTCTCCTCACTAGGATATAGTAATATCAGTATTTGTCTCCATTACCAACTGCTGTACAGTATTACAAGAAGTTACAGTCTTACTTTTATATGTGGGCAATACTGACACAATTAAACTAAGGCCTGCTCTACATGGTACCAGTATAACTATTTCATTTAAAGGTGGGTTTTTTTAAGCCAATCGAGTACAACATCTAGTGAGGCTGCAGTTATACCAGCATAAAGGTGATTGACCTATATCTGCATATTCCCCTTCCTGTATGGGGGAAGCATCTTTATACCAGTATAACTGCATCCACAACAGGAGGAGGAGGGGGTGAGGGGGGTTATATTGCATTAACAATACCAGAATAGTTATAGCAGTACAAATTGTATGTAAACAAGGCCTAAGTAGCAACCATTTGTCCTTTATTATATTGGAGCCTTGATAGTCTGCCATGATACATAGAACTGAAGAGACAGAAAATGTATTTTATGTGATCTTTCTATCTTTATGACACTAAGCTATAATTTTTGGATTCTTCAACAACTACAAATTGAGTACTTGGAGTTGCCTGTTTTCTCTGAGCAATTCCAGCAGAGATTCTCTCAATTCCACGAGAGCTAGAATAATCTATGAAACATTTTGAGCTTCGTCAGTTTACAGGTCATATCCTGAATAACTATATTAGTTCATTTTCTGTGTTTTGTTCATTTCTCATCTGAATTCCAGATCTCTTCACCAAATATGCTTTAAATAAATGGATCCTTATGCCACGTAAAACATTCATCCATGAAGCATGATGAGCTAGAAGTCTCGATTTTTCCCAAGAACTCATTATTAAGTACTTGCTTTGGGCACAAAAGCTCATTTCAAGGTTCTGTAATAAAATGATAGATTTGTAAATTCTGCCAAGATTTCTTATTTATTAATGCTATTTTTTTTCAGCTGCAATACATCCAAGAAATCTAATATCTTCCTACATGTGTTTCTTTCTGCCCCCAAAATATTAGCTGGTCATTATCTTTAAGTGATCATATGTAAACTGAGTATTTCACACTGTGCAATTATATCCTACAGTGTTCTTTACTCAGTGCTCTATGCATTGTAAGTTATAAGGGCCTGATCCAGCACTCAAAATTGCCCACTATAGTCAGTGGTACCATGAGGTAACAGCCTCTATGTAATTTAAATAGTCTCATGGAGATCTGATGCTAAAGAAAAAAAGTTATGTGCCCCAAAGACATAAGCTCCATTTTGTAACTGCAAATAATATAGCTGAATCAAAGAATGCACTTTTCTAATAGCCTTTGCTTGGAGTACATTAGATATACTCAGGAAGTATTGCTTGTTTCCAGGGGCAGATTCCAAGTACAGAACCTCCCTTGGAGAGCAGTGGATGCACTGCATGCAGATAAAACTAATAAATCACTTCAGTTAGACAAAAGAGTAGTGAACGCAGCCAAGCCTGAACATGAACCTGAACATGACCTGGAACAAGCCATTAAAGCAGAACTGCAGAAGTATTTGTACTCTTCAGCAGGAAGAAATGCAAACTATGCTCTTCAGAACAGCAGCAATTACACCCCCAAAATACCTTCACCCCACTATTCACATTTGGAGGGAGGCTGTTCATAGTGAGTGAGAAAACCCATTTAGATCCAGACTGCATATTTCATTTCAAACACATTTCCAATATTATTTATACAGCGCTACAGTTATGTGGTACTGTATTGAACCCGTGCCATGGAAGAGGTTCTCTGTTTGGCAGGGTTAACATGCTAGGCGCACTGGCAGATGATGTGCCTGTTCTTCATGTCTGGTACATTTGACAATTTATGTGACAAAAAACTAAAATTTGAAGTGTGCTTTGACAGCTCCATGAAGTTAGGTAAATAGATATAAGGCATGATATTGTGGTGGGGCAGAATGCCCCCTTTGTCACATAAGAAGCACTTGCTCAAAAGTTTTGAACAGCATGATAAAACAAAGTGGCAGGGGAGGATTACAAGTATAGCTGGAACAGATGTGTAGCTTCAAGAGACACAGTCATACAAAAGGGGTAGGGGCAGCTGAGACTCCTCTGGAATTACCCCTCTTTCAAGTACCCTCAGACCCAGGATCATGCATGGGAGAGCTTCACTTTTGAGACATCGGGGACCATGCAGCCCTACCTCTCCTCCCATCCATGTGAATTCAAGGAAGGGGCTACCAGAAACTCAGCTAGCAGAACAGACAAGCAGTTGCAGAAGGGATCTTTGGGCGCTGATGAGACCAGACTGCTTTTTTAAAGTTTTATTCTGAACACTCTTTCCTCTATGTTGACTGGTTTTCACTCCATTTCCCACCCTCCCTGTCTTTTTACTTCAGCCTCATATGTCATAGGCCCTACATTGTCCCCTTCTCTCCATCCACCTTATCCCCCTCTTCAGTGTCCCCTCCTTCCTTCCTTTGTCTCTGCTTATCTAATTCCTTCTTAACAAAATCCTACCTAAATTAAAAACTACACAAACCCCAAAAATCTGTGGAACTAACATAACATTTGCAGTCCTTCATATTGTTCATTCTCTTTCAACGTCTCACTCTTTGTACCCATTCTTTGCCTTGTCCAGAGAGAGTGAAAATTCTTCAGGACAAAGAACACCTCTTACTCTGTACAATGCCTAAAATACCTCAGTTTGGTCTATAGGCGCTACTATTATACAAATAACGTAATGAGAGAGTTTTAAGAAGGTTGTGTTAAAGGACAACTTTGTGTATATTAACTGGAGAAGCTGTTGCTGGCATATATGAAAGTCACCAAGGATGTGTCTGCACAGCAAGCAGAAACCCATAGTAGTGAGTCTCAGGGCCCAAAGTCAACAGACTTGGGCTTGGCCTGTGGTGCTAAAAATAGCTGTTTGGGCTTGGGCTGAAGCCGAGAGCACTAGGTTTCAGCCTGAATGTCTACAAAGCTATTTTTAAGCGTTGCAGCATGTAGACCCAAGTTCTAAGACTCACTGCCATGGGTTTCTGCTTCCCGTGTAGACATACCCCCAAGATTTCAGGAGCAATGGGAATGGAGTGGTCAGAAACAGAAAATCTGACCAGGGTAAGAGGAAGGCAACTGAAAAAAACAGAATGTAGTAGGGCTCTTAAAAATACGATTGTGAATAGGAAAGAAGATAGATGAGATGGCGTACGGAAAATCTGGTATAAAATATAAAAAGCACAAAGCAATAAATCTAAACCACAAAGATGAGTGTAAACACTGTAAACAGAATTGAGTATTCAATGTGTGTGTTATTTTTAATCTTATTTTCTAAATTCCAAGGACTTAATTTAAAGCCCACTGAAGTCAGTGACAGTCTTTCCACTGACATCAATTAGCTCTGGATCAGGAACTAACTGAGACTGCTTTACATCTGAACAGGTTAACTTCATTTCATGCTCTGTCATTTGTGACAACTTGGAACAAACTTACTCTATCCCAGGGTCTTATTCTGAACAACCATTGTAATTTTATATACACAAAAAAGTTAACTGAAAGTCATCTGAACTCATCTGGCTATTAAAGAATATCCTCCCCCAAAAAATAATACAAGAAGACAAGTGTCATAGTCAATTAAGCCAATTAATTAATTTGGGATATATAAATGAAGATTTTAAAAGAACCTTAATGTAGAAATGTTTTCTTGACTTCTCTATGAAACAGTGTATGAGTTTAAACATCCCCTGCAATTTTTGCAACTGAAACCTTGTATCGTGCTAGTAAATGAGAACCAGAAAATGACTCTGTTGTTGTTCAAGCAGACGGAAACACAAGTAAACATAGAAGGTGAAGAATTAGATATTGAAAGTTCTTTCAGTTGTAATAAGCTAAGGCAGTGTTAATAACACAAGTATTAGTACTTATTTTTTACATAAATATTTTTTTAAACCTGAGAGTCCCTTTGTGAAAAAAGCAAGTTATTTTTGTTTTGGTTTGATTTTCTCACCTGGCCTGTTTGTAGCAGCCATAATGAAAACCTGTCGACGATTTTCCAGACCATCCATCTCTGTTAGCAACTGGTTTACCACACGGATACTGGCACCTGCCTGAAAACAATAATGCAGTGCCAGCAAAATTGAGAAAACAAGCAAGAATGTACATCATTTAACTAGAAAAAGTATTAATTAGTCATCCAAAATACCATTCCAAGATTATACTCCTCTCTCAGCAAGATCAAGATTCATTCCTGACCACTTCCTTTATCTCCTTTGCTCACCACCAGCCCAACTTCCTGTCTCTCACCACTTTTATACCTGGAACACATCTCAAATTTAACAAGTGACAAGCATCCTCCTTCTCATGAAACAAAAAAAAAATGAAGACTGTGCTATCCTGTGAAGCACTTGCTACTTGAAACACCCACCCTTCTGTTAGTCTTGCCTAAGTATAGACAATAAAAAAACATGCTTACTTACCAGTAGCTGTTGTTCTTTGAGATGTGTTGCTCCTATCCATTCCACTATTGGTGAATGCATGCCACCGTGCACGGGTTCCCGGAACTTTTTTCCCCTTCGCAGACCCCGTAGGATCGGAACAGGCGCCTCCTGGAGTATCACGCTCATGCCACGGTACATAGGGCACTGCCGACCCCACACCCCCTCAGTCCCTTCTTTCTGCCAACTCCAACAGCGGGGACGGAGAGTGGGTGTGAAATGGATATGAGCAACACGTCTCGAAGAACAACAGTTACTGGTAAGTAACCATGTTTTCTCATTCGAGTGATTGCTCATATCCATTCCACTGTAGGTGATTACAAAGCAGTACCCTGGAGGTGGGTAGGAGTTACTGGTGAGCTGCCCACAGCACAGCTCTGCCGAATCCCACGTACTCTGTTGCCTGCTGGACAATGGCGCTTGAGCTCTGGTTGAGTGCGCTATGATGGTTCTTGAAAGCAGCACCTTTGCCTGCTCATAGCCGAACTTGAGGTAGGGCGTAATTCACGAGGAGATGCGCTGAATGGAGACACGTGAGCCTTTCATCCAGTCCACCACTGCAACGAAGAGCTGCGTGGATTTCCAGAACGGCTTTGTACACTCAATGTAGAAAGCCAGGGCTTTGTGGAGGGAAATTAAAATGGAGTCTCTCTGCTCTCACTGGGGGAAAAAGATGGATTCTCTTTCCTCACTGATTTCTAGTCTGTGAGTATAGCAGTCAAGGTCTAAGATAGAAAGTGCTTTGCTAGCAGATGTTTAGACTTAGAATCTATTGCCATAACAAGATAGTTATGAAAGCTGGGCGCCAGTAGGTACGGAATGTGAAGGAAAACCTTGTAGTTCAGATAGAGGGGCGTGAAAAGTGTTGGGCCAAGTGTTCTTAGATAAAGAGCCCTTTGCCTTACTTTATGTCTTTGCCTTTGCCATGGAAACTGTGACGTATAAGACCTGTTTGTGTAAGGTTATATAAGTTATAAGAAATGTATGCTCAGAGTCGCCCTGACCACCGGGCTACCTCCTTACGTAAGGATAATAAACTTTGACTTTGCTAACCTTTTGTCTGGCTAATTTGAACCATCCGCTGGGCAACGGACGTGTAAGTTAGGACCCCGGAGTTTGGGTTCCTCGACAGTTTGGCAACCCAGATGGGACCTGCCTAGCGCGCATCCTCTTCGTCCCAGCTCCACCGAATTACCCAGCTGGCACCAGGTGAATTCACCTATTGGGGTTATTTCTGGGGGAGCTGAGGCGGTGGGGAGGTGATAAGGTAAGGTCCCTTGTTTATTTTATTAGCAAAGTCTACTGCTGTAATTCCAATCTGTAATGCCGTGTGCAGGTGTGAGTTGGTGAGCAATTTCTGACTGTAATTCCAATCTGTAATGCCCTGTGTGGTGAGAATTGGTGAGCAATTTCTGACTGTAATTCCAACCTGTAATGCCGTGTTGGTGTGAGTTGGTGAGCTGCTATAATTCCAAGCTGTAATGCCCTGTGTGGGTGAGAGTTGGTGAGCAATTTCTGATCAGAAACCCCAGTTAAGGATGAGGAGCAGTTTTCTCCCACCCCTGGGAGTCCATTGGACTATATGGTTAAGAATTTCAGGTCTATTCCAGGTTCTAAGAAATTGTCTGTAAAGCGCTTAATTCTGTTATGTAAAATTACCTGGTCAAGTTTTTTTTTTTTTTTTTTTGAAGATTCTGGTAAATAATCACCACTGAAGGGTACCTTTGATTTAAACAAACTGCAGTATTTTAAGGAATTTTTAAATGATCCACACCCCGGGTAAATGAAATGTCGGTATCTGTGAGATAATGTAGCTTTAAACACCGTATGGAAAGTCAGCTAGCTATAAATCAATTGTGAAGAATTTAAAAAAGAAACTGGTATTTGTAGCGCCATCATCTGCGCCACTGATTTTTAACACCGGTGAATTTATTTTAAAAATCTATCCGTCTTTTACTAACCCTCCGCTGTGTAATGTGAAAGGTTTAAAGGCAGGGAGAGCAGAGGAGGAGGACTGGCCACCCCCTCCTGGTGTGTATTTGAGGAAAAGTCTAGGACCCGAGAGGAATTCTATGCACCACCTTGTGTTACTCCCCAATTGTTAGATTTGCCTGTTAGTGGGAGAATTAAAGCTTAAATTCGTCAGGAACTTTCTGACGAACTCCTTTTTTTATTTTTACTTTTTGGTTTTTCTTTTTTGAAAGGGCTGAAGGGATAGCAGGTTTGCTTATTGCAGCATACTTTACTATATGATGGGAGTAATTGAGGGGATGCTGGAGGAGACATATTCCAGCTCAGCAGGGGTGGGGGTGATCTGGAGCAGCAGTCTCTTTCTTAAGGGAGCCTGGAAGATTTTTTGTTTTTTTTACTGTTTTCCAGTCACTTCCTTTATTGCTGTCCTTTTCACTCCCTTCCTCCTTAAGGGTATGGCTTAACATGTTTTTAGCTGCCCCCTGTTCTTCCTTTAATTTTTAGTTTTTATTTGTTTAAGAGTGTATTTTAATGGTTTGTTGGTTGAACGTTCTGCCTTTGTTTTCCTGTTCCTTTTTTATTAAGAACCTACCCTGTCCCTATCGGAGAGGGACAGGTCCAGCACTCCTTTGTTTATGTTCCTTTTGCCCTAGAAGATCTGATCTTGAGGCAGCAGAACAGTTCACGTTTACGTGATAACCCAGAAACAGTGTATAAAAAGTTTTAAATTAATTTTTTACTCATAATCCATCTTGGGCCATTGTTACTAAGTTGTTAGATGCTCTTTTGACAGAAGAGAAACAATTACAAGTTATTCAGGAAACCACTAAGCAGGAGGGAGGCCAGGTTACCCCCGTGGCCCTTAGATCTGTTATGGAATTATGATACTGATGCAGAGAGAACTTAATTAATTAATTATTTTTCAGCTTTGTTGGAAGCAATTAAGAGCAGTAATAATTGGAGTTAATTGGACTAAGGTAGAATTATGTATACAAGGTCTTGATGAATATCCAGAAGATTTTTGAGTGATTAAAGAAAGCCCTCAGACAGTATGGGGGAATTAAATCCTGATTTGCAAGAAATTCACCCTATGGTTGCAGGGGAGTTTTTTTTGTGAGACAATCAGCCTGGGACATTAGATTTTATTTTTATAGAAATGCTTTGGGTTGGCAAGGAAAATCCTTGTTTGAAATTATTTTTCATTGCCACTTATGTATTTCCATATATTATATTATATTATATAATGAATAGATAAAGTAAAAGCAATTGCTATTTTAGCTGTGTTTTTTCAGTATCCTAATAGGAAAGGGCCCCTTTAAGGACGTTTGCTAAGCATAAGGCAGACTGCCAGAAGACAGCCTAATGTTACTTATCAAAGGCAAAGAAGAGAAAATTCAGATACCTGTAATTATTGTGAGGAACTTTGGTTTTGTATTTTTATTAAAAAAAAAAGCATGCATTGCTGACTTTTTGCTTTTATAAAAATACTGTATAAGAAAGGGTATTGTGTTTTTCTGGAAAAATTGCAGTTTTGTAAATTAGAAGTTTAATATTTGGGGTATATTATTTTTTATTAAACAGGCCTACTTTTACTGCAGTGCATAGAAGCAGTTTTTAAAGTTTTTAAATTTATTACTAAGAAGCAAATTTGTGGGGTTTTGGAAATGGTTAGATTATTGCAAATAGTGGATTTTTAATTTTGCTGCTGTGGCTAAACCTCTGATTATATTTACTGAGACTTCTAAGATTGACCCACCTTTTCCTCAAAAGAAGCTGAGGATTTTTTAAATTTTTTTTAAGCAAGCCCTGTCTGTAGCCCTGGCATTAAAACTTCCCAATTATTTTAAATTATTTAATTTTTACTGTTATGAATAACAGGGTGCTTACACAACCAACAGAGGGGGGGGACTCAATTGGACCGACTGCATACTTTTCATACAGGATTATCCAATCTGTTTTAGAGTTGTAGCGGTTGCTGTTTTGTTAGTTTTAAAAGTATAAGATCTGGTTTTTGGATATTTTTTAATTTTTTATGTGCCACATGCTGTAGAAGCCCTGTTAATCAAAAGAACGATTCAGCATGTTTCAGCACAGCGCCTTACTTAATATGAAATTGTGCTCTTAGCAACTGATAATATTATTATTAAATGTTGTGTATTTTTAAATCCAGTTACACTATTACCGATTCCCACTGAAGGAGAACCTCATGATTGCGATTATATTATTTCTCAGAGTACTATACCATGCCCTGATCTTCAGGACATTTTTTTTTGACTAATCTAGATTATATTTTTTATACTGATGGTTCTTGCTTTGTTAATGAGGCAGGAATGCCTAGAGTGGGGTATGCTGTCTGTACGCCATATGAGGTTTGGGAAGCTCGTTTTTTACCTGATGTATTTTCTGTTCAATTGGCTGAATTGACTGCTCTTACTCAGGTTTGCTGTTTAAGTATAAACTGTTCTGTTAATGTTTATACTGATTATCGCTATGCATTTGAAGTGCGTTATGCTTCAGGACAAATTTGAAAGCAAAGGGGTTTCCTTACTTCTTCAGGACAGCCCATAGCACATGCTCAGACTGTGAATAATTTACTGGTTTTTATTATGTTACCCTCTTCTATTGTTGTTAGTTTTTGTAAAGCTTATACTTCTGTTATGAATGAAGTCTCCTGTGGAAATGCATTTGCAGATCAAGCTGCAAAAGCTGCACCCAGGAACACCTTTCCCCTTCTGATATAAGGGCGGTTTGTGCTTTCTGGCCAACTCAATTTTTTGTCTCCCCTTTGGAAATTTATGACTCAGTTTTGTTTTCAGAGTTGGACACTTGGAAGACTTTTGAAGCAATTTCTTTTTTTTTTTTGGCAATGTTTGGTGGTCAGGATGGCCACCCAATGTCCCCTTAGGACTTTTTTACCTACACTTGCCCACTATGTCCACCAAGGTGGCCATGCATGCAAAGGGGGGGTAGCTGATCAAGTTTTGCGCTTTTGATGTGCTCCAGATATCCATACATTGGGTGGATGCATTATCATTAGCTTTGATGCATTTAAGAACTATGCCAGTCAGGAAGACAAATTTATCTCCCTATGAAGTTTTTTTTGAGAGACCATTCGAGCTGGGGGAAGCCTGATACCTGCACATGCCAGTCTCTTGGGGGGAGATGAGAAGTTGGTTGCTTATGTGACAAAATTACCAAAGACACTTACTGCTATTTTTAAGTTTTCCAGAGACGCTTAGAGACTTTCTTTAGACATGGCTGTGCCTGACATCCAGCCAGGAGATTGGGTGTTACTGAAGAGGTTTTCAAGGAAGAATTGCCTAAAACCAAGGAGGGGACGGTCCTTACCAGGTGCTGTTAACTACGTACACTGCGGCAAAACTACAGGGAAAGGACGCCTGGTACCACTGCACCCATCTAAAGAAAGTACAGCCATCTGACGTTAATCCTTAAAAGGAGCAGATTTTCAAGTGTGATGAGGGAGCACCGCTGGACCGAGGTCCCAGCAGACGAGGAGGGGTGAAGAGCCATGGGCAATCCCCTTGTGGTTGCTCTGAAGAAGACGGTCGACGGAGTCAAGAGTGCACCAGGAAAGAAGAGCTAATGGACTTTATTATTTTTACAATAATTTTAATTATTTTGTTTATTTTATTGTGTGCTTGTTATATTGAAGGGATGCATTGTTCTGGGAATAGTAAAAAAGATGAATTTGTTATTCCTAATAATATTTATAATTAGTTTAAATAAGGGCAATGCAGATTTTGGAGCCAATTCCTTTTAAATACTGATAAGGAATTTAATTGCATCCTGGGAGGTTAAGTATTGTTGGGTGTGCTCTTTTATGGCAACCCATGATCGGGAAGGGATATCCTTGATACCAGTTCCTGTACCAGTTAATAAATGGGAACAGTAATAGGGAAAGAATATTGGTTGGGAATGAGGGCTAATCCCAGAGACTTAATTCTCCCGGGAAGGAACCCAGCAGCGCCAATATGTATGCAGTGGACACAACCTGTATTAGTAACAGAATCAGACAAACCCTGGTTAAATGTTACTTGTGAAGTAAGGAATGTAGGTAAATATCCAAAATGCAAATACATTGTCCATCTGCCTATGGTAGAAGGGAAAAAGTAAGTAAAATTATAATATAAAAATGGAGATCAAATGCCACTCAACTGGATGAGAAAACAGTTTATAATTGTATGTTAAATGCCACTCGAGGAATTAAGTGCAACAAGACCCAAAATTGGTGGCTAAAACTTGAAGATGTGAATTTATATTAAAATGACCAGTTAAGAAGAGAGGCTTGGATAATTCAAGATATTATTACTTTTAATTAATATGCAAATAGATCCTGGGCTGCATGGGCTAATATAATGCTACATGTGCTATACCAAGCCCATTCCAATTGTTGCAGAAGTGTTACTCCCATAGAGGAAGGTATATGGTGGGCATGTGAAAGATGGGCAGAAAAAAACTACCACCAAGGTGGAGGGGAAGATGTACCCTGGCATATCTCTGGCCTGGAGGTGTGCACCTGGTTCCTCTACGTGAGGTTGTGTATAACCACCGGCCTAAGAGAAGTTTTAAGCCCACCCTGGATGCTCATCATTACAACCCATTAACTGAATACTCTTCCGTATTTTGCAGAGGATGGAGAATGCTTTGGCCCTGGTGAGGAATGGGTGATTTGCAGTATGCACTAAAAAATTTTTCAGATTAATTTGAAATATTTCCCAATGAAATTGGAAATGCTATTTTAAATTTACAGGCTGAAATTGAATTGCTGGCATAAGTGAATATTTAAAATAGGTTAGCCCTAAACTAATTATTGGCTCAACGAGGAGAAGTTTGTGTAATGTTGAATTAAATCTGTTGTTTTTATATAAATGAATCAGGTCAAATTAAGATGAATGTGCATAAAATTTGGAATGGTAGCAGATTTTTTTATGAATTTGCTAACCCTTCAATGCCACTGTCTGGCATGGATATTTCATGGTCCTTCATTTGGAATGCACTGATTTCTTGGTTACCAAATTTATTCTGGCTTAAAAAATTTGTAGGCATAGCTGTGTTTATGATAATATTAATGTTAATGTTTTGTTGTATGCAATGTTGTTATTTATTATTTTAACAAGTAAGGTTTAAGCCCCCCTAGGAGCCAATGGTACAAAGATTAATACGGTATTGGTATATTGGCAGAGATAATAATGAAATATGTTATAATAGTGTTCCTAATAGGAGATCTAATAGGAACAAAGGGAGGACTGTGGAGGGAAATTAAAATGGAGTCTCTCTGCTCTCACTGGGGGAAAAAGATGGATTCTCTTTCCTCACTGATTTCTAGTCTGTGAGTATAGCAGTCAAGGTCTAAGATAGAAAGTGCTTTGTTAGCAGATGTTTAGACTTAGAATCTATTGCCATAACAAGATAGTTATGAAAGCTGGGCGCCAGTAGGTACGGAATGTGAAGGAAGACCTTGTAGTTCAGATAGAGGGGCGTGAAAAGTGTTGGGCCAAGTGTTCTTAAATAAAGAGCCCTTTGCCTTACTTTATGTCTTAGCCTTTGCCTTTGCCATGGAAACTGTGACGTATAAGACCTGTTTGTGTAAGGTTATATAAGTTTTAAGAAATGTATGCTTAGGGTCGCCCCGACCACTGGGCTACCTCCTTACGTAAGGATAATAAACTTTGACTTTGCTAACCTGTTGTCTGGCTAATTTGGACCATCCGCTGGGCAATGGACGTGTAAGTTAGGACCCCGAAGTTTGGGTTCCTCGACAGTTTGTAAATGTGCAGTGAATGCCATCTCCTCTCCTCCTCCGAGCCGTGTGGTTTGGAAAAACACGGGGAGAAAAATATCTTCATTACGATGAAACTGGGAGACCACCTTGGATAGGGAGGCTGGATGCGGCCTGAACTGGACCTTGTTCTTACAGAATACAGTATGAGGGGCTTCAAGGTTCAGGTCTTAATTTCGGAGGCCCTCTTAGGTGAGAGCCTTCCTGGTGGCTGATACATCTTCCCTGAAAGCATGAGCCGGGGACATGAAGTTATGGGATCAAAAGGTGGGGGGCCCCGTGGGTCTCGAGAGGGTCAGGTTGAGATCCCAGGGAGGCATTGAATCGCATAACTGCGGATAAAGCCTCTCCTGCTGCCAAGCAAGACTTGTTCGGCCTGCACCGATCAGGCTCTCTCTCTCTCCGTCAGCCACAGCGCCTCCCGGCCTTGAGACGCAGGGAGTCCAGGTCCAGGTGCAACAGACAACCATGGTCCTGGGAGAGAAGGTCGTGCCACCTTGGAAGCTGCATGGGCAGGGCGTTCGAATAGTCCAGCAGCATGCAGAACCAGTACTGCCTCAGCCAGGCTGGAGCAATGAGTAAGACATCCGCCCTATCTCACCTTACTTCCAAGCAGCACATTGGGCCAGATCAGAATGAGTGGAAATGCATACAAGAGGGTCCCAGTCCAGTCGAAGAGGAACGCTTTGGAAATCAACCCAGTCTCGTGACCACGGAGCGAGCACAATCTCAGGTACTTCGTGTTCCAGGCTGACGTGAATAGGTCCAGTAGGGGAACAACCCCCCCTTTTGGGAGACTGTAGACACTACCTACGGGTGCCACGATCAGTCATGGTGAGGTAGAATTGACCTGCTGAGGTGATTCGCCTCGTCACTCCTAGGAGGTGAGAGGCAGTTAAGTGGAAATCGTGCCTCACTGCCCAATCTCACGGGTGGATAGCTTCTTCGTAGAGGGCCAGGGAGAGCGCTCCTCCCTGCCTGTTTATGTACAACACGGTTGTGGTGCTGTCTGCCCACACCTGCACCAGTCTGCTTGTCAGGAATTAGAGGAACACCCTGCATGCTAGGCGAATAGTCCTCAGTTCCTTCCAGTGTAGGAAGGTAGGGCGGTTGGGGGAACTATGACCACCCGATTCAGTGGATGGCTGCTCGGCACATATACCGAGGCCAACCAAGCCTGAAGCAATCTGCGTCTCCGGTGAGCTAGTCTCGCTATGTGGGTGCAGGCCGCCACGTGGCCTAACAGATGAAGGCAGTGCCCAGCTGATGTCATGGGCATTGGTACAGATAGGAGATAATATAGACCATTGCCTCTAAACGTGGCTGAGGCAGGAAGTCTCTGGCCTGGGAAGTGTCCCGGATGGCCCTGATTAATCCTATGTATTGCACTGGGGTTAGTACGGACTTCTGCTCATTTATGAGCCGTCCCAGCCTGCTGCATGTGGAGCAAGTGAGGGTCCCGGTCTTCTACACTTGAGGCCTGGTCCTGCCCCATATCAGCCAATCATCCCGGTAAGGGAACATTTGCGCACCCTTACGTCTCAGGTGAGCAGCCACTACCACCATGCATGAAGCGGAGTAAGTGCCTCATGCTGGGAAGGATGAGCACCTGAATCATGCATCCTTGCAGTCGAGAGCGACACACAAGTCTCCTGGGTCCAGAGATAGGATGATGGAGGCTAGGGAAAACCATGCAAAACCTGAGTTGTTTGACGTGCTGTTTAGCCAACGTAGGTTCAGCATGGGTCTCAGATGTCCCCTTGCCTTGGGGGTGAAGAAGTACTTCAGATAGGACCTCTTCCCCCTACTGCCTTGAGGAACCATACTGCTTCAGGCAGATGTGAACTAGGGGTGGCTCATTGAAACATGAGTCCATGTCTAAACCATCTGGCCCTCCTGGTGAACTTCAGGAAAGGGCGGGCAGATCCAAGAGACCATAGGGGCACCACCACCAGGGCAGGTGTAAACCTGCAGCTCCCACAGGCCGTCAAAGGGGCTTTGCACTACACAGGAGGCCCTGTATGATTGCCCATCTGGGGTGCCCCATCTGGGGGCTGAGGATGAGATGAGGGGTTGATTCTGTGCTCCAAACCCTTATTCCTGTCCCTACTTCTATAGGGTTGAAAGGCCTAGAGGAGGCCTTGGCTGCTGCTGCACCTGAGGTTGTGACTGCCACCTGGAAAACCGGGGCATGCACAGGCCCAAAGAGAAAAATGCAGCTTACAGCAGTCTGGTCGGAGAAGAGGGCCAACTCATCGAAGGACAGGTCCGAGGACTGCAGCCACGAGCACCTCCTCATGGAAATGGCGGACACTATGGCCCTACCTGCTGAGTCAGCAGCGTCACCGGGCATCTGGAGTGCTGCCCTAACCACCGAGATTCCCTCATCCAGGACAGTGGCGAAGTCTATGGCCTGGTCCTGGGGCAGGGTCTCAGAAAACCACCTTTTTCTTGGGAGTGGAACCCGGCTGACCTTGCCTGTCCCACTGGTCGGCTGCATCAATTGAGAGCACTGCACCAGGATTACCAGGGCTGTGTGAGTGAACAAATACTCGAACCTTTTGGCTGGGACATAGTACTTCCTCCCAGTCACCTTCATGGGGTCCGACTCCTCGTTTGAAGAGCCTTCTCCTGTGTCAGGAACATGGACTGCACCCCCGCTGACAGGGTGGGTAGGGGCCCCGGTCCCATCTGGATGCCCGTGGGGGCCAATAAGGCCATTGTTGCGGCCATTGTCCCTGGGACCAAACCTGGGCTGACTGTGCCACCTGCTGTGACACTTGTAGCCCAGTCACTAGACTGGCGGTGCCCTGGCCACCCCCATTCCAGGTGCTGTGCTCTGCCGGGGACCATCCTCTCAACCCCTCCTATGTGAAGGACAACGAGGAGCGCCTCCGCCACCACAAGCGGTGCTGATGGACGGAGACACTCCGAAGAGCTCTCGGTACAGGCGTGCTGTCTCAGTACCGAGGACTCTGCGGTTCCACTTGCCCCTTGGTAATCGGGATCGGCGCCGCTCCAGACTCTGCAGTGCCGAGCCACACTCCGGCGACTGGGCTCTGCATTGATGACTGCACAGTGCAGGGTATTCGTGTGGCGACCAGGTTCCGCACTGCCTCGGTGTGGGTGGACCCCTTGGTGCCGAGGCCTTCAACAGTACGCGGTTTCTGCGTCACCTGCAGTGCAGGTCAACTCCATGGTGCCAGGGATGCAGAGTAGGAGCTGTCTGAGCACCGCCTGACAGCCCTCGACCAGTGCCGGCTCTTGGACCATGCTGCCTCCGGTGCCGGGGACCGATGTCGGCATCGAGAGGGGGACTCTGCATCCCGAGTCGAAGCAGGCCAGCTTGATTACACCGACCTGGAGCAACTCCTGGGGGAGCGTCCTTGCTCTACCCCCAGTGGCCATCTGGCGGGAGATCTTCCCCACCGTAACGGGGGTCTCCACCACCCTTCATGAGGACCCAACGCGGGCTTGCCCTGGGACACCGGCCCCTTCCCCCGGGGGGAGGGGGTGGGGAGGCGAGGCGGGCAGAAGCGGCATAAGCAGGACAACAAGGTTCTTGCTGACTAAAGCCTCCGGTGTCAATGGCGTTGGCAGGGGCACTTTCCCATTCTCAGGAGTCAGGAGTGGCTCCCTGCTTGGAGATGCAGGCACCAGAGAAGACTCGACTGGCCGTGGCTGGTGCACCTCCACCCTCGACCCTCCCCGTACCCACGGTGCAGGGGAGTATCTGCACTCCGTGCGCTGCCTCCACTCCTTCGGCACCAGAGTTGCTGCCCGGTGCCGAGCCAAGCCCAGTGATGATGGTGCACTCTGCACCAAGGTGACACTCGGTGCTGTGGAGCTTAGTGCCGAGCCGAGCCTGGTGCTGGCGGTGTGCTCTGCACCGAGGTGAGGTTCGGGTGCTGTGGAGCAGAACGGCTCGGGGGGCGGAGTGCTGCTTCCATGAGCAGGGCTTTGATGTTCCATTTAAAAGCCCTGTACAGCGTTTCCCTCCCTCACCCCCCAGCAGTTAAGGTACCGATGGGGGGGAATGTCTTAAATCCAGGCAGCCAGGACGTGGCCCGACCACCGTAAGTCTCTCAGGGACTTCTTATCTAACAACTACTTAAGCTAACTAAGGTACTTAGAAGAATAAAGAGATCAAATAAAGGGGAATGGTACTTTCAGAGAGCAAGTGCTAGTTCCAGCAACCATCATGGGCGGAAAGAAGGAACTGAGGGGGGTAGGGTCTGCAATGCCCTATGTACGGCGGCATGAGCGTGGTACTCCTGGGGGCGCCTGTGCCAACCCTACGGGGTCTGCTAAGGGGAAAAGAGTTCCGGGAACCAGTGCACGGTGGCGTGCATTCACCTATAGTGGAATGGATATAAGCAATCACTCGAAGGAGAACCACATATACATACACTTTGAGAGCCCTGCCCAATTAAACATCTACATCAAATACATTTTCACTAGCTCAACTCTTCTATCACACAGCAACTCATATTTAAATATTAACACCCCCATTATAGCTACTGGACTGTAACTAATTGGACTGTTCTGAAGTCTATTGTACAGGTATCACTCAACAAATGCTTTAAAATGACAAGATCTTGGATAGCGATTATATTAGAGAGAGTAGACATCTCTTAAAAAAGGAGAATCCTATTGAGTTTTGCTTTTCATGTAAGTTAGGCTAAGAGCAATGATTAAAAAAAAGACTGTTTACTGACCTTTTGTAACTGTTGTTCTTCGAGATGTATTGCTCATGTCCATTCCATGTTAGGTGTGTGTACACGCCATATGCATGGATACCGGAGATTTTTCTCTCAGTGATATCTGCAAGGCTGACTCTAGTGCCCTCTGCAGTGGCATACATATGCGCCAGTATATGGGATGCTGCTGGCTCCTCTACCTCTCAGTTTCTTGTCTGAACTCCAACAGAGGGGAAGAAAGATGGGTAACGGAATGGACATGAGCAACACATCTCGAAGAACAACAGTTACAGAAGGTCAGTAACCATCTTTTCTTCTTTGAGTGCTTGCTCTTGTCCATTCCATGTTAGGTGACTCACAAGCAGTACCTCTGGACGTGGGCCAGAAGTTCATGGATGTGCCGTTTGCAAAGCTGCCCTGCCAAAGCCCACGTCTTCCCAGGATTGCTGTAGGGTTTCGTGATGGGACATAAAGATGTGCACTGAGGACCAAGTTGCAGCACTGCAGATGTCCTGAATCGATACTGAGTCAAGAAAGCCACAGAGGAGGCCTGAGCTCTCATCAAGTGGGGTGTCAGAGTGGCCAGGAGGATGGCCTTCGCCTGTTCATAGCATGCATGGATGCAGCAGGTAATCCCAGAGGAAATTCTTCAGGATGAAACTGGCTGGCCTTTCATGTGTTCGGCCACTGCTATGAAGAGCTGTGCGAACTTCTGGAGGGGTTTAGTTCTTTCTATATAGAAAGCCAATGCTTGCCTGATGTCCAGTGTGTGTAGACGTCTTTCCTCATTAGAGCTGTATAGCTTGGGAAAGAACATTGGCAAGATGATATCCTGGTTGACGTGAAAACATGACATTACCTTTGGCAGGAAAGCTGGGTGCGGTTGCAACTAGACCTTATCTTTGTAGAATACAGGGTAGGGAGGCTCCGAGGTTAGGGCCTTGATTTCTGAGACTCGCTGATGTAATCGCCTCCAGGACAGCCACCTTCCAAGACAAGTGGAGAAGAGAGCAGGATGTCATGGGCTCTAAGGTGGGCCCAAGTGAGTCTGGAAAGGACCGAGTTGAGATCTCATGGAGGGACCTTTAGGAATCTGACTGTATTTCATGGGAGAAGATTGAACTGCTCTGGGTCTGTGGATGAAAAGCTGAGACTGCCGCTAGGTGTACCCTAACTGACGACAGTGCTAGGCTCTGCTGCTTCAGGTAGACTAAATATTCCAGGATGGATGGTAGAGATACTCAAGGTGGGGAGAGTTCACGCTCTCATACCCAGCAGATGTGTTTCCAGGTAAGTGATCCTAGTGGAAGGTTTCCTGCTTTCCAGTAAGACTCTCTGGACCTGAACAGAGCAAGCTTGTTCCTCCTGGCTTAACCATGCAGCATCCACACTGGAAGCTACAAGGAGGCTAGGTTCGGGTGTAACAACAAACCATGATCCTGTGAGATCCCCTCTGAATGGGCAGGGAGTGTCCTACGGCCTGTCAATGCTAGGTTCAGCCTCATGCCAAATCAATGTTGGCAGGACCATGCTGGTGCGATCATTATAACCTTCACCTTGTCTCTCTTGATTTTTATGAGGACCTTGTGAACCACAGGAATTGGAGGGAAGGCACAGAAGAGGTCTCCTGACCACAAAGGAGGAAGGCGTCAGGCAGGGAGCCACTGTTGTGCCCTCTCAGGGAACAAAACCAATGGCATTTCCTGTTCAGTCATGAACAAGTCACTCGGGAAGTCCCCCACTTCTGGAAGATAGTTCTTATTACATCCGGACCACTTGTGGAAAGAGAAGACAGAGCTGTTGAGGTGACCTACTAACTTATTCTTGACCCCCGGGAGGTGAGAAGCTTTGAGGTTGATTGTGTGCCTCACACAGAAGTCCCACAGTCAGAGTGCCTCCTGACATAGGGCTGAGGATCTTGCTCCTCCTTGCCTGTTGATTTAGTGCATTGTCCGTCAGCACTCACATTACCTTTCCTGACATTTGGGGGAGGAGCACTTTGGAGCCCAGGAGGATTGGCCTGAATTCCCTGACGTTTATATGTAACAGCTCTTCTGAGGACCAGAAGCCTGTGTCTTGAGTGGACTCCTAGGTCCGAGGTGTCCAACACAAAGGTAAGTGAGGGACACAAGGCTATGAAGGGAATCCCTTCTATCACGTGCACAGAGGTTGTCCACCAAGCCAGAGAGGTAAGTACCTGGGGCAGGAACATGAGGATTATGTTCAGGCTGTGTCTCACTGGGAAGTAGACCAATGCAAGCCACATCTGAAGAGGCCTGAGACAGAATCTTGCATAGGTATATGCTGCCATGTGGCTCAGCAATCCTAGGCCCGGTCTACACTTATCTGTGCGATTTGGCGACAGTCGACAGGAGATACGCAAGTGACATAAATCACTTGAGTATCTCCCGTTGACTTTGCAGCGTCTCTTCCGCGCAGCGTCCATACTGCACTGCGTCGAAGGGAACAGCGTTCCCTTCGAAGCAGCGCTATGCCACTTAACGGGGTGGTTTTCCTGCGTCGCTTCTTGGATCGACTGAACACATCTATACAGACCGCTCAGTCAATCCAGAGCAATTGATGTGACGGCGGCGAATTTGCCGCCGTCAGTGTGGACCCAGCCTGAGACAAACCCTTGCTGTGCTGAGGGGGTAGGTAGTGACCTGAAGGATCAGGTCTGATAAGGCTTGGTAACTGACCTCAGTAGAAATGCCCTGGCCTAGGTAAAGTCGAGGACTGCTCCGATTAACATTATCAACTGCACTGGTACTAATGTGGACTTCTGCTCATTTACCAGCAGGCCCAGGTTTTGGCAGGTTGTTCATAGCACCTTGATATTGTGCTGGACTTGAGCCTCTGAGCAGCCTTTGATGAACCTGCCATTGAGGTAAGGATAGATCTGTATCCCTCAATGTCTGAGGTAGGCGTCAACTATCGCCATACATTTCATAAAGACTCTTAGTGCAGTTGATAGACCAAAGGGAAGGGCTGTGAGTTGTTAGTGATAATTTCCCACTACAAATCGAAGGAAACACCCATGGCCCTGGAAAATGGAAATATGAAAATATGCCTCTTTTAGGTCAAGGGCAGCATACAAGTCTCCCGGATCCAAGAAGGGGACGATGGAGGCTAGAGAAACCATATGGAACCTCAGTTTCTTGAGATACTTGTTGAGGTGACACAAGTCTAGTATGGGTCGCAGACCTTGTTTGGCTTCCAGGGTCAGAAAGTAATAGGAGTAAAACCTTTTCCCTCGCAGTCATAGGGGAACTTCCTCTATGGCCCCAACCTGCAGGAGGGCTTGTACCTCCTGGGCGAGAAGTGCTCGTGAGAAGGTCCCTGGAGAGGGACAGGGATAGGGGTGAGAGGGAAGGATGGAAGTTAATTGGAGGGTGTATCCCGTTCTGATCACATTTAGGACCCACCTGTCCAGTGTTATGGCTGACCATGTGAAAAGAAAGGAGGACAAGAAAGACAGGTACGGATCTTGGTCTGAGACTGCAAAGTCGCCCCCTGGCACGCACTCAAAAGATCTGTCTGTCTGCCACCTGATGAGCAGTGGCCTAAACTTGACTGGGGTGCAGAGGAATTGGCCCTGATGGCGTTTAAAGTTTTTGTTTTGCTTCCTATAGGGCTTGCTTCTAGATTGACTCGCAAACCTCTGTTGTTGTTGAGGCCTAAATTGTTTCCTCCATGCCGGAGGAGCGTACAACCCCATGGGACAGAGTGTGGCCCTTGAGTCCTTAAGGCCATGCAGTCTGGCATCTGTCTGGTCAGAGAAGAGGGCTGCGCCATGGAAAGGGAGGTCCTGGATGGATTGCCAGACCTCTGCCGACAGGACAGATGGCTGCAGCCACAAGGCCTTCCTCACTGATGCCATGGTTCTGGCCACTGAGTATGTGGCATTGGAGGCTGCCTGGAGAGAAGCCCAGGCTACTTGACCTGCCCTTCTTCAGGATGGCCAGGGTCTCTTGCTTAGACTACAGAGGCAGAGAGTCTGCACACTTGGCTATAGAGTGCCAGACGTTAAAATCATATCTCCCCAGCAATGCTTGCTGGTTCAATACGTGGAGTTGAAGGCTTGCAGTCAAACAAATTTCCCATCCGTATTTTTAGTGGCTGAACTCGACTGCCTGTCTGTTCCTCTCATTGGCTGCTGACACTATCAATGATCCTGGGGAT
>ML675614.1:43800482-43820784 GCA_007922155.1 Mesoclemmys tuberculata
TTTATAAACTCAAAGCCCTTAGTGGGCACGTAATGCTTTTCTTCCCATCCCTATGGATGTAGGGTGCAAAAACGAGCGGTTTTGCCACAGGGCCTTCAACAACTTGATGACCTCTTCACAGACGAGAAGGGCCACTCTAGAGGGGGTTGCTGCTGCCAGAATATCGAAAAGCGAGTCAGCCAGCTCCTGTAGCTTCTCCACCTCCAAACCCAGATTGACTGCTATTCTGAGTATCTCTGGGTGAGCCCTAAAATCATGCTGGGGAACTGTGGTGGAAAGTCCTGTTACTGCTTCATCAGTCAATGAAGATGAGGATGCTGGTAGGGGAGGAATAGATGATTGTTCCCCTGTCACCAGGATCTACTTCTCCTGGTGGGTCAACAGCGTCTCCTATGCCTGGCCGTGTTCGCCATCCGAATCTGGAGTTGGTCATGACACTGCTGCTGAATGTCTTTCTGACGTCCCGAGATGGACCAATGCTGAGACCCCAGGACCGAGGAAAAGTCCCACGGGTTCCAGAACTGCCATGGTCCAGTCCATTGTGTTAATGGCCAAGAGCCCGGTGGAAGGACAGGGGGAGACCCGGTGGCCATGGCTCAGTATCTATGGCCTTTATGGGAGGGCCTTCATCTTCCTTCCATTCCGACCCAGAGGACCATGGATTCACCAAGGGCAAGTCATGACTGACCAACCTGACTGCCTTCTATGAAGAGGTGACTGGCTCTTTGGATGTGGGGAATGCGGTGGACATGATATTCGTTGACGTTAGCAAAGCTTTTGATATAGAATTCCACAGTATTGTTATCAGCAAGTTAAAGTAGTATGGGTTGGATGAATGGACTATAAAATGGATAGAGAGCTGGCTAGATCATTGGGCTCAACAGGTAGTGATCAATGGCTCCATGTCTAGCTGGCAGTCAGTCACAAGCGGAGTGCCCCAGGGGTCGGTCCTGGGGCCAGTTTTGTTCAACACTTCATTAATGATCTAGAGGATGGGGTAGTTTGCACCCTCAGCAAGTTTTCAGATGACACTAAGCTAGGGGGAGTGGTAGATACCTGGAAGGTAGGGATAGGATACGGAGTGACCTAGACAAATTGGAGGATTGGGCCAAAAGAAATCTGATGAGGTTCAACAAGGACAAGTGCAGAATCCCACACTTAGGATGTAACAAACCCAATCACTGCTACAGACTGGGGACGGACGGGCTAGGCAGCAGTTCTGCAAAAAAGGACCTGGGGGTTACAGTGGATGAGAAGCTGGATATGAGTGTGCCCTGGTTTCTAAGAAGGCTAATAGCATATTGGCCTGCATTAGTAAGAGCATTGTCAGCAGATCGAAGGAAGTGATTATTCCCCTCTATTCGGCATTGGTGAGGCCACATTTGGAGTACTGTGTCCAGTTTTGGGGCCCCCATTACAAAAGGGATGTGGACAAGTTGAAGAAAGTCCAGCAGAGGGCAACAAAAATTATTAGGGGGCTGGAGCACAAGACTTATGAGAAGAGACTGAGGGAACTAGGCTTGTTTAGTCTGCAGAAGAGAAGAATGAGGGGGGATTTGATAGCAGCTTTTAACTACCTGAATGGAGGTTCCAGGGAGGATGGAGCTAGGCTGTTCTCAATGGTAGTACATGACAGAACAAGGAGCAATTGTCTCAAGTTGCAGTGGGGGAGGTCTAGGTTGGACATTAGGAAAATGTTTTTCACTAGGAGGGCGGTGCAGAACTGGAATGGGTTACCTAGGGAGGTGGTGGAATCTCCATCTTTAGAGGTTTTTAAGCTGAGGCTTGACAAAACCCTTGCTGGGATGATTTAGCTGAGGATAGTCCTGCTTTGAGCAGGGGATTGAATTAGATGACCTCCTGAGGTCTCTTCCAACTCTAATATTCTATGATTCTATGGCCATGGCAGCGCTGATCTTGCCTCTGATTCCTTGGAGCACTGGGTGTGGTGCTGGGGAATAGCGCTGATATTCCAATGACCAGTGGCAGGATTCCATAGAGTGCTGATGTTCTGACGACCGGTTGGAGTCCTCTGGTGAATGCCTCTTCGAGTCCAGGGATCAGTGCCAAGACCTTGTTGCTCGGTACCTGTGTTCTGGTCACTGGTACTGAGGGTCCGGCGAGCAGCATCTAGAGTCTTTTTGGCAGCTAATGAGCCTGGGGAACCAAGGAGGTATCACTGACCATTGTTGAGGTGTCGGTGGGCATTGTGGGAATGGTGGTCAGCGATGCAATAAAGGAGATCTGAGAGGGATACCCATCATGGGCTTGCTCTTGACCCACTCTTCGCTGACTGGCCCAGTGCTCTGGTCTGTTGTACCAAGGGGTGACCAGTACTGGGAGTGAAAGTAAGTCCACAGCTGCCTGAAAGGACTTGGGGGTGGAAGGCACTGCCAGGTGCTGAGGGCCTCAGCCACTACTGGGTGTCAGAGGTGGGTCCCCAAGGTTGGCTGGAAGCACTAGGGGATGAGGCCACAGCTGACCCGAGTTCCAGGGAGAGACAAGCGGCCTGACATAGGTCTCAACTTGTTTTCCACTCCTGACTTGTTCCACTTAGATGGGGAGCGCCCTCTGTGGCATGCATCTTCTCAGGCTGCTTCTTTGGCATTTCTGATGGTGATCAGTGCTAGGATGAGCTCTGTGCTGGGGAGAGTTTCGGGTCAACATCAACGTACTAGGTGCTGAATCTGATCAGCCAGACTTGGGCACTGGTCTGAGGACCAGTTCCATCAGGAGCGCTCTCTACCTTATGTCAGAGTCTTTCTTTGTGTGGGGGCTAATGTTCCTGCAGATCATGTACTTATCCCGAATATAAGCCTCACCCTGGCACTTCAGGCAGTTTTGGTGAGGACTGTTCACATGCACAGGCTTTTTACACAATGCACATGGCTTGAAGCCCAGGGACCAAAGCATGCCCGTCCCCAGGGCTAACCCATGAACGAGGACACAATCACTAGAAAGTACTAAAAATTACTATAACCAACTAACTGAACTTGCTGAAACGATCTACACTAATATAAGGAAAATCCACTGAGACGTGCTTGCCAAGGCAAGGATGTTCCAGCACCGTCATAGGCGGTAAGAAGGAACTGAGAGGAAGAGGGGCTGGCAGCACCCTATATACTGGCACATATGTGCACCAGTGCACAGGGCATTAGAGCCAACCCTATGGATACCACTGACGGAAAAATCTCCAGCACCGGTGCATGTGGTACACACACATTCCTAGCATGGAATGGACATGAGCAAGTACTCAAAGAAGAATATGCCTGTGTTGGCAGACAAATATAACTAGACACATCACAAGGGAAGAACAGGCAAAGACATATGGAAAATGGGATTAGCAGACAAATGCTCAATTACAAAAGAAGATTGCTTAGTGATTCTGCAGATGTCTTCTTCGTTGTTTAAGATTTAAAATTTTATGTAGAAATTAACTATAAAAAAATCAGCTTGATTGGATTATCTGTCAAATCTGGGCAAGTGGTAGAAATACACACATTATTGTAATAAGCAAATGGAAACATTTAACATCTTAGGAATCCCAACTATGCACCACAAGAATTGTAGTTCTGTTATGGGAGGATAGGCAAAACAGCACCAGTTTCTTTTAGCACGATCACTCTAGGACAGGGAGTTCTCAAATGATGTTGAGGCAACAATACATAATTAGGTCTGATTCACCACTGCATTATTCCAGTTTTATGCTAAAGTAATTTCACTGATTTCAATGAAGCTACACCAATATAAAAATGGGAGTAACAAAGTGGTGAATCAGGCCCACAGTGTTCACACTGATTCGGAGCCCAAATCCTTGTCCTACAGAGTTCACAGTGCAGGGCTGGCAGGAACTCATCAGCCTGGCTGGGCTTTGCAACATCAATCTCTGCACTTTCTGAAGATGGGAAAGGAGCAAGGGACTTACAGCTGCTCACACTCCCTCCTTTCTATTCATTCATATAACTATGAATACAGAGATCAACAGAGGTAGGTATCATAACCAATTACATGTTTGGTGGTTGCTTTTTTTAAATCGTTGACTTAAATCTGTAGCAACACTGCAATTATTGTTCCTGTTAGATATAAGATTACCATAGCACCTCGACTGTGTGGTCTGCAAGGAAGGGGACAATGAGACAGTATTTCGAAGTTTACACACACATTCCCCACTTTGAAACCCACAACTGAGTTAAGTTACTTGTGGAGATGTTTTCAGACTCACCTCACGGTCTGATCTCCGAGGGCACAAAGCATCAACTTCATCAAAGAATATAACGCAAGGGGTTGAATTTCTAGCCCGCTGGAATACCTGACGTACAGCACGCTCACTTTCGCCAACATACTGAAATAAGCAACACACACAAAACAAAACTATGGGAGACTTCTAGATTTTGCCTGACAACCCCAATTTAACCCAAAATTTGAGTTGCTTATCAAGGCAGAAAGGTCTCATGCTTGCCAGTTCACTCCATTTAAGTCTGTCATATCTTAAAAATTTACTTATGAACTAGTTATCTTTCTGTTGCCTCACAGTACATATGCTCACATTTGATAAAATGCTACATGGAACACACCTTCAGTGCCAAACAGGCAAGGATTCCCGCCCCCGCCCCCCCGTTTTTTTTTTTTTTAAATGGAAACCTGTGGCATTTTGACTAAGAATTAATTTTTCACTAGAACCTTTGTGGATCTTCAGCTGTTCACATCATTTTGGTTATCTAAGTCATTCACAGATTTGCATCATCTGAAGTTAATAGCATATTAAGTTATATGAATACAGAAAGGAAGAACTGAAATAGAAGTGAGAGGTTCAACCAAAAACAGTCATTACTTGCAAAAAAAATTGCCCAAGTTCTGAACAGGAATGTTTGATTTTTCCACACATGTTCATTTACCATTCCTTTTCCTTCAAAAAACTCTCACGGTTCAGGAGTCAGAACAGTTTGTCTTTACATTTAAGGAGACAAAGATCCCCACTATGGAGGAATCCTCTTTCCCCGCCTAAGGGCATCTCTCTCAGCAGACTTGAGGAAGCCCAGGAGAACTGATCAAATCCACTATTTCTGGTTTATATTTCACCCACTACTAATAAGAAGTTAAGTTCTACACTCTTGCAACTCAGATTTGAAAAACTAAGACTGACACCAGTGTGCTCAGTTTAACACACTTCTCACTCTGAATCAACTGTGGCACATATTAAAATGTAATTACTTAAATTTTTTCTAAGCCCAGTGTTCAGAAATTTGAGAGACTGAAGCTTCAAACTGGTGTTAATCTTTTATCCTAAACAATAGTGACATTTAAGCAACATATCTTGAAAATAAACATTTTTTTTTATATTTAAACCTCTATTAAAAGTAGATGGGGAATGAGTTTTGATAAAATTTTCAAAATTGGTGGCTTAAAGTTAGGTTAGTAGTTAGTTTGCTTAAGTAACTGGCTTGATTCATAAAATGTGATGAGTAACCTACAGCTCTCATTAACAATGAAAATTTTGTGCTTGGTCCTATTTTTACACTGGCAATGATGCAAATAACTCTCTACTTCACCAGGCCCTCCACTGCCTCATTTTCTTTACCATGAGAGGTAGTTTGAGCTGGGACATATCTCAGGCTGGGTCCACAGTGACAGTGGCAAATTCACCGCCGTCACATCGATTGCTCTGGATCGACTTAGTGGTCTGTATAGACGCGCTCAGTCAATCCAGAAAGCGACGCAGGAAAACCACTTCGGTAAGTGGCGTAGTGCGGTGTCGAATGGAGTGCTGTTCCCTTCGACGCAGCGCAGTGTGGACACCGCGCAGAGGAGACCCTGCAAAGTCAACAGGAGATATGCAAGTGATTTACGTCACTTGCGTATCTCCCGTCAACTGCCGCCGAATCGCAAAGTTAAGTGTAGACCGGGCCTAAGCCATCCAAAATTCCTCTTTCTTCTCTCTGGAGAGCAACCTACCTGCCATAAGGGCTATAATAATGAGGAAGAAGTTATACAATGCAATTTTTTTTGTGCAAACTATCTTCTGTGTAATTATTAGGATTCTCACTTGCACCAGGCTTTGTCCAAGAATTCAATCAATAGCAGAGGCCAAGGTGCCATGAGCAACACTTACCATATTTAACAGTTCAGGACCTTTCACAGAGATGAAGTTCAGTCCAGACTCATTTGCTATCGCCTATCAAAAAGATAAAGACAGATCTATACAGCTCCCACACTTGGGTCCTCAGTAGACTTTCTGAAGTCCCTGGGGAATCATCACAGTAAAAATAAAAATGCAATTTATTTCCTCTTCTTAAGTGTTTTGGCAAGTTTCCAGATGCTGACACTGAGAAGGGATGTTACATTTTATTCTGTCAACTGAACTATAAAGAACATCAAAGTAAAGGAAATCATCTGTCAAACCTCTGTCAAAATATACAAAGCTCTTTAGAAGATATATCTATCTCTTTACATACTCCCTATAACAAACCAACCAACAATTAGTTTTTGGTTGATCCAAAACAAAGGTTGTTTCTAAAAAAAAATTTGGAGACATGAAAAAGTAAAAAAAATTCATTTCAGATCAAACAAAACATTTTGTTTCTGAGACTTTTAGCTTTTCTTAAAAATAAAATTGAAGAAAAGTTAATTCAACTTTTTCAGATTTTTTGAGGGGCTGAAGCACTTAAGGAAATTCAATACAAATTCACAAAATGTTTCAATGAACTCCAATATATATTTTGAGTAAAAAAGCTGTCAGAAAAATTGTGCCCAGCTCTATTTTTAAGGCACTAGCTGCACAATTCTCAATAGCTTATGGGAGCTACATGGAAATTTCACCCCATTAACAGCACTCAAAGTTCAAAGACAAGAACAGGTCTGAAAATTTTGGGTGTTGGAGAGAGAGGAAGGTCATAAGAAATGTAACGCTCCAGCAGGAGCACAAGAGTATTTACAATAGAAGGTACATGGGTAAAGAGAATGGAGCATAGCAGACCAGGTCTGATCATACCCTCCACAATGGAAAAATCCATCATAATAGATGCCTTATAAATGACCCATTTTCTTGCCTCTCTTTACTATTTTATTCTTTATAATCTATTTATTTCATTTAGTTTTCATCTTGTTTTTTTCCCTATTTAAGTAAAACTGTAATTATTTTACTAAGAAACTAAATAATTTCCAAAGAAATGTTTGTACTCCAACTTCTGATGGGGAAAGTGCAAGAGCTCAACTCCTATCACATGACCTGGACCCAATTATTTTCAATAGAAGCTTACTGGTCATTGTTACAAGAACATCGACTTCCTTTCTAGGACTCACCAGTCTAATTTTGGTACTCTCCTGCCTTCCATTAGTCATATTCAGAGTGTGAATTACTAAACTCCTACCTTTGCTAGTAGTGTTTTGCCACAGCCAGGAGGCCCTGCAAGTAGAACGCCAGCTGGAGCTGTCAGGCCAAGAGCTTTGAATTGCTCTGGATTCCGCACAGGTGCCTATAACAAAACACAAACACTTATCAGTGACAGAAATGGGCTGATCTGAATTTTCTTCTAACTGCAAGCTAGAGCTAAAGCAAAAGGTGTGTAACTCTGCACCAAAGCTGAACCTGTTGCTTTAACTGGGCATTCATGGGGGCTTATGTAAAGGTTTGCTGAGGAAGAGGAAACTGCAGTCAGAAATGCATGTGCAATTATTTTACAAGTTATAAAATAAAGTTTACCAAATTGTCAGAAAGAATGAATGGAGGTCAAAGACAACAGTTCAAAACCATTTTCAAGTATATGGATAAAATAAATTTTCACACTAAATGTTTCATCATTAACAAAGACCAATTAGATCAAATAGAAAAAATTAATTGTATATGTTAATTCATAAAGTTGTGACTATTTTAACAGCAGTAAACATCAGATGTGACAAAGAAGAGTTTTCAGAACAGTAGAAACAAGGCCCCACAGAATTGGCTATTAAGATCTCAATAAAGAAATAAGGGAACTATAAACAAAAGTATGCATGAATACATTTTATGTATATGTAGATAGCCCTATGTACTCATTCCATGGCCATGGAATCTGCAACCGAATCCACCCTTGCCACAGAACTATACTCTAGAATAGTGATTCTCAACCTGTGGCCCACGGGCCACTTTTGGCCCAATCAGCACACAGCTGTGGCCCATGTGACATTCTCAGGGCCATACAGGTAGTACTGGATTCGGCCTGCAATGATAAACAGGCTGAGAATCACTGCTCTTAAATGAAAGCCTACACTTTAAAGTAAAATACTTTCCTAGCCCATATTGTGAAGATAAAACTTGAAAATGTAAAGAGTATAATCAGTGCAATTATCCTCTTGAGTTTACAGATATCTTAAATTGATAGCTCAGAGAGGGGCAATTCAACTCATTAAAATGCTCATCTTTTTCCTTCATACTAGAATGTGAAAATCATTAACTATTTCACTGCTGGTCCTTTCATAGCAAAAGCACTCAGCAGATGTGCTTATCCCACATAAAGCTGCCTCCCATTCTTCCTAGGTACTGTGGTATAGCAAGGGCAGAGGGCACTGGGACAGTTCTCCTATTTGAATCCGGGGTAGTCCGCCCACCCACTGCTAAAGGCTCCCCCCCCAAGCCTAGGGGCAGAGCTACTGGACACGGGTCCAACAGATTACTGGGGACAACAAATGAAAAAACAGGAAAGGGTGTGGGGGTCACAGGGACAAACGCAGGAAACCAGAAGGGGACACTGAGCAGAGAACTCCGGACAGCACCCACTGCTCCTCAAAGGTGTCCAGGGAGCCAGCGGATGCCGCCCAGAGGAACTCTGCCTGGAGACGTGAATTGACAAGGGAATGGAAATAGACCCCACAGTGGCAGAGAGCCCCCCCTGCCAACTTCCTCTCCCTGGTATTCTAAATGGCTAGTTTGGCCAGGGCTAAGAGGAGGTTGATGAGGAGGTTCTGCGACTTTGTGGGGCCACGGATGGGGTGTGAGTAGATGAACAAGTGAGGGGAAAAGTGCAGCCAGAACCTAAACAAAAGGTTCTGGAGGAGCCGGAAGAGGGGCTGCAGCCTGGCGCAATCCACGTATACGTGCGCCAGGGCCTCCCTCGCGCCGCAGAAGGGGCAGGTGTCAGGGTGGGAGGTGAACCGTGCCAGGTACGTGCCCGTGCTCACGGCTCCGTGAAGGAGTCGCCAACTGATGTCCCTGGCAGGCCGTGGGGTCAAGGTGGAATAAAGACTGGCCCACTGGAGGTCCTCGCCCTCTGAGGGTGGTGAGTAGGTCCCTCCACTTCGTGTCCTGGAAGGACACGAGGGCGAGGAAATGAAGGGTGTGGACGAGCATGTACAGATGGTTCCTCGGCAAAGTCTGGAAGGGGACCAGCTGCAGATCAAGCAGCCGGCTTGGGGCATGAGGATGGGGGGACGAGGGGGTTCGCGAAGCCAAGGCCCGATGGTAAGCACCGGAGGGCCGGGGCTGAGGGGGGAGCAGGGAGCACCCTCTTGCAAAACCCACCCAAAGCAGTAGGGGGCAAGGCTGCCTTCACCTCCTGGAGTATGCGTCGGGGGATTTGAAGGGTGGGAACCCCCACGAGCCGAGCCAGCTCATGGGGGTCCATCCAGTCCCCCCCCGGCATACTCCAGGAGGTCTCCGTTCCTGGTGACTCCTGCCAGGACCATCAGCCGTCGCACCGAGAGGGTCTCCGCCGCCTGCACACTCAGCTGGGGGCTGTGTACCAGGGGCTGCATGAGGAGATTCTTCCCCTCGGAGACTGCAAGGGGCCTGGAGGCTGAGACGAGCCTCCAGGTCCGGAGGAGGTCCTGGTAGAAGACCGGCAGCTTGGAGAGGTCTCGCGGAAGACCTCTCGGGTGGAGAAAAAGAGCTATCGGTCGTATCGGAGCCGTCGGAAGCGGCGGAGGAAGGCGTGTACCAAGTGGTTCCACGCCGGACTACCTGCACCATAGAGGAGTCTCTGCAGGGCCTGGAGGCGGAAGGTGTGGACCTGGCTGTGGATGCAGCACAGGCCCTGCCCACCCTCCTCCAGGGGAAGACTCAGAATCCCTGCAGAGACCCAGTGCAGTCCTGGCCAAAAGAACTCCAGAACTGTCTTCTGGAGGTAGGCCAGGAAATTCGGGGTCGGGACCAGGGTGTTGAGCCAGTGCCAGAGCATGGACAAGACCAGCTGGTTGATCACCAGTGCCCTCCCCCGGAGGGAGAGGAACTGGAGCAGTCCTGTCCATCTCCGCAGCCGCCCAAACACCCTGCCCTCCAAATCCTGCCAGTTCTCTGCCGGGGAGGGATGGGTAGAGGAGAAGTAAACGCCCAGACAGAGCAGCGGACCCACGCTCCACCGAATGGCTTGAAGTGCGGGTGGGAGGGAGCTCGCCTGCCACCCGGCCCCTACCGTCAGGCCAGAGCTCTTGGCCCAGTTGACCCGGGCGGAGGAGGCTGCTGAGTAGACAGACAGGCAGGCCTCCAGCCGCACCAGGTCGCCCGGGTCCTGGACCATGAGGAACACATCATCGGCGTACACCGACAGCACCAGCCTCAGCTTCGGCTAATGGAGCACCAACCCCGTCAACCTCCGGCAGAGGAGACAGAGGAAGGGCTTAATGGCCAGAGCGTACAGCTGGCCTGATAGCGGACAGCCCTGATGTACTCCTCGCCCGAAGCTGACCGGTTTGGTCAGGGTCCAGTTGAGCTTCACCAAGCACTCTGCGGAAGCATACAGCACCCGGAGAAAACCCACGAAACGGGGTCCAAAGCCGAACGCCTGCAGCGTGCCCAGGAGATACCCTTGGTCCATCCTGTCGAATGCCTTCTCCTGGTCCAGGGACAGGAGGGCGAACGACAGACCATCCCTACACCCGAGTTCCAAGAGGTCCCGGACCAGATACAAGTTGTTAAAGATGCTACGGCCCGGGACGGTGTAGGTCTGGTCAGGATGGACCATGTCCTGCAGCACGGACCCCAGCCACAGTGAGATGGCCTCGGACTTGGCCCAGACGGTGGCGAAGTCCGGGCCGAGGATGTCCCAAAACACGTGGTAGAACTCCACGGTCAGCCCGTCCATGCCCGGGGATTTATTGGTGGGCATGAGGCGGAGGGCTTCCGAGAACTTGGCCAGAGTGAGAGGTAGCTCCAGCCGGCCTCGGTCGCCCGCGCTAACCGTGGAAAGTTCGTTCCACAGCACCCTGCAGGTGGCGACGTTGGTCGGATCCAGGGAGAAAAGGTCGGCGTAGAAGGCCCTGGCCCTTCCACGCATCTCCACCAGATCCGTGAGGGGCTGCCGTCGGCAGGGAGTGGAAGAAGCGGGAGCTGCGATCCATCTCCCGAAGGAGATGGATGCGGGATCGGACGAAGGCACCCCGAGCCTGGAGGTCTTCGAGGGCCCAGAGCTCCTCCCGCTTCTACCGGCATGCTCCACAGAGGGACGGATCCTCGGGGCTGGTGGCCAGACGCCTATCCAGCTCTAAAACCTCCCGCTCCAGCTGCTCTATCCCCGCATCCCGCCGCCGGCTGACCCCCCGAGTGTAGTCACGGCAGAAGAGCCGGGCACGCACCTTCCCCACATCCCACCAGCGCCACGCCGAGGGAAAGGCGCCTCTCTGCCCCCGCCAGGCCAGCCAGAACTCCCGGAAGGACACCACGAAGCCCACATCCTCCAGTAGGCTGTTGTTAAAATGCCAGTAGGCCGGCCCCGGCCTCTCTGCGGTGAGAGAAGCTGTCACGGTCACCAGGTGGTGATCCGAGAACGGGGCCGGCTTGACGCTGGAGGAGTGGGCCCGCGCAAGATGGTGACGGTAGATATAGATGCGGTCCAACCGGGAGTGGCACGACTGATCTTCCCCCACCCGGACATAGGTGAAGGTGACGACGTCATCCGGGTGGTGGTCGCGCCAGACGTCCACTAGGGAGTGATGGTCGATAATTCCCCGGAGGACGTCCACGGCAGCCTGACACTGCTCGGTCCCCGTGCGGTCTCGCTCCTCAAGGGTGGTGTTGAAATCCCTGCCCAGGACCAGACATTCATGAGGATCTAAAGTGCTGAGGAAGGCGGCCGCCTGCTGGAAGAAACACACCCGCTCCGGGCCCGCGGTCAGGGTGTAGACGTTGACAAGGCTCAACGCCAGCCCCTCCACGCGGACCCGGAGGTGCAGCAGGCAGCCCGGCACGACCTCAGTGACCCCCAACACCTCGGGCTGCAGGCCAGGGGAGAACAGGGTGGTCACTCCACCCGCATGGACGGAGAGATGACTAAGGTGCACCCTGCCTCCCCACTCCAGCCGCCAGCTGGCCTCGGCGGCTGGGTCCGTGTGGGTCTCCTGCAGGAACGGTATAGAGTACCCCCGCTCCTGAAGAAAGGAGAGCACCTGGTTCCTGCGGAGACCTGTCCTGCAGCCCCTTGTATTTAAGGTGACGATGGTGACAGGCATTACAAGGAGGGCTGGGGGGATCCTCACGGACAGGGGCGCCGGCGACCTTCGTCGGGCTCCGCAGCAGTCCATGGCCAGTGCTGTAAGCCATGAGGGCGTCACGGAAGCTGCGGACCCGCTGGTAGGCCGCGGCGTCCTGCCGCCCAGTCCCCTTCCCCTCCTTCATGGTGGCCCTCACGGCCCGGAGGATGCGGTGGAAGTCCCCCCAGTGCTGCAGAGCGAGCCACACTCTGTTCCAGGCACCGCGTGTGTCCCAGAGAAAAAGGTGGAGCTCTTCGTGCAGCGCCTTGGTGGGGTCGTCCTCCGGCTGGGCCTCTGCAGCTGCCCTATGGCCCACTGGGATGGGGGCTAGGGGTGGTGGTGGCGGCGACAGAGAGAAGACAGCAGCCCCGAGTGGGCTGGGAGTGCTAAACACAAAGGCCGCCTCCTGGGAGCTCTTCATAGGGAAGGAGACAACACCAGGGCTGGCAGATGTACAGGCGGCGGGGTGGGGTGGGGGGGGGGGAACGAGTGCGGGGACGAGAGGGGTGAGGGCCAGGGAAAGGTTGAGAGCGGGGAAGGGGACAGGAGTTGGGGGAGGGGAGGGGTAGGAGGAAGGTATGGGAAGGGGGTCAGGGTCACAACTGGGGGTGGGGCCCTCAGCCAGACCCACAACAAGGAGTGCGGCACCCGGTAGCCCGGGGCTCAGCCACTCGCCCCAGCTGGCTCCTCAGGGGCTGTGGGAGCAACGATGAATCCCCCTTCTCCAGCATGGTGAGTAGAGGGACTGAGGGGGGCCCCGGTGGTGGGAGCAGGGGGAGCAGCTGAGGACAGGAGGGGGGGAGAAGGCAGAGGCCGTTCGAGAGTGCCCTGCTTGAGGCCCTCCATGCAGGGGGCAGGGTCGTCCTCCCCCGGGCAGGCCAGAGTCAACCCCAGGGAGTCAATCTCCTCCATTAAGAAGGAGAAGAAAGCCCCCCCTGCCACCGCAAGGTCCTCTCTGGCACCAGAGGGGGGTTTGGGTGGCAGTGGGGCTGGGGGGGTTCCGGGCGGGGACTCCTCTAGAAGGGACTCCAGGAGGGCAATGGTGTTGCCCACGTCTGCCGCCATGGCTTCCTTGGTCGGTGCCCCCCGCTGGGCTTCGGCAGGGGGCGCGGTGGGGGGCCCGGCCTAAGCAGCCCCCTTCCTCCTGGCCTTGTGGGGGCTCTCACTCCCCTTGGCCATGGGCGGGTGGGGGGCTGGGTTCCAGCCTTGTGTTTGCCCCGCCTCCGCTGCACGAGCACCCAGCTGCTTTTGCTTCCTTTCCCACTGCTGCTGTGAGTAACCCCTTTTTTCCTTTTCCCCTCTCTTTTTTTCCCATTAGTAACCTGTCTTAGGGTCCCCTCTACCCTTCCCCACCCTCCCTCGCCCTTTCCCCATGGTTTTTCCTCCTCCTTTTTCAGTTTATCCGCCCGTTGGTCTGTCCCCCCTGTCTTGCTGCTCCCTCCCCCTCCCAAGCCCGTTCGTTTTTTCTAGTTTACTCCCTGAGTTTAGTGGTTCCCCGTCCCGTCCGGCTCTAGCAGCTTGCTGCTGAGCACCCCCAAGCCAACCCCCCCCCCTCTGCTGTCCCCCCAGGCCGGTTATTTTCTTCCAATTCCCTTCCCCCCACCCGTTTCCAAACCCCTTCCCCCCGCCTTCCTACGGCTGCTGCTTGAAAGAGATTGTTTACCTTTCAGTCTCTCCTCAAGGTCACCATTTTTTTTTTTCCTCTGTCTCGGCTGCAGTTTGCAGCCGAGGAAGTGTTTTTTTCTCCTCCAAGCCCCCCACTTTTTTGCCTCCACCCTGCTCCAGCAGCGCTTATCCTCCCTCCTATCCGGAAAGCCTCTCCGGTCGCCATTTTTCTTTTTTTTTTCTCTTCCCCCCTCCGGTTCCAGGTCTGCCCCCTGGGTGCAGCCAAGGAGCCGGCTTTCCAACTTAGGCTGATGACCCCACAGCCAAGAGATGTAGAGTAGTTATCTACCCCCTCCTCTGCCCCCCCCGACCCCCCTATCCCATCGCTGAGCTCACCCCACCCCCTCCAAAGATGGCAGCTGCGAACGTCCTCCTGGACGTTCCTGCCTCTTCCCAAAGCCTCGGGACCTGGCTCCTGCCTGAGAACCTCAGCCTAGGTGCTGACCTCTCCCCAGGTGCTGGCCCCGAGACATCAGCGGCGAGTACCTCGAAAGAGGGCTCCCGGGACCTCGCTGTGACCATGGAGACTGATCCCCCTGATCCAGGGGGTAAGCCCTCGGCCGGGGGGAAGGGCCGGAGTGGGGGAGGGAAGGGCAAAGGTCCCGCCAAGAAGGCGGCGCCTTCTGTGGTGAAGCGCCCTCCCCACCCCACTCGGCCCCCCCTTGCCATTCCTTCTACTAGCTCTGGGGACGGTGCCGCCCCCAAGACATATGCCCGAGTGGCTGCAGGCTCAATGCCCGCCGCCCCGCCATCTGACCGGACCGCTGCTTCCAGCACGGTCCCTGAGGGCCGAGGCCCCTTCCCGACCCTCACTAGGAAGCATGGGGTCCGCTGCTCCCTGACACCCGCTTCGCCCCACGTGGAAACCTACGTGCAGGCGTTATCACGAGTGGTGGGGTCCAAAGCCATAGTAGCCGCCTCGAAGATGTACGGGAAGGTGGTGTTCTTCCTAGCATCTGAGACGGCCGCTCAGGAGGCAGTTGAGAGGGGCCTGGCAGTGGGGGGCACCCACGTCCCCGTGGAGCCTTTGGAGGACTTAGGCGTACGGGTGGTCCTTACCTCTGTTCCGCCTTTCCTCCCCAACGCCGCCCTCCTGCCACTCCTCAATACCTTGGGGAAGCCTATCTCCACCATCCGGCCGCTTCCCCTCGGCTGCAAGGACCCCAACCTTCGCCACGTCCTCTCCTTCCGCCGGCAGGTGCAGCTCCAGCTACTGCCGACGGTTCGAGGTGGAGGGGCGCTGGAGGGGTCCTTCTCAGTACCTTACCAGGGGGCCTACTATCGAGTCTACTACTCGACAGGAGAGGCCCGCTGTTTCTCCTGCCGAGCGACGGGGCACACCCGGAGGGACTGCCCCCGGGCCCAGCAGGAGGGGAGGCCCGAGCCCCCCGAGGCCCAGGAAGGCCTCGACTGGGCCAAAGGTAGCCGCCCCCTCAGCCATTCGAGCTCTGTGGCCGCCCCCTATCCACCCCCCGACACCCAGAAAGGTCCAACCGGACGCGCTGGGGAGGAAGGACCAGGGCCACCACTGCCGGGCACGGAAGGGGGTTCACCCTGGAACGAGATTCCTCTTCCACCCGTGAACTCACCTCCTACCCTCCGAGACCTGACCCTTGCGCTGCTGCCCCCTCGCTCTGCCCTTGCTATCGAGCCTTCCACTTCGGGGGACTGGGAGCTTGTGCAACGCAGGCGCAGAAAAAGCAAGGCTGACCCTCAGTCCTCCCCTGCCCTCACTGCTGAGGGGGAGGGGGAACCTGAAAAGGTTAAGAGGCGGACTGCTCAAGTTGAGCCTTCCACTGAGTCCTCAGCCCGATCCCAGATGGAGATAACGGACGATGCTGCCCTCTCGCTCGCCACTGAGGGGGACCTCGTGGCAGCGGAGAGGGAGTTCTCGTCCCTCTCGGAGGAGACCGTTGCCTTGGGTCTCCTTCCAGTCCGCCAGGAGGAGGAGGAGATCTCCCTCCGAATGGAGGGCTCAGCACATGGTGGCACTGAGTCATCCTCCATCCTCCTTAATCAGGACATAGATTCCGCACCCTGTGAGGCGTCGGCCGAGGCCGCGAAGCCTCGGTCCACCCTCGAGGGCGCTGGCCCAGATGATTCCTCCCAGGAGCTCGATATTGATAGCTCTGAATCATCTGGAGCTGGGGAGAGGACGGCTCAAGTGGAGTCTCCCACTGAGCTCCTGGCTCAAGCCCAGTCGGAGACATCGGACAGTGCTGCCACCTCGCTTGCCACTAAGGAGGACCTCGTGGCAATGGGGGGGGAGCTCTTGTCCCAATCGGAGGAGATTAAAATGAAGGGCTCAACACATGGTGGCACGGAGTCACCCTCCACTCTCCTTGATAAGGATAGGGATTCCGCACATTGTGCGGCGCTGACCGGGGTTGTGAAACCTCGGTCTACCCTCGAGGGTGTCAGCTCAGATGATTCCTCTTCAGAGCTCGATACCGATGGCTCTGAATCACCTGACGCCACTTCCAATTTCCTTTCCTCTGTAAACCTTCAACCCCGTGTTCTTCTTACCCCACTTTCCCTTTCCACTTCTGCTTTTACCCTTACACACTCCCCCCTTGCTTCAGCCTCAACAAGCCACGGCACTGATACGGAAGCCGAGGCAAAGGAAGATTCCTCAGTTGTGTCAGAAGAGGCACTGTACGCTTTTCTTCAGAGCTCGCGTGGTTCCAAGAACCGAGTAGAACTCGCTCTACACCGTTGGAGGGACTTCCACCAGCTCCTCCAAGTCGCACACACCCTAATGAAGAGGGGAAAAGGGTCCGGGCCAAAAGCCGCAGCATACCAGCGAGCCCGCACCTTTTACAACACCCTGATGGCCCATGGATGCGACCATGGACTGCTGCGTAGCCCTATGAGGACTCGCGAAGCTCCCAACCACGAGGCTCCCTTTTAACTCCCCCCCTTTATAATGCCCGTCGTCTTTGCCACCCTAAACACCAGAGGTTGCAAGACGGACCTCCGCAGGAGCCAGGTGCTCTCCTTCCTTCGGGTGAGGGGATACTCGGTAATGTTCCTGCAGGAGACCCACACAGAGCCAGCCGCCGAGGCAAGCTGGCGGCTTGAGTGGGGAGACCAGGTGTATTTTAGCCACCTTTCAACCCGTGCAGGCGGGGTGGCCACCCTGTTCTCCCCGGCTTTGCAGCCCGAGGTGCTAGGAGTCACTGACGTCATACCTGGCCGCCTGCTGCACCTTCGAGTCCGCGTGGAGGGGCTAACACTGAATCTTATCAACATCTACGCCCCGATTGCAGGCTCAAAGCGGGTTCATTTTTTTCAGCGAATACTTGCCTTTTTTAGCACCCTGGACCCCTGTGAATGCCTGGTCCTGGGCGGGGATTTTAATACCACCCTCGAGGAGCGGGACCGCACAGGGGCTGAGAGTTGCCCGGCTGCTGCAGCCGTCCTTCGAGAGATCATAGACTATCACTCCCTGGTGGATGTCTGGCGTGACCAGCACCAGAATGATGCCGTCACCTTCACCCTTGTCCGGGTGGGAGAAAACCGATCGAGCCACTCTCGTCTAGACCGGCTTTACCTTTCGCGTCACCATTTGTCGCGAGCCTATTCCTCAGACGTCCAGATAGCCCCGTTCTCGGATCAACATCTAGTGACCGTAACAGCCTCCTTCACCGCAGAGAAGCCGGGGCCGGCCTATTGGCATTTTAATAATAGCCTACTAGAGGACGCGGGCTTTGTGGTGTCTTTTCGAGACTTTTGGCTGGCCTGGCGGGAACAAAGACACGCCTTCCCCACGGTACGGCGCTGGTGGGATGTCGGGAAAGTGCGCGCCCGGCTCTTCTGCCGCGACCATACTTGGGGGGCTAGCCGACGGCGAGACGCGGGGATGGAGCGGTTGGAGCGAGAGGTGTTAGCGTTGGAGAGGCGCCTCACTGCTAACCCCGAGGATGCGTCCCTTTGCGAAGTGCACCGAGAGAAGCGGGAAGAGCTCCGAGCCCTCGAAGCTCTCCGGGCTCGGGGAGCCTTGGTTCGATCCCGCATTCACCTCCTCCGGGAAATGGACCGGGGATCCCGCTTCTTCTATGCCTTGGAGAAAACGAAGGGGGCCCGAAAGCACATCATCTGCCTCCTGGCGGAGGACGGCACCCCCCTCACGGACCCGGTGGAAATGCGAGGAAGGGCTAGAGCCTTCTACGCCAGTCTTTTTTCACCAGACCCGACTGACGCTACCGCCTGCCGGGTGCTTTGGGAGGGACTCCCCGCGATTGGCGTGGGCGACCGGGACCGGTTGGAGTTACCTCTTACCCTGGCCGAACTCTCGAGAGCTGTCCGCCTCATGCCCACCAACAAATCCCCAGGCATGCACGGGCTGACCGTGGAATTCTACCGCGTTTTCTGGGACATCCTCGGCCCAGACCTTGCCGCCGTCTGGGCCGAGTCCGCGACTGACGGAGAGCTCCCCCTCTCTTGCAGGCGGGCCGTGCTCACCTTACTACCTAAGAAGGGGGACCTCCGCGACCTTCGGAACTGGCGTCCCATTTCGCTCCTTAGCACGGATTACAAAATCATAGCCAAAGCCCTCTCGCTGCGATTGAGGACCGTGCTGCGAGACGTGATCCATCCCGATCAGACCTACACCATCCCGGGCCGTACCATCTTTGATAATCTTTATTTAGCCCGGGATCTCCTGGAGCTTGGGCGCAGGGATCGCCTGTCCTTCGGCCTCCTGTCCTTGTACCAGGAGAAAGCGTTTGACAGGATAGACCACGGGTATCTTCTGGGCACTCTGCGGGCATTCGGCTTCGGACCCCGGTTTGTGGGGTTCCTCCGAGTGCTGTACACCTCTGCGGAGTGCCTGGTGAAGTTCAACCGGACTCTGACTGAACCGGCCAGCTTCGGGCGGGGGGTCCGCCAAGGCTGCCCGCTGTCTGGCCAACTGTACGCCCTGGCCATTGAGCCCTTCCTGTCTCTTCTCCTCCGGAAACTGACGGGACTGGTACTCCGAGAGCCGGAACTCAAGCTGGTCCTGTCAGCGTACGCTGATGACGTACTCCTCGCGATCCAGGACCCGGGCGACCTGGTGCGGTTGGAGGCTTGCCTGGCTGTTTATTCGGCAGCCTCCTCCGCCCGGGTCAACTGGACCAAGAGCTCAGGCCTCATGGTGGGGGCGGGGTGGCAGACGGGCCCCCTCCCACCTGCGCTGCAGACCATCCGGTGGAGCGCAGGTCCGATGCTCTATCTGGGCGTTTATTTGTCAGCTACCCACCCCTCCCCGGTAGAGAATTGGCAAGAGCTGCAGGACCGAGTGTCTGGGCGGCTGCGAAAGTGGGCGGGATTGCTCCGGTGTCTGTCCCTCCGAGGGAGGGCACTGGTGCTCAACCAGCTAGTCCTGTCCATGCTCTGGTATCGGCTCAGCACCTTGGTCCCGACCCAGAGCTTCTTGGCCCATCTTCAGAAGAAGGCCCTGGAGTTCTTTTGGCCGGGACTGCACTGGGTCTCCGCAGGGATCCTGAGTCTCCCCCTGAAGGAAGGGGGGCAGGGCCTGTGTTGCATCCGCAGCCAGGTCCACACTTTCCGCCTCCAAGCCCTGCAGAGGCTCCTTTATGGTGGGAATGGTCCAACATGGTGCCACTTAGGGCGTGCCTTCCTCCGCCGCCTTCGTGGGTACCGATACGACCGACAGCTCTTTTTTCTTCACCCGAGAGGCCTTCCACAAAGCCTCTCCGAGCTGCCAGATTTCTACCAGGACCTCCTTCGAACCTGGAGGCTGGTCTCAGCCTCCAGACCCCTTGCAGTCACCGAGGGAGACAACCTCCTAGCGGAGCCCCTGCTGCACAACCCCCAGCTGCGTGTGCAGGCGGCAGAGGCCCCCTCGGTGCGACGGGGGCTGGTCCGGGCGGGAGTCACTAGGATCGGAGATCTCCTAGACTATAACCGGGGGGACTGGGTGGATCCTCGGACGCTGGCCCAGCACATGGGGCTCTCCACCCTTCGGACCCCCCAACGCGTACTCTGGGAGGTGAGGGCGGCCTTGCCCCCCGCCGCCCAGACCTACCTCGAGCAGGTCTTGCGGGAGGGCACCCCTCGCCCTCCCTTCAGCTCAAGCCCTCCCGTGCTCACTATTGGGCCCCGGCCCCGAGAGGCCCTTCAGCCTCTCCCTCCTTATGCCCCGAGCCGGTTGTCTGAGTTGCAGCCGGTTCTCTTTCGAACCGCGCCCAGAAAGCAT
>ML675614.1:43825784-43866368 GCA_007922155.1 Mesoclemmys tuberculata
ATGTAATGTCAATTACATGTTTTTGCATAAATAAACAATAGTACGAGCACCCAGCCCTCCTAGGTGGAGGGTCGGGCAGTGGGGGCAGGGGCAGGGGGCAAGAGGACAGGAGTCGGGGTGTGGGAAAGCGGAGGTGGGGCAGCAGGGGAAGGAGAGGCCTCCCCCCAGTGCGTGCCCCCTCCAATGCCCGATAGTGCCGGCCCTGGTTCCCTCCCCTCCGAAGGCCCTGCTGGACTGCTCCGGGTGTCAGCGGGGCCCATCAGCTCGCCCGGGCGAGCCAGGGAGGGGGGGGGGCGCCCCCGTGGCCCAAGCGCAGGTGACAACTGCTGATGGAGGGGGGGCGGCCACAGGGACCGGACGGCTGGGGATGGCGCTGCCAATGGTCTGGCTGGCGCCCTCCTGGGTCCTGGGCCTCCCTCCATGCTGGGCCAAGGGTCAGTCCCTCTGAACATGTCCCGATGCCCAGCAGAGGTAGCACCGGGCCTCCCCCGTTGTATAGTCGACCCGGTACTGGGCCCCTTGATGGGACACCAGGAATGACCCCTTGAGCGCCTTCTCGCCACCGCCGGCAGCAGCTGCAGCTGCACCTGCCGGTGGAACGAGAGGACGTGGCAAAGGGCGCGGTCCTTACAGCCAAAGGGAAGTGGGCTGATGGTGGAGAGGGGCTTCCCCAGGGAGGCAAGGAATAGCAGAAGGCCAGCATTGGGGAGGAAGGGCGGAATGGAGGACAAGACCACCCGTATGCCTAGGTCCTCCAGGGGCTCCACTGGGACATGGACGCCCCCCACCGCCAGGCCCGTCTCCACCGCCTCCTGGGCGGCGGCCTCCGACCCCAGGAAAAAGACCACCTTGCCGTAAATTCGGGAGGCTGCCATCACAGCCGTGGGCCCCACCACCTGCGCCATCGCCCACACGTAGGTTTCCACGTGGGGCAAGGCAGGCACCAGGAGGCACCGGACCCCATGCCTCCTGGTAAGGGTAGGGAAGGGGCCCCAGCCACCTGGGATGGTGCTGGAGTCGACGGTCGGGGCAGGTGACTTGGCAGCAGCAGGCGGGGGGCCTGCGACCACCTGGGCGTACACCCTGGGGGTGCTGCCACCCCCAGAGCTGGAGGAAGGGACAGCGGGAGAGGATAGAGGGAGAGGAGGAGGGGCCCCAGCCACAGGAGGCGTCGCCCTCCGGGCGGGGCCTTTGCCCTTCTTTTTACCCCCTGGTTTTTTCTCCCAACCGAGGATGCACTCCCCGAGAAAGGGGGGGGGGGGCGGGAGCAGTGGCAGAGTCCCTGATGTCCCCACTGGAGTCGTCCTCCACCGGCGCCTGGGGAACGACACCCAGTGGCTCGGCAGGGGCGGGGCCTCGGGGTGAGAGGGAGGGGCGGGAGTATGTAGGGAGGGGGTCCTGGCCCCAGGAACAACTGCCATCTTGGGAGGGGGTGGGGCAGGGAGGAAAGGGGAAGAAGGGGCTGCTAGGCTGAAAGCGGGAGAGGAGGGCACCAGCACAAGGAGGTACAGGGAGACAAGCTGGGTAGGGGCGGTGCACTCACCAGCCTGAGATGAAATAGCGGCTCCTCCAGCTGCACGGGGGCAGGGCAGGACTAAAGCAACATGGGGGGGGTGCAGTGTGTGGGGGGAGTTAACAACAAATAAAAGGGGGGGGAGATCAATAAAAGGGGGCATCGTGGATACCATGCCCCGACCCCCCCCCCAGGGAAGGGAGGGAGGGAATGTGTGGTATAGCAAGGGCAGAGGGCACTGGGAAAGTTCTAGAAGGGCGCTATGTAAGTGCTAGAATGCTCCATGCTTTATTTCCTGTAGACTAGCCAAAGGGTAATTAGTGTCAGCTGACACCAATTAAGGCCCAATTTACCCAGGTGCCTGATAATAACCCTCTACTCCTGAGAAGCAGGGTGGGAGTGGAAGGAGTAGGTGTATGGTGAGCAGAGTGTGTGAAGAAGAACAGAGTACAGTGGTATGTGGAGTCGTGGAGAAGAACAGTACCAGAGGAAGGTACTGGGCTCAAAAAGCCAGAAAGACAGAGGGGGGAAAGTAGCCCAGGGGAAAAGCCTGCAGCTGCGAGTAAGGTGCCAGCAGCACATAGCTGCTACTCAGAGGGCCCCTGGACTGGGACCCTGAGGAGCGGGCGGGCCTGGGTCCCTACCCCCCTCCCTGGGAAAGTGGGGTAACCGGCGACACCCTGGCCCACTACAAGAGGCAAAAGCGTGAGACCAAGTAGGGAGAAGCCGGCTGTTTGCCACAGTACCAAAACCCCAGTTATCCCAACACAGCTGCCAAAACTTCCATGACACTTGAGTTATCCATCACTTCAAAAATTCACAGCAAACTGAAAACTCAGAGTGTGGAGACAGTATAAAATAAGTTAAAACTCAGAAAAAAACAAACCACTTATCAGGTCTTTAGACAGCATTCATGCCTACCAGTATTGCCATTGTGAGCTCCTCCCGAATGTCCTCAAGGGCTCCAATATCCGCCCATGTCACATCAGGGACTGTGACAAAGCCTTCTCTCTTGGCGGAGGGCTGCACCAAAGACAGTGCAACAATGAAATCATTCATCTCGATGCAGAGCTTTTGCAGCTGCTCCTCCAGAAGGGGATCTTGCTCCTTTAGCAACTCCAGCAGCCTCTGCAATTCATCCTGAGGGGGAGGGCAGTGGGAAGAAGAGACAATTGACAAGATTTTAAGAACAAACACCCTTTTTCTCAGAGTTTCCCCTACAACCAAAGCCTGTCAGAGTCCAATGGGGTAACATTCAAGACACACAGTGAGTGATTGACTACACTGGAATCTTAGTTTAAATCCTATATACACACACACACATCTACAAAACAAGTGCAACATGGGTAATGGTAACACAAGCTCCTTCCCACGCTGTGGTTTTAGTGTCTAACACTGTGCAATTGCTATATGCAGTTTCCAGTCACCATCTCTTGTTCCCTCCCAGGTAACCAGTCTTGTGTTTGCTCTTCAGGCTCTGTGTACAAAGGAGATGAATGACAGACAGCACCTTGCATTGCTTAACATTGCCCCACCTGGCAAACTGAGGTCCAGACAGACTCTGAAGTAAGAGCGAGTACTATACAGGTCTCTTTGGCTGGAACAATTTTCCTTGCATTTGGAGTTTAAAGCATTGATTATTAAAATCAACTCCTTACCGAGGGGCCTGTATCTGAGATATCGTTTAACTCCACCTTGCACCACAGACCCTAACATACATGGCAATATTAAGATGGGATGGCAGCAGCAGGATTTCCATTTTAATAGAGGTGAAAAAGGTCCACAAAATCCTGTCTTTTGGTTGCTTGATTTTCTCATAGCAGTTCGCGGAGAGGAAAATAGCGGGTGAGGTTTGCTTGACTGTTTAAAAAATGGCCATATGACTAAAATTTTTCTAGTGTCCAACATTTCCTTTTGACCTCTCTCCCCCCACCCCAATAAAAACGCTATCACTTTGAGGAGTGAACCTCGCCGTTGTGAATGCTTGGGTTTTGTATATTGGATGAATTACTGTAGAAAGATTTTGTGTGTGTTTATTTGTATAATAAGCGTATGTTACTGTTGACTGACTTAATGCGGTCCCAGGATACGGTCATCAAAATTTATCTTACAACAGTCCTTAACATATGAACGTTTCTTGATGCTCAGCAACCACTTTAATCATACTGACATGACAGTTGCAGCTACTTGTCTCTTAAAAAAAAATCCCTCAATTTTACTGTTCTGGAAACAGGTGAGGCGTATGAGTCATGATTACATTATCCTAATGCAGTTGCCTATTGGAGTCTTTCATCTTCCCTCTACTTAAATTAAAACTATTTTCCTGGACAATACTTCTGAAGTTAGAAACCAAGTATGCATATGGATTTTAAAGCACTTTGAAATATTGGCTCTTAAACCAGAAGCAGCCCTTGCAGAATGCAGATAGAGAATAACTAATGTGCACAACACATTTTCAGGAAGCTTCCGAGGGCAGTACTTAAACTCACAGCACATGAGTGCTCCTCACATTCACATTGTTTAACCTTAAGGCATCCAAATATTCTGACATCAGGCTCCCTGCAAACACTTTGGCTTGCAACAGAGCAATACTGGGGCTATGTATGCACAAATGACTTTCTCTGCATTACACCATAATGTAGACCCAACTTTTACCTTTTTAAAATGTTGATTCCCCAAAATAAGCAATGGGTGCCATGCAGTAGAGGAGATTAAATGAGTGAGTTAGCGATAGCTTGGGAGAACCAGACCCATAGTTTGAGCCCCCAAGTGCATGCAAAAAAAGTTATAAGAATCAAAGTTTTCGTGTCATAATACCCATACAGTTTGTACTGTCAATTAGGAAAGTACTTTATGAACCAGATGGATGCAGAACGCTACATAGCCATTAAAGATTCCATACATTTAGAAGTGAATATTGCTCTGATCAGAAATGTTTAGTGAGACTGAGTGGAAAGCTCACAAACAAACTGATTAGTCAAGAATTGTAAAATGAGTGTATCAAAGGATTAAGTACCTTAACAGGAAACTCTGGATGTTTCGTATCCTTTTCCACCAGTGCTTCTGTTCCAACCTCCATGCTTTGCTCAATCATTGCTTCTCCAGTCTGTACACTTTTCGGTTTCTGCTCCTCCAACTTTATCAGGACCCTGTTTACTGTACACATAGCTGCTTCACGACAAAGCGCCATCAAATCAGCACCTACATAGCCTGGGGTCATATGGGCTAAGTAATGAAAATCAAAAGATTCAGGAAGCCTAAGTTTTCGACACAAAGTCTGTAGAATTCTGAGCAAGAGAAAAACAAAAAACAAAAGACGATGCAACAATTTGCCCTCCAATACGAAAGCAAAAACAAACATTAAGTCATCCCAGTGCATTTGGACAGATTCTAATCATGCAATGGCCAAATACTTCACACTTAACTGGAGAGTTCACTTAATGCTGAAAGATATAAAATTAAGCTGGTTTTCTCCTGACCGTTACATAAAAAAGCCCCACAGTCAGTCAGGTGATGACATTTAAAAATTAAGAGTTTTGCTGAACATGTATTACAATAAACTATAGGTCTCTGAAAAAAAACAAAAAACAAAACAAAACAAAAAAAATCCCAACAACAATGGGCCTAAATTTCAGATGATGTCCCCAGTTGAGTTCTGTCAAAGCTCAAAAGGGTTACCACCCACTCAAGTGATGAGTTGATTCACATTCCTGCATATGACAACATCTGTTTACATTGTACCTTCTCCATTCTGTACAAAAGCCCTGTTTTTGTTTGCACAACATGGTCAAGCAGGTCTAGTTTAAGGCCCAGCCTTAAAAGAAGTATGGAGCAGGTTGGAGTACTTCTATATAGCTAATGAGTAAGGGTACAATTTGGTCACAGATTCCATAACTTTCTGGCACCACCATGACTTCTGGCAGGGCTGCAGCAACTGTCAGCACCTCTACCAAACAACTGATCGGGGGGCGGGGGTTGGAGGTGCACCCCAAAGAGCTGATCAGATATTTTTAATAGAAGTCAGCGACAGGCCACGGCTTCTGTAATTTTTTGTTTATTGCCCATGATCTGTCCCAGCCTTTTACAAAAAATATCCATGACAGAATCTTAACATTACTAACGAGGATAAAAGTGTTCAAGAGAAAAGATACAGTAGAGAGAAGCACAGAAGGAGCAGAGCAATAGTAAGGAATTTCTAGAATGTTACCCTGTCTGATGCTTGTAAATTCTACCAAGCAATAAAATGTACTCCAAGATGATTCCACTCAAATCTTGTCATCAATGATGTTCTTCCCTTTAAATTTTTTTTTTGTTAGAAAACAGATACTTTTCATCTCCTCTAGAGCACTCACCATGTCAGAGCTTAAAGATTTGCTCCCCAAGGCCCAGCAATCCTTCCACTTGAAGACTGGAAAGGATGCTGATAAGACAAAGATGCAAACCTTACAGAGCCATATTATCTTCCAGGAATACAGAAATCTGGGGAGAGGGGAGCAAATCTAGTTTTTCCAAGTAGCAAAGTATCATTTTGGTAGGAAATATTTAATTAAAAGGCATCACAAAACAGAGAAATGAAATCCATCACTTGCTGTCCTTCTGAATTTAATAAATACCTACTATTTGATTTGGACATCATTTATCCTAGCTGCCAACACTGTGCTAAAGATTTGAATGGAACAACTTATTACATGACTATTAGCTTAAAAGTGCAGTATATTTTATTTGCTTGCATTTACCCACCTAACAGACAAAATTAAGTATCTTTCATTTGGATTTCTTTTTCAGTGGCATCAACTATTTTCTTCCAATCTTTTGGCTTATTTGACAACAGTTCAAGGCGGTGAAGTGACTCAGGGTACAGAGTTAACAGTGAGTAGCTCAGCCTATGATCTAAGCACTATCATTCCTTCATTTAAAGATAATGAAAGCATATTCCTAGTCAGTAAAGGTTACATTTTAAAAAAGTGTATGGTTAGCAGTGGGCATGAAAACTGCCTAATATGTGAATGCAAATTGAGTTCATATTTGCACAGAGATGTATATGCACAACTGATGTGTACACATTTTCAATAACTGGGCCTAAAGGAACAGCACTAGCCATTTAGTAACCAGTTGGAAATATTCCGTCTATATGATGGATTCATTATATGTTAAATGAAGTTCTGACAACCCCTCTACATTTTTCCTTTTCTGTTACCCAGTTGTCAGATTCCTATATATAAGATTTACTTTTTCTATTCTTTAAAAAAAAAAAAAAAGCAGTAATTTTGGTAGTTCCTGTAGGTCCACATCTGCAGGAACTGCGGAAAACAACGCTATGGAGGAATGCTGTTAGGGTCCCAGCTTCAGCTGTGCAAAATGATCAAGATTTTCTTGCCCAAGCAATCTCTCTCATTTGTGAACAAGATTACTGAAGATTCTACTCACATTTACCATTCCTGCTCATTGAAATGGCACGAGTTGTGAAATAGCAAAATGTTGATGTGACAAACTACATAATATTTACTATTTTTATGCACATGGTGCATACCTTTGTGTGTTTATTTAGGATGGGGGTTATTTGCCATGGAGACAAATGAGTTGTAAAAGGAAAGGTTAAAAAAAAAAAAGCCTATATAAGGAACATCACAAATACCTAAACACAACTGCCAGATTTATAGCACTGAAGATGCAACTCTTCTGCCTTAACCTCTTCTCAGCCATGGCAAAATGAATATTAGACCATTAGACTTCAAAAAGGGTGTGTGTGGTTGATTGAGTACCCAGAGTGTCATCGAAAGCTGATAAACTGGCACGGGGACACAGAGACAGAAAGAGCATACTGGAAGCAGACCAGTTGGTTTTGCCTAACCAGAGGTAAGGATTAGCTGGGCTTACTCTTTCCTTACCAGCTTCTGTAAGCAAGACCCAAGGGTTTAATACATTTTTTATTGTTTGTACTCTTCAATCTATAGGCTTTGTACCTTTGGGGAATTAATAAATAATCTTTGTTTTGAAGACACTGTTTTTGAATTGTTTTAATCAGCTCGCTGGTCACAGGTCCCCAGAATGAAAGGGCTTATGGGTACCAAATGCAGTTGGGCCTATTGTCGTAACATGGTTAGGAAACAGGGCAGTTTCAGCCTAGAGATCCACTCTAAGCATAGTTGGACCATGTGGCTCCACCCAGAGTTAGGTGCAAGAAGTCAAGCCTATCACCACAGGTGTCCACTCAAGAGGTACTAAAAAGAATCTAAAGTACAGTTGTGCCTGTAATCACGAAAGGTGAATAAGGAGATTTAAGGACTGAATGCTGAATAACAAATCATATTGTGTCAACTCAAGGGTCTATACTTTCTTCTTAAAGTTGTCCATAATATCTGTTAATGCAAGGTTAATGGGAGCTTTATACATGCACCTACAGGAAAACAGCCCTGTATTGGACAGAGACAGCATAGAGATATACACAGTTACCTCTTCTCCACTTACCTGTGTAGGCTGATTTGTGGTTACATGTGCTATACATTTGTCCTTAATTTGTCCACTAATTTGTAAGTTTTACTAATCAGAAGCCTGGGCCTAGTAAGACATACCTCTCTCTAGCTGCTTCATCAGGAATCCCTAGACAAATTTCTCGATCAAATCTTCCAGCACGCCTCAGTGCTGGATCCAACGAGTCAGGTCTGTTAGTAGCTCCAATGACTAGGACCTGAGCAGTAGTAGCCAAATTATTCAGGTCTGAGGACAAAAGGCAATAAACAAGTTCTCAGAAAACAGCTGATCTTCCTATTGGAACATCACTGTTTATGCTACTCTTCTTAAATATATGCTTGATCATAGCAGGAAACCACTTACTGTTATGCTAAACAGCTTGCAATGCTGCTTCTCTTTTAACCATAAAAATTTCTAGGCATTTATCTTTATTTCCATTAGTAATATAATTTGTGCTTTACACAATCTCAGGCATGTGAAGCAACATTTACATAGCACTTTTCCAACATGCATGTTTACATAGCACTGAAGGGGTTCAAGGGTGTAAACTGATCTGTAAATGACAACATTCAGGAATAATTTCCCTTCACACTGAAAAGAAGCCGTGTTTAAGATGAAATGCAACAATTGGTAATGGTGCATAGTGACACTGCAACACAGGACAGGGAATTAATACCAGAGTGCCACACTGGATCTGCAAGGGAAAATCTTATAAGGCAGAAAGAAGTTATATGAAAAGGATTTTAACTAGGGAACTGGCCTTAATATCCCCCACTCCTGCAAAAATGTCTTGGGATCTTGAGCTACCAGAACTGCTCAGAACTCAATTTAAGTCTAATTTTAAATAAGCTAAAATTGGACTTCAAAAGAAAGGGGGAGGTTAATTACAGAAACAGAATATTTCATTGATGAAACTGACCATCCATACAGGTTAGAAGCTGGGCTACAACTCTCCGCTCCATGTCTTTCGATGCAACTTCTCTTTTTGGGGTGATTGCATCAATCTCGTCTATGAAAAGGATGCATGGTGCATTGGACTAGGAACAAGGACATCACTGTAATCATTATAGGTACACACAGCATATAAGTAATAATTTAAGGAAAGTGGTTTTCCCATTTTAAAGCTTAAAAGATATAATACTGCAGCAAGTGCTGTCAAGTACACTGAACAGCCACCCAATCTCAAATCCCACCCCAATCCTGTACTCTTTATTCTCTATCATTGGAGAAGCCAAATACAATCAGGGACTGTGGATGGGGCTGAGATCATCAGGAAACTAAAGAATGAGATTTGTTTTAAAATATATTTTATGTTGCTTTGTGTCTTCTACAGACACTGCACTGTTGTGATTGCTGATTTGAAAATATTCATGTCTAAGACAGCAGTTGAGGCAATTACATTTTTTTTGGCAGGAAGTCATGAATACTGTGGGAATCTGGAAAGCTAATACCATGAAACCATACAATGGACAAGAGGGAGACATGGATGATCATGGAAACCACTTGCCTACTCAGAATCCTAGAAGAGTCAAATCAAGGAGCTAAAGGAAGGCAAGAGTTTAAAAGCACACCTTCAAAGTTATCAAGCCCGTGCAACATGTGCACCACCTAGCTGCTCCTGCATTATCAGCACTTTTAGTACAGAAAGAGCATGATTTTGCTATTTGGGGATTACAGTACACATATATGGTATATGCTAGAATAAAAAAAACTTTTTGTTCATGAGAATGAGAATCACTGAAAAAGCAATTTAAGATGACAAATATAAGTGGCTAAGATTAAAAAAAAAATTTCTGAGTTGAAATATGGTTCATGCAATAAATTCCTCTGAAAAAGTTAATGTTGACAGCTAAGTGCCAGATCATTTTAAATGCACATAATATTTTAATTTAATAAATCAACATTATCTATATCCATTTTTGGTTCTTGTCTCCTTGTTGTTTGTAATAATGGCTTTTTAAATTCAAAACAGCAGCTCAGGTTCATATTGGGACAGAAATTAACATGATTCCATAATTCTTGCTTCCTCTAAATCCCAAGAAGAAGAATGGTGGATATGTTGTGAGGCTTCAAAATAGTGGTGATGGTGGGGAATGGAAATGGAAAAGCGAGCACTCTCTAAAGACAAACATGGAGGGTTTATTAAGCAATTATAGACATTTACTAAAATGTGATAGTTATTGAGTAGCATACCCAAGCCCTTCTGCTTTTCTTTGCTTGTCATTGAGAACTAGACTTAGACCAAGATACTCTCTCATCAGTGTTTGGTCACTACCAAGCTGGGCTGGAATTCTGAGAGTGACCTAGAGGTTCTCTTGTGTATTTCAGACTGTTCATCTATGGGAAAATTTAATCCTAATATTTTTCTTGGATTCCTAGATATTTGTCTGCAATTTCTTATTTCATGCTAAAATCATTAATGTGTCCAAATTCACAGACCTAATGAAGAGGTCAACTCTGTAAGTAACACAGCACAGTAATTACTCCAGTAGATACAAAAGCCAAGCATTTTATGTAGTGAATTGCCTTACACAGTGACCTATATGTTACATAATACTTTATGTTTACATTGAAAAGTCTTTGGGCAGGGACCATCTTTTTGTTCTGGGTTTGTACAGCACCTAGTACGAGGGAGTCGCAGGCCATGACTGAGGGTCCTAGGTGCAATAGTAATACAAATAAATAATTCACTCAAATTCAGATTGCAGCAGCAGAAAGGAGCCATTAAAAGCTTTCATGAAGAATGGATCAAGCAATTTATTAGCTCAATCTGCTTGGCTCACCAGAGCTTGTTCAAATAACTCTCTCAGATTCTGTTCAGACTCCCCAGACACTCCCGATACCATTTCAGTAGCAGCTACTTTGAGCATTGGCAGTTCAAGTTCCTAGAATAAAGGCAAAGAAATCTCTAAACTTTCAAAACATTTCCACTTAGCAGAAGGATTTTATTTGAACAAGTCCCCTAGAATCAGTATTTATGTAATTTATGTTATCATAATACTTTATGTTTTAAGGACCCTTTCAAGAGAAATTTCTAGAGTGCTTTAAAAACCTCATGCAACACCCCTATTTTTAGGCAATGTGAGGCACTTAACCAAATGAATAGACCTGGGAACATAACCCAGCTCCCACTTTAACAGCTTCATAGCATTGCCATTGATTATGAAACATTTAGATCAGACATCAGCTGAGTACAAGCTATGAGGAAATACTAATTTCAGTGACAAACTACTAAAGGGCTTGTCAACATGAACATTTAGTTCATGGCAAACTTGGAAGTAATCTACCCAACACTAGCTTGCTGATCACTGTGTCTGTGGACCCTGATGATGAAATGGGAGTACATCAAAGTGTTTGTGCGCATCAGCAGGGTTCACACCAACACTTAGTGCATGGCAGACAAACGTGTGGTAGATTTACACCCCAGCTTGCAGTGAACTAAATGTTTGTGTAGGCTAAAATCTAAAAATATCGAAGATTTAATTCCCAAAAAACTAGTCAACTTTATACAAATAAAAGCCTGCAAGAGTTTTATTTTGAAAAAAGCTGTGCTCCAATAGTTCACAATTGATGTAGAATTTCCAAACTATATAATGCACGGCCATTTAAGTGAATACAGCATCAAAAACAAACAAACAAAAAAAGATACTCCACTGACAACCCAAAAGAAGTCCTCTATTTATTCCCGGAACAGGCACAAAGACAGTGATAGTGCAACTGCTCCACAGTGCCATAAGCTGTCTCTATCCTGTTTTGCAGGTATCCTCTACCTATAGAAAGTTTATTCTCAGCATTAAAATGCAGTAACAATCCCTGATCTCTCTGATGACAACTGCTAAAAGGATGCCACTTATAGCAATGGCTGTTCAATGGGGACAGACCATCATCTTATTTGACAAAGGCCAAACAGTTATCATGTGGTGACTTCCAAGTTTAGAGTCACAGGGTTATCACCCCATAGAGTCAGCCATGTCACACACCAAAACAAATCCCCCCCAGCCCCTTTTTTTACCTCCAGACTGAAAACTTTTCTACAGTAAACATATCAAACTTTAATACAAGGAATGAACTTTCGACAGGCTGTGAGAGTGCTTGTAAGGAGAAGAAATGCAGCTTTTATGCAGTATTTTCTCCCTGCAGGAGCATCTATCAAGGACTAATCCTGATTCAAATTGCATTTGTTATTTTAATTCTAATGGATGTTTATTTTGAGATGAGGTGGGAAAAGGCAAGATAATAAAAACAAAGAGGAGAATGTTCTGGTCTATCTGCCCTCCCCCTTTCTTAATTCTGATTAAAAGAGCAGACAGAAGGAAGGGAAAGCACATATTAATCTCACCCCAGCAATTGCTTGAGCTAGTAATGTCTTTCCACAACCTGGTGGTCCATGTAAAAGAAATCCTCGTGGAGGGACCACGCCCAAGTGGTTGTATACTTCAGGGTGACGCATGTGTATCAGCATCTTGCATACCTCCTATAAGGAAGAAGATAAAAATATAGTAGACAGACTTTCTTTCTGATAGAAGAAAATAATGTTTACACTAAAATGCATAGAAGGATAAGTTCTGTGTCACTTATTTCAGTGACTGATATTAGGGAGGGAAGGTCTATAGCTAGTTTTGCTGCCTTCATCAATCAGTAAGAGAGCTATTAATGTTGCCAATGATTTGCTGTGCAATTCTGGCTTCTGTTCCCTCATTTTGCACTTAGGTAGTTTTATTTACTGTGTTCTCTATCCCATAAGTAACACAGGGAGGGTTTACTTAAAACTAACCTTCAGAGTTTCATCATTGCCTCCCACATCCTCAAACTTCACTAATGGGAACTGCAGCTCTGGTCTTTTAGTTTTAACTGCAGGAAGAAAGAGGAAGAAAATAAATGAAGGCATTAGAATTTGGACATAGCAGAAAATAGTGGATGTAAACCCCAACAAGACACTGATCTAAACACTTGGGTAAAAGATTATATAGAACGAATTATTTCTTATGCAACAGTCACAGGACTGGAATATTTTCTAAGCAACATGAAGGATGAATGTCTTCCTGAAAGTCTCCAGCTTAAAATTCAATGTACCAGAAGTGCCAAATATCTTTGACCCCAACTGCTACACATACCAACTACCCACATGCCCGGAAAGCCATTTCAAAAATAGCAGCGCTCACCTTTCTGCTTACGCAAAACAGATTCTATTTCTTCATCTACATATTGAGATTCCTCTTTCCTTCTTTTTCCTCTCTTACCCTTTGTCTTCTTTCTCTCACTCTCCAAAAAAGAAATGTCTTTTGATTTCTAGAGCATAAAAAACAAAATGAAATGACCAAGCCTTCAAATATTTAGTACATAAGTGACTGAGCTTTTCTACAGACACTTGAAAGAGCAGAACAAAGAAAATTTGAAGACATATGGTGCTTCATGCACAGATATTATGAAAATGGTAAGAAACAAGGTATGATCTGTCCTTTCTATATCCAAATCATTTTATTACTTGGTTTTTACTAAGTGATTGTTTACTTTTTTTGGGGGGGGCACTAAAGTTCCAGAAAAATGTGATATACAGAAGCTAGAAAAAAATCTAAGAATAAAAAGCTGATTGAAGTTAGGACTAGTCTACACAGGGACGTTATTCCAGAATAAGGTAGGCTGAGAATCTAAAGCACAATAGTGATTCCAACTTAGCTGTCTGTGTGAACACCCTTATTCTTGAATAAGAGCATGCATGTGGGTTGCTATTCTGGAATCGATATTCCAGAATAGTTTATTCTGCAGTAGCTATTCTAGACAGTTTTCCCATATAGAGAAGCTCTGAATTGCATAATTACTGTAAAGCAGCAAACGTTGTGTCTTAATATAGCTGTATATATCACCTCCATTAGAAACAATGTTAATTACCAATAACACGCTAACTGTTTGTACAGCCCCTAACACAATAGGATCCAGTTCCTAAGTAGGGCTTCTATGTGCTATGTTAATACAAATACTAATCACCACCAATGTTGTACAGAATATTGTGTAAATAACTTAGGTCATTACTGTATATGAAAGGAAAGTACAAATAAGAGAATGGACAGATGAGATAGTTAAGATGCTCAATTAGTTATATTTTAAACACAATTTGGCAGACATTTTATTCCACGATGATCCTCCAGCTACCCCATCTCCCCTTGTAAAGGCAAACACTGCGACGAGGGCTAAAATGACAATCTTCCGCATCAACTTTATGTAAGTCATCCAGCAACGTGTGAGTGAAAAAGACAGTATGCCTTGTCCTCTAAAGAAGGAAAACATCAACTCCACAATATGCCTATTTTCTGCTAAACAAGGACAAAGAGGTCCTTGGGTGTCTCTTAATCCCAAAACTCCTGTGTTCAAGATTAAAATCCCCTTAATCTTTGAGTGCTTTCCATCCTTAAAAGCTGGCTCTGGAGTCTCCATGTCACCATAAGGATATTTTTAGCTACATTGAGAAAAAATTGCCTTAAAAAGGGTCAACGTAATCACATTTCTGTCTGAAAGTACTTTGCTTACTTTTTTAAAGAACACCTAAAATTTCTGTAACTGAAAGAAAGACAATAAAGAAATATATTTCTCTATTTTCAGCTTGCATACTTTGCACATTGTGACCCTAAGAGCCGCTTTATGTCAACTGACAAAGGGCGTTTTCAACACACTTGTCATAATATTTAGCCAAACAGTGTTTTGTAAGGTATTATGTGTGTATTATATCTGGTAACATGGTGTCATGAATATCATGGAGTGATATATGTACAGGTTTTGTATAAAGAGTCATATACATGTGCTAGAAATATACTCTTCAAATAAGTTTTGAAGGTATGCAGATTTCCACAATGTAGTTACCTTTCTGCATGGATCAACATAACAGGCTGATGGAAAAACAGTATAGCTTGATTACAAACAAAGGACAATTAAAGTACATTTGCACCTGAGATAAAGAAAGTGATCAAGCCAATTGCTAAAACAAACTGATCAGAGGATGAAGGGGCTTAATGCCTGCACCCCAAAGAACAAGCCGTACGGGAGAGGAACATTGTCTGGGTTTACTTTTCAAGGGATTCATTTAAAAGGTATTTTGTACTATAAAAAGGAAAGAAAGGGAAAAAAGGATCAGCATCCTCTGATTCTGTGAATAGTGGATCCACTATGAGGGGCTGGAGATGCTGATAGCTTGATGTAAATGAGAAAGCTGTTTAGGCAAAGATTGTAGCCTGATAAAGTTATGGTTATTAAAATGCGGGATTTTGGGGAGGGGGGTATTTGTAACCATACCTGTCTCTTTTTCTCTTGCTTAGTATCCCTTAAATCTATGTTCTTTATCAATAAACTTATGCTTAATTTTACTATAACCCATATCAGTGCAGTGTATTAAAGTCAGCGTGGGTCCTCAGCAAGACTAACACGCTGGCATGTGTACCGTCTCTTTGGAGGCAGTAAACTTTGTAATTTCTGTGACTGTCCAGTGACGGGGCTGGATACTGCAAAGAGATGTCTCCAGGGAACTCACTGAACATTACCTAACTGGTACAGTCTCAAGGAGTTTGCTGGTAGGTGGACAGAATGGTGTGACAGCTGAGCTGTCACACAGTTGATGCTCCAGCAAAACTCACCCCTCTGCCTCAGCAAGGGAAACATACAGTGGCTTATGGTTCTGGACAGCACTTCACACTGTTTCCCCTCTGTCAGATCCCCATGTTTGTGTGGGTCTTTCATACAGTGACAGGAGAAGCTATTCAAAAAAAAATTTTTTTTTAAGAAAATATGACTGTAAAACCACAAAAATCGGCAGTGTAACTTGGTCAGGTATGGTTCCTGAAACTATTTTTGACCAATTTTTAATTGACTAGATTTCCAGTCTTATAAATTTGAGCACATCAAACAAAAAGAAGGCTTTTTTTAAAAAACATTAAAAAATGTTCTGGTGCAAACAACACTAAATTGTGTGTTCTTATATAAGACAAATTTGTACTGTATCAAAGGCTTTTTTAAAATTAAATTAAATTTTTAAATTAAATACAGTACAAATTTGTTTTATATAAGAACACACAATTTAGCGCTGTTTGCACCAGAACATTTTTGGTAGCTATGATACTTACTGAAAAAGTGGCACCAAGCAACTAAGCCAGCCTGCCACCATAACATCACCTGACATTTACAGACTGATTCTCAAAAATTAAAATCTACAACTGCTTCATCCACCAGGGAAATGCAGCAACCTCTAGGTTGAAACGTAGGTGTATTAAAAAAACAGGTTTGCACTGCTCACTAAAAGCTCAAACTTATTTTTAGATAAAATGTGCATCTTGCAGGCAGGAGGAAGATCAAGTTTGAAGAAGTTCTTCAAAGTATCATCAGTTAAGATAAGAAATGTTCTAAGCTCCAATGTATACAACCAGGTAAAGTGTTATCAAATTTACAAGTGAAATTACCTCAGAATTTTTTTTCCTTTCCTCTTCTTCCTCACATAGGTCGATTAAGAAGTTGTCTTCTTTTCTACCCAGGGTTTTATCAATAAACCATCCACCTTCAGAGATCCTAGTATCAAGTGGGGTTCCAGATGGATGAGCACTTGTTCTGGGTGCTGTCACTTGTGCGGGGGTAATGGTTTCTGTCAGCTCATTCTTCGGAGTTGCTGGGAGAGAATCAGGATCTCCTTTCCGGTATAAGGTCAGCAAAGAGCTATTTAGGTGATTCGTGGACTGCAAAATTTATGTATTTAAAAGAAAATTTGAAAAAAATTGCTTGCTGACATCTCTCTCAGCAAGCAAACAGCCTTAGTGCGATAACAGTCTCCCCCTGCCTTTGCTCTTTTCCTCCTTCCTCAGAAATGGCTCCAAGCCACAGTCCTGCCTCATTCTTCCCCAGAAAATAATCTCCTTTCAGATCTATAGGTCCTCAGCTGGGGATCCATCTGTGATTGCCAACTTTGGCTGCACTCCCCACCATGCTCCCTCCTCCAAAGTATCGCCTCCCTCAGCCATTCTCCCCTCTCCGTCTCCAGTAATGCCCCAGACTGCACTCCTCAACCAGCAAACTACTGATGGTTTGCAAGCGGACACTTTCAAAGCAATCATAGTTGCAGGAGCAACTCATATGGTAGCTGCACTCCTCATATCCCTTCAGCTATTACTCACCCCTTCCTCTAACTCCTCCATGCCTTGTTAACTTTGGAAATGGGGCCAGTAGCCAAAGGGTTCCAAAGAGTGCAGTTACCACTTCCTCTCGTTCCTGCTGCAGCCAGAACCATGGCACTATCTGGGGATTGCTAGTTGATGTGCTCAGCTGATGCCTGAGGGCATCAGCCAAGTCATCAGCAGTTTGACAACTGAGCACAGCCAACCAGAATGGTGGGGGAATAGCTGGTAAGAGATACTGTGGTAGGTACAACTTCTAGGATGCTGACTTTTAAAAACACAAGTAGCACTGAAACATTTATTTTAAAAAACAAGTCTCACCATAAAGAATTATATGAATTGTAAGCCAAAGTTTGGGCTTCCACCAGATGATATATACACAGCTCTATGTTAAAACTCTTGCATATTTTAAGTAAAGAGCATTGATATATTTCATTTTTGCAATGCTGTGTTCGTTTCAATTGTATTATGCCATACAGAATGAAATATGACTCACCAAATGTTCTGGGTAATCATCAACATCTGAGTCATCTGTGTAGCTTTCCACATTCCAGGAGAAACAAGGGGAGGCAGAAATCATAGGTTCAACATACCATAACAGCACAATGATACATCTGCACAACTAACAAAACAAATATTCTCCCTTTGGAAGGTGTTAGACTTTCTGTGGTAGGACTAAAATACTACTGTATGGGAGACAGAGGGATAGAGAGAGAACAGCTCTTCAGATAGCCCTCGGCCCTTCCCAATAGTACCTCTGCCCCCTCACAAATAGATAGTGCCAATCTATAAAAAGTGGAATAAGGACAACCTGGGGAATTACAGACCAGTCAGTTTAACTTCAGTACCCAGAAAGATAATGGAGCAATCAATTTGCAAACACCTAGAAGATAATAAGCGTGATAAGTAACTGCCAGTATGGATTTGTCATGAACAAATCATGTCAAACCAACTTACTAGCTTTCCTTGACAGGGTAACAAGCCCTCTGGATTGGGAGGGGGGAACGATAGATGTAGGACTTGAGTAAGGCTTTTGACACAGTCTTGCATGATCTTCTCATAAACAAACTAAGGAAATAAAACCTAGATGGAGCTACTATATGGTGGGTGCATAACTGGTTGGAAAACTGTTCCCAGAGAGTAATTATCAATGGTTCACAGTCAAGTTGGAAAGGCATACAAATTGGTGTCCTGCAGGGATCAGTTCTGGGTCTGGTTCTGTTCAATATCTTCATCAATTATTTAAATAATGGCATAGAATTTGTGGATGATACCAAGCTGGGATGGGTTGCAAGTGTTTTGGCAGATAGGATTAAAATTTAAAATGATCTGGACAAACTGGAGAAATGGTCTGAAGAAAATAGGATGAAATTCAATGAAGGACAAATGCAAAGTACTCCACTTAGGAAGAAACAATCAATTGCACATATACAAAATGGGAAATGACTGCCTAGGAAGGAGTACTGAGGAAAGGGATCTGAGGGTCATAGTGGATCACAAGATCAACATGAGTCAACAGTATAAAACTGTTGCAAAAAAGGAAACATCATTCTGGGATGTATTAACAGGAGTGTTGTAAGCAAGACATGAGCATTAATTCTTCCCCTCTACTCCATGCTGTATAGACCTCAACCTGAGTATTGTGTTAAGTTCTGGGTGTCACATTTCAGGAAAAATGTGGACAAATTTGAGAAAGCCCAGAGAAGAGCAACAAAAGTGATTAAAAGTCTATAAAACATGAACTGTGAGGGAAGACTGAAAAAACTGGGTTTGTTTAGTCTGGAGAAGAGAAGACTAAGAGGTGACATAACAATTTTCAAGTACATAAAAGGCTGTTACAAAGAGAAGGGAGAAAAATAGTTCTCTTTAACCTCTGAGGAACGGAGAAGCAGCAATGGGCTTAAATTGCAGCAAGGGCAGTTTAGTTTGGATATTAGGAAAAACTTCCTGTCAGGGCAGTTAAGCACTGGAATAAACTGGCTAAGGAGGTTGCAGAATCTCTATCATAAGGTATTTTTAAGAGCAACTTAGACAAAAACCTGTCAGGGATGATCTAGATAATACATAGTCCTACCTTGCATGCGGGGGACTGGACTAGAAGACCTCTCAAGGTCCCTTCCAGTCCTACGCTGCTATGATGCTATGAAATCTAAGTCTGCCTGTGGAGAGGGAAAACCTTCTCTCTTCAGCGCTTCCACTACCAGCTGGGCTCTCTAATAGTAGACAGACCTAGTCTGGTAGTCAGGAAATCAGACTTCAAAGCCTGGTGGAACAGCTCACTCAGTTTGTACTCAGTCATTGTATCTCTCCCTGCCCAATGCTTTTCCTCCAGACTGTCATTGCAGATGTTTGCTTGCATAAGAAAATGCTCAATTTTAGAAGGTTTAACAAAAAGGCAAGAGACTGTTGTTTTTAAAGTGGTTAAAGATTTGATTATTGAAATTCAGAAGATATGGGTATTTTGTACTACATTCAACATACCCTGTCTTAGAAACACTGATAAGAATTTATTGTCACTCTAATGTAAGAGAGAAAACATTTTAACACTACTAAAAATGGAGGCTTATTTTTAAGACAATGCAAAGTAGTCTCTACCACATTTAAAAGGGTAGAATGGTCTAGTGGACTGTACACAGGATTGGGAGCCACAAAATCCAAATTCTAATCTCACCTCTAACACTAACTGGCTGTGTGCCCTTAGAAAAGTCACCGAGCCTCTCCATCTCAGTTTCCTCAGATCTAAATTAGTGATAACGCCTGCCTGACTCAGGCCTGGTCTACACTTACCTTCCCGATTCGGTGGCAGTCTATGGGAGATACGCAAGTGATGTAAAAAACTTGCGTCTCTCCCGTTGACTTTGCTGCGTCTGCTCTGTGCGCTGTCCACATTGCGCTGCGCCACTTACAGAGGTGGTTTTCCTACGTCAATTTCTAGATTGACTGAGCGGGTCTACACAGATCGCTCAGTCGAACCAGAGACATCAATCTGATGCTGGAGAATTTGCTGCCCTCAGGATAGACATAGCCTCAGAGGAGTTGTAAGGATTTAACAGATAGGCCCCCTACAAGCTGCCCTATATGGGTGAATCCTTCTACCCATGAGGATCCCCTTTGACTTGAGGGCCTGTAGCCTTGTCTTCACCATCTTAAAAAAAAAAAAGTGTTCTTAACGCAAGTTAATAAATTTGAGTTAATTGCAGTGAAAAAGTTAGTTAAAAAGTTGTAGTTTTTATGCAAGTTAACAGGTTGAGTTCAAGCCCATGGACCTAGTTCACTAGAATGTACCTTGAGTTAAGAACTGCCCCCTGCCCTTTTTATTTTTTTCAGAAAAGACCAGGCTGGTTTATGAGGGTACAATGGCTTGCCTGTGGGAGACAGCTTGCAGGATCAGTCATATAGGGTTTTTTAAAGATACAAAGCATTGTGGAAACATTAAGTACTAACATCACTGTTGAAGTAGCCTTATGGCAACAAGTCTTTCCACTTACTCATTTTCCTCTTGTCTGTGTCTTGCTCTTTTTGCCACATGTTCATTTTCTAAAGTTGTTAAATCTTCAGATTCTCTCTCATTACTGATTATCTCAAACACTGAAGAAGAAAAATATAGGAGAACATAATGAGAAGATGGCAGCAAGTGCTCAACAACAGTGTAGTCAGTAATTCAGAGAACTTCGTACAATTTCTTTGTACTGTATTTCAGTCATGATATTAACAGACTTACCTTTCTCAACCTGAATTCTAAAGGCACTTCTTTTTCTTCGTCCATATTCTCCACTGAAAAACAAACATGCAGGTTAGGATCTCACTAAGACTTTCTTTCATGTATTATCATTCTCAATGTAGAAACAGGTTTCTAAATTGACACAATCCACAATCTTTTATACAAGGGCACCCAGGAACCAGTTATGTGGAAGAATGACTTTGATTCAAGCTATTCCAGGCTTTACAAAAAGAGTAGGCACAACTCAAATGACATCATACTATACTCAATTTCTGGGATGAAAGGTGCAAAGTGAATTACAATGGTCTCTAGCTAGTGGTCTCCATTTTGTGGAGATTATGACCTCTTCAGCTCTTATGGCCTCTTCAGCTGCATACATAGAGCAGTGAGTGAGTGGCAATATAAAAGAAGAGCCGGCCAAGTGAATTTTCATCTATAATACACAATGGGCTTTTTTCTTTTAAATCACATATACAAAGCTAGGGACTGGACAAGGATGGGTCCTTCAACCATCGTTGATAGATTAGCGTAGGGAATCTTGCACAACATAGTATCTCTAGCTACAAATAAATGCTGTCCATTCCTTTCACAAGCACTAAGTTCAATCACAGGATTTTCTTTTCTTTTCGGCATGATAATGAAAAATGCAGCTCCTTTCATCATTAGCAATGGATGTGTTCTTCCAACTTCATGATCAAGTGGCTGAGTTCCCTTCCACTAACAGACCACAAATTAAACATCCCCTCAATAAATAGAGGTTCTAGTCAGTCGCTCATGCCAGCAATATGATGCAATTGCAAAAAAAGTAAATATCATTTTGTGGTATGTTAACAGGAGTGTTGTATGTAGGGTGACCAGATGGCAAGTGAGAAAAATTGGGATGGGTCCTATATAAGATAAATATTGGGATTGTTCTGATAAGATCAGGAAGTCTGGTCACCCTAGTTGTACGTAAGCCTCAGGAAGCAGTTGTTCTGTTCTACCAGGCATTGGCGAGGCCTGTTTTAAAGAGGCTATTTTAAAGAGGATGGCGATAAATTGTTCTCCATGCCCACTGAAGGTAGTAGGACAAAATGTAACTGGTTTAATCTTCAGAAAGGGAGATTTAGATTAGATATTAAGAAGATCTTTCTAACTACAAGGATAGCTAAGTACCAGAATAGGTTACCAAGGGATGTTGTGGAATTCTCGTCAATAGAGGTTTTTAAGAACAAGTTTGACAAAAAAAACTGTCAAAGATGATCTAGATATACTAGACCCTGCCTGAGAAGATGGACTAGATCAGCAGTTCTCAAACTGAGGGCGGGCCCCCCTAAAGCAGCATTAGATGGATCATGGGGGACGTCATGGGCAGAGTTTGGGGGGGGGAATGAGGGTGCAATGCCCCCCAAATTTATGATGATAGATCCATCTCCCCCTGCTGGGTGAGGGGTGCCAGGCTGAGAGTGGGACCAGGCGGCAGCGGTGACCCCTGTATCTCACACAGGCAGCCCTGGGCAGGTGTTGGGGGTGGGGTACCCCTTAGGAGGGGAGTGGAAGTGGGGGGAAGCTGCTGTGGGCAGCAGGCATAGTTGCCTCCATCTCCATTCGGAGCACTGCTCCCAGCAGCTGCCACCACAGCCTCCCAGAGCTGCAGCCCCCCTACCGTCCCACTTGCTGCCGCTCTGCAGACTCCCGGAGGCAGCAGCTGCACCTGCACTGCTGCCCAAGTATAATCCCAAGGACGAGGTGCGATTCCCCACTCCTGCTGCCATTTTCTCTGGCAGGTCACACTGGGCTCTGGACCTGAGGGGGAGCTGCTGCTATCCCTTTTCCCCCACCCCCAATAAAGCAGTCAAACTCCAGCTATGATATGTAGGCCCTGTTCTTTTTTCTGAAAGTGGGGGTGGGCAGTTCAAGGGAAAGCACAATTGTTACACAAAAGTCCATGGGGGGCTCCATTTAAAAAGTTTGAGAATGGATGGACTAGATGACCACTCAAGGTTTCTTCTGCCTTATATTTCTATAATTCTCTGTGCTACTACAATATTAATAGGAAGTTACTAGATACATCAGCCAAAGAGAACTTTAGAGTGAGAACAATTTATTTTGATTGTACTTTTTCCTTGACCAGTGATGTATTAAGCAACTTTCAAACCTAGTTTACAATAAAGTGTAATTCAGAACTGTCATGAGAAATACATTTTCATTTTTACAAATATATATAAATACGTCTAATTTGTATTGTTTATTTAAAAAAAAAACAGACTCAAGGATTAAACTTTTTGCTCACCTGTAAATTTTCTGTAAATCAGCTGCTAAAACTCCAATGTTGACATATCGACCACATTTATTACTACTTAGGTACTGAAATGCAGAGTTTATAGAAATGAACAAAATTTTAGATTTTCTTCTGAAGTGATTGATGTTCACAAGTTATCATCATAAAAGAGAAAATTTAAACTGAAAAATTAAAAACTGCTAGACTTTATTTTGCACCAAGTTATCAGATTGATACATAATTTGACAGGAAGCTATTAATTATTTACATAGCCAACTTGCTGCATTTACTGGGAAATGCAGCACGTTTTATTTTGGAGGCCAAATTGACTAGTGTCATTAATTCTACTCTACTGACTTCAGTCAATAAAGCAGTGATACTCAGATTGGTTAATAATTAAATCATACTTGTGTTGGAAAAAGCCACAGGAGACACATTAGGGAACACAGTCTAAGTTATTAACCAATCAGGATAATTTTACTATCTTATTAATCAATTAAGTTATCAGCTTGCACTAAGTTATGAACTTATTTGCTGTCAGACTATATATATATATATATATATATATATATATATATATATATATATAAAAAACTAAATATTTTCCACTGAGGTCTGAGTATCACTGCAGTAGAGTAAAGACAGTCCTGTAGCAAAGGCATTGCACCTGGGAATGGGAATCATGGTTCTATTTCTAACTGCTCAATTTCCAGCAAATTCACAGCTGTCAGATCAATTTATCTGGATTGACTGAACAGAAGTGAAGACCCACTCAATCGATCCAGAAATTGATTCACTAAAACCACCTCCAAAAATAACCATAGGACTGTGTTGAAGGATACAGATTTCCCATCAGCAGAGTAGTGGAGATGGCACAGAGATGATGATTTAGGAAGTCCACGTAAGTTATGCAAGCTACTCTATGAAGCTTGCGTAACTCCCATCAACTGCTGCCAAATTTCCCGGTAAGTATAGACCAATCCTTAGTCTGGTCTATTTTCACAATAATCACATCATCACCTGGACCACAAAATAAGGAAAGCTTGAGTAAAGACACTGTCCTCCTGCTCCTCCAGTCAATAGCTCCCTAGAGCTCTCTGGTCTTTTAAAGCAATAGTTCTCAACCAGGGGCTTCATCAACTCATCTAGCTATTTCCCTAGTTTTACAACAGGCTGCACAAAATGCACTAGTGAAGTTAGGACAGACTAAAATTTCATATAGACAATGATGTGTTTTATACTGCTTTCTAGATTCTGAAATGTAAGTATAATATTTATATTCCATTTGATGTATTTTATAAATATATGGTGAAAATAAGCAATTGTTCAGTAATAGCATGCTGTGACACTATTTATTTTTGTATTCTTGTCTGATTTTGTGAGTAGGTAGGTTTAAAGTGAGGTGAAACTTGAAGCAAGCAAGACAAAGCAGGTTCCCGCAGGGGTACCGTGACCCGGAAAGGTTGAGAGCTACAGGCGCTGTTTTGAAGGCATCCCTGGCCAGGGGAGGGCAGCGCCTGCTGATGAGGCGTGCGCAGGCGCCGGAACCCAGGAGAACCATTGTGGGAGGCCCAAGGGCCGCACCGGGCCGTACCCACTTCCACGCTGGGACCACGTCCGGCCCTTGCCGCGCCGCGCCCCCCTGGCCGAGACCTAAGGCGCGCGGAAGGCTGGGTCTGCCTTCGCCTGGGGACAAGCGTAGCGAGAGCGGTAGCTGCGCTGCGGGCGCCCCAACTTGCATTCAAGGCAGCCCCTCAAGCGCCGGGGTATGGGGACGGTCGGGGGGGGCGGGTTCCGCACCTGCTTGATTCGCTGCTTCAGACGAGGGTCCGCGAAACTGCCCGCGCGGCCCCGCATGGCTCAGCGCCGCCGGCCAGGGCCGAGGCTGCGGGGGCGGAGCGGCTCGGCCCCGCCCCTAGACCCGGCGGCCACGCACGCGCAAGCAGAGCGCCGGGCGAGCCGCTCTGCAGTTCCGTGCGGCGCCGCGCGAGCCCTGCTGCGGACGTGCTTTGTTCGGGGCTAGGCGCTCTGCGGCGCGTGCGCGCAGCGGGCCAAGTCCCAGGGCTGCTGGCGGCTTTCCGTCCCCCGTGGGGCGGAAGATTGCCGCCTTTCGTGTGGGCCCAGCCACATTCCACCAGCCGCCTTGCGACAATACCGGTCCGTTTCTCGTGTGGACCGGAAAGCACGCCCGGCCGCCCGTGGGCGCTCACTTCGCCGCCGCCGAGGCTGCCGGCAGACGCCAAACCTGGCGTGTTTCCTAGATCCCATTCAGGTGTGGGCATCGTGTCCTTGTAAAGTCAGGCGGGCCCATGTAAAGCTGCTTGTGTTGTGCTTACACTGAGGAACCAGCAGCTGAGAAGGGCGTTTCTGCTAAAGCCTGGCCAGCCGGAGCTGGTCGGGGCATGCTAGTGTAGTTATGATGTGTGTAAGTAGTGCCTAGGAGCCGTATGATGAAGCCAAGTAAATTAAATGCAAAGTTTAGTCATGGACACAAAACCTAGTCTGACAGGTCCAGCACCCACGAGCCAGACATTTCCAACACCCCATCCTCTAGGGAATTTTACACGGCGGTGTCGTGCTGCTGCTGCCCTATACTGCAGGTAGTCCTATAGATTTGTTCCTTGTTAGTTATGCAATTGAACTAACAGGATGTGCACACAGCCCAGCTGGTACTGCAGTAAGAACCTGTTTTGTTTTATGTATGTCACCAACATTAAATGTTAGTTGTTTTAAATCCTGTGCTCACCCCTACACCCCATTTGCCTAGCAGTGGCAGCTATGGGGACTCTGAGCTTTCTCCTGTGGGGGGGAAGTGGGTGGATTTGGACTGGGGTCCAGGATCCCTGGATGTGGGAGTGGGAGATGTGTGACTGGGATTCTGTTCTGGCTAAGGTTGCTATGCCGTCCTCAAATAGTCACCACAGAAGGCCAGGCCCTTCTAGCAGTGCCCTAAGGAGTTACTCTTATATGTCAGGTGAGAGATTGCTCCCAGCCTTATCCCAAAGGCGGAGTCCGGACCTCCACTTTCACAGGGCATCCACCAGTCGGCCCTCAGCGGCAGCTCGCAGGGGCCTAAGGAGGGAGTGAAGACTACACCTCCCGGCATGCCGCGGGATGAGCTTCCGAAGGGGCGGGCAACTATAGCTGGGGTTGGGGGGCGGTGTCGGAGGGAGGGAGCCGGAAACGGCGGTGTACGGTGGCCGGGACGGCCCGGGAAGGGTGGCGGTGGTGGGATGGAGTCCGTCGTATTCATTTTCTCGCTCGTTGATTGCTGCGCTCTCATCTTCCTCTCCGTTTATTTCGTATCCTCCAGGCCAAGGGAGGGCAGGGCGGCGTGCCGGGCCGGGGGCGCCTGGGGTGGGTCGGGGCGCGGTGGGCAGGGGCAGGGGCAGGGGTAGGCGCGGGGCTGTGGGGCGGTAACTGGGGAAGGGGCGGCGCGGGTTGGAAAGGGATAGGGGATGCTACTCCCGGGGCCCGGTACAGTGAGGCGCGGAGGATGGGACACTCCCGGGGATGGCGTGATAGCCAGCGGTGGTGATTCCCAGGGGCTGGGAGGTAAGTACCTCCTAATTCTGCGGGGACGTGTTTAAGCCGAAGGGCCTTATTTCATTGAACTGCTGTTTTAAAAGTCGAGAGCCCTTCCGTGGACGTGCGGTTTTGTCAAATCCTATTTTTTCAAATCTCGTTGGCTGCCTTAGGAATAGTTATTGTTAGTGCTTATGTTAATTGGACGAATACTGTGCTGTAAAGTCACACTTGTGAATTTCTCTGTATTTTTGGAAGTGTTTGATGGACCTCTATTTTAATTGGAGGATGAAGAACAATTACGTAACAGTTTTTTTAAAAAAACTGTACAATAAATGTGGAGGTTCTTTTGTCATAAGCAAATTTTGGTTCTGTTCCAATTTCATCATGATGAAGCACATATGGTATACGTGGTTTATCATTAGAAATGTAGGTGTGTAAGATTCTGATAGTTATCAGTACTAACTGTACAAATCACATACCTGGATGTCGACTTGAGTGCTGCTCTTCACAGAACTATCTCCCTAGATACATGAGCATTCAAAATACTTGTGAATTTTTGTCAGCCAGTAGTTTCTTCTGAAATTTCTTTGGTAAAAAAGAAGTTGGAGAACATAGCTAGGACTCACTTAAAAAGGCAGGAAAGGAATAGGCTGTTATGTGAAAACATTCTTTCTAACGCTAAAGATTGTGCAAAAACATGGCTCAGTAATGAAAGCATGAAGTGTCCAATCCTCTAAATACAGAATTTATATTACTTGCAATATGGTTCTTACACTCATAGTCCATATAAGGAAAAACACACTGTGCTGCTTCCATATAATTCACATTACATTGATCTATTTGGCCTTCATATGGGATTTGGGGGAGGGGAGGTGCATAAAAGTATTTTTTAAATCTCAAAAACATCTGAAAAATTGAGAAACCTTTGTAATCTAATGCTTTCTGCATTCTAGGGATGTCTTATTCTGTTGGAAATATATTCTTGCTGTTAGTATGATATGACTCCTCATTGAATAACCTTTGTAATTCTCCTTATACACTGTTTTGTTACTCAATTTTATTGTTTTATGGCATTGTTAGGATACAAAGGGCACTGGGGCTTTATCAAAATCTCTTTCTGTTTCATCATAACACAAAAACATGATCTCAAGGCTTTTGTTTTTAAAGGATTTCTGGTTTTGATTTATCTTTAGAAACATCAGGAATATCAAGTGTTTTGTTTTTGCTGGAGAACTAGAGTGTGAACTTTTGTACACCTCATTTGAAGAGGAGTGGGGTGGCGGTCTTCCTTCAAAGAGAATTTTTCTGACTAAAAATCCCTTCTTTCTTCTGGAATCAGTTTCTTGTGATAGCATCCCTCTTGTTCTCCAACAGAACATAGAGAAACCTGATATTGTTAATAATGTTTAAAAAAAAAAAAACAGAACTAATCTTTTAAATCTTCTTATGCTTAATACATACTTTGTATGTACTAAAGAACAAAAAAAGTGCACATTTTTCTTCCTTTACAAGGTTACCTTTAAGTAATAGTTGTGATACTAAAAGTACCTCTTGTTTTTCTTGTGGTGTACTGTAAAAATTATACATTTCAAAAGTGCACATCACCCTAGTTTCTATTTATAATTATATTTGTAAAATAAACATTAGTTTGCTTTTTTTATAGCACTTTACATCGTGGAATCTTAAAGCACTTGCAGATTTCAGCAAATTATACATCTCAATACTTGTGTCTGATGGTGATATCCTCAGTGAGTTAAATACAGTATTTATATATCCAGCTGTAAACATCTAAATTTAGTAAGAGGCTAAATTTTATTGATGTCCGAGAGATCACTTGCATAAATAAAGGTTGTAGGCTAAAAGGCCCAGGAACAGAAACTGCTTTGAGAAATAAGCAAGCTCTGGAGTTCTCTAATCTGTGTTCAGTGTGTTGAAGCACTTGGCCAACAGTCACTGGTTTAAAAAAAAAATTGTGAGATCACTTGTGTGCTGACACCACTATGTTGCACATCTTCTCCTTACACGTGATATAGTAAAGAGAATATAATAGCACAATACATTAGAGTTAAATTCCATTTAACTTTGACAATGTTGCTTTAACAAAAAATGGTCTTGAAAAGTATCCTAAAGCCATAACTCCTCTGTCCTATAGTAAGTATGTGCCTGACTACTGTATGAGAGTTAAAATGTAGCTTTTAATTACCGTATGACAAAAAAAGTTCCTTATCTTGGACTTCAGATAATAACACTATCAGATTTGGAATGTGACTATATTAATGCAAGATCTTGCTGCTCAAAACTAAATAAAGTAAGAAATCTTCTGTTTCATTTAAAGTGATAAAACTTAGGATGTCTCGTGTACTGGAAACCATAGGGAGTGCAGTCTATATCAGAATGGCAGTTGATGTTACTTTTTCTTTCCCCATGCCTTTCCCTCCCCCCAACTCTCCTATTACCAACAGTCATTTATTTAACAGGTGTCACCGATACCTTGTGCGTGTGGGGGTTTTTTTTTTAACGCGAAAGCTGATGGAACTCTAAGTAGAGAATCTGGGATAACTTTACAATTATTTCATATTTAATATTTGAAAATATTTACTAATAGAAGAAAATCAAACAAAGTTACTAATTTAGATAAATCTATTTAAGATCAGTGGAATGTGTCTCTTCTGCTTGCTATTTGTATGATCCCTAAGTACTGTTACTTTTGATTTTTTTTTTCCTACGAGTTAAATGGGTGAAGGTTACACTTCTGGTGAAATGATTTGACTGGACAACTAAGGGGATCATTTTGCTGATAAACTGATAAAATGTAGAATGAAGAACCTGATTGTTAAACATCCTATGGAACTCTTCCTATAAAAGTGGGTTTGTGAGCTCATGTCGTATCCAGTTTTCATTACGTTCTACCTACCTAAATCCCATGCTTCGTGCAGATGTTGCAACTGAATGCAGCATTCTTCACTTTGTCTTAAATTGTTTTGTGGTGTAGTTGTGTTTAAACAGCTACCGTGTTTCACCTCAGAAGTTGATGCATTTCAGTGGAAGTGAAGCGATTCACGTAGTTGATGCTATAGACTCTTTCTCTCTGGCTCATCACCATGATATCTGAATTACAGAAGGCATATATATACATCTCTCATACAGTGGGGGGAAGTTGGTTGCAGCCCACGAAAGCTTATGCCTGCAGAAATTTGTTAGTCTTTAAGGTGCTAGAGGACTCTCGTTGTTTTTGCTGTATACAGACTAACACAGCTACCCCTCTGGAACTTTTCTAGAATTATTTCTCTAGACCAGTGTTTCCCAACCAGTGTGCCATGGCACACTCGTGTGCCATCCGGCCTGAGCAGCTGTGCCACGGAACTTCTTGAAAAACTACTTGAAGAGTTGAAGAGTTGAGTTGGCTCATGAATATCCATGAGTTTAAACAATTATACAGTTTAATTTATGTATATGTTCAGATTCTTAATTTTTCCTTTGCATAATAGAAAATGAGGAACAATGCATTTCTTATTTACTAGATTTTTTTTTTATTTGTGAGTTATATCAAGTTCTACGTGGATGGAAATTGGAATTAAACTACAAATGCTCAAAAACAATTTTTTATTAGTTAAATAAAACTAAAATGCTATCTTATGTGCTGGATACATAAACTTTTTTCTTATCGTAACACGTTTAGCATCTTAAACTAACTGATTTACTTACCAAAGGAGTATTATCTGTAGTTAGTGAATTGAAGTGATTGTTTCTGGTCACCATGTCCTTCAAAATTTTAGACTTAGTAGATCTCATCTACTTGCACCTAGTTTTTATTCATATATTGGAAGAGGAAAATGAGCTTTCATACTTTTTCTACTCACAATTGATTTCTCAATTTTGAATGAAGTAGTCATTGAAGTGAACTAATTGAATAAACTAAAATAAAGAAAACTTTCTCTGCACCTGCAGAAGTTAATGCTGTCAAAAGCTGGTTTAGCACTTTAACAAACTTTGCTTCCAGGTGGCTAACCAGTGACTTCCACCAGTTCAGTAATTTGATTTTCTTTAAAACTTTGGCAGCAAACATGAGCTGCCTAATATTCTTTTTTATTTAACATATGATTTAATGTAGGCCTTCACATCATTTGTCATAATTGCAAATTTAATTTTAAATACATTTCTCCTTATTAAAAAAAACCCATTTAATTCTAAATCAAAAATCTGATTTAAATTTAATTTTTTTAATCTGTTTTTGTCTACCCTGTATACACACTTAGGTTTTGACATAACTAGACTGAGGGTTGATGGCTTTAGGGAGTACTCTGTGTAAATGTTTAAACTTCTGTGATATTTCCTGTTTCCTTTTTTTGCAGTGGGTGGTCCCAGAATTGATTGGCCATAGTATTGTCACTGTATTAATGCTTATTTCATTGCACTGGTTCATCTTCCTTCTCAATTTGCCGGTAGCAACCTGGAATATATATAGGTAAGTGCACAGGATTTCATTTTCTTGTCTTCCTGAAATTTCACTACTTTTAAAATTTAGTTTGAAGATAAATAGTATGATTTAGTAATACGTTGTGACTGAATATTTTATTTATAGCCTTGAGTTGTTAATTCAGTTCCGGTGCTTTTGAAACTGATCATAAATCTGACTTTTTTTAAAATTGCCTATGTAGCCTTAAAGATTAGAAAATTGGCCTTTCCTGTGCTTTCAGCTGAAATTGCAACAGAGTTTGAGAGCTTGAGATTCTTCAGTCTCTTTTTGTTGTAACACTTATAATGACAACGCATCTTGATATTTGGAGTTGGCCTCAAATTTTCAAGGGTTGAGCCTTTGAAAATAGTAGCATGTTAATGGGGGTTAAGTACTGAAAGCATTGGTGCTCAGATGTGTTTCCTCTTATTGCTCTGGATCATCTATCTCATGCCCATGGTCTTGTTAGTTTCCCCCTTTCAGGTTTCACTCCTCACTTCAAAATCTCACCAAGACATGGTGTGAAGACTGTAACTATATGGATATAGTGGTACATCCTCTGTCGTGGATATAAAATTTACAGGAATAAGCTAGACTGATATTGACATCTTTAGGTATAAGTGTCCACTTAAGGAAGTTGTATTGCTTTAATTTCTAAACCAGTATTGTTTATAACAATTCAGAGATTGTACAGACGATTCCCTAGATGCTACGCTTGTCTATGGCTCTTTCCTTCACCCTGCCTCTGTCCAAAGTTCCTGTGCATTGCTTTCTTCTCGTCCATTGTCCAGTCTTGATTTTTGTGCCATCTGTGCTGCTCTTTGTGCCTTGAACTGCCTTTCATATCTTGTATCAGATTCCATCTACCCCTGTCTAATTTTTTATTTAAATCACACCTATAGCATAAAGCCCTTTCTTCATTCTGTGTGGTCTGTGTTGGTATTGCTGCATCTTTGGACTTTCTTAGGACAGGGACCTGTTTGTTTCGCACTTGTTCTCTTGCTGTATAGAGAGAGTGTACACTAATGTTACAGTATTCATGAAGCACATGCACAAGATCCTTGGCAATTCTCCCCAAGCCTTCTTCCAGAAGCTACCTTTAAGATAAAGTGTATGTGGCCAAAAGACCAAATGCTTATCATTTAGCTGTGTATGTTGTTAACTCAGAGAAGCACCTCCAAATTGCCATGAAAAGATAAATCAGAGTAATTATGCTTGTGAGTTGTTTTTAGACCAGTCATATGCATTTGTTGCTACCTTTGGCTCAGAGAAAGCTGCCACTCAGTCCATAGCATCTCTTGAGTTTGAGTAGCATGAAAAGGTAACTTGTATGCCTCCCTTATATCTGTATATGTAGCCTGTGTTTGGTTGTAAAGCATCTTGTGGTATGGAGGCAAGATGCTACATAAACACAGCTAAATTGCACAAAAAGACTGTTTATCTTAGTAACTGCTGTCAAGGGTAACTTGAGGTTTTAGTGACTAATTTGGGTTGTGCTCTTTCTGCAGAGAGGCTGTATTTTTCTTGCAAGACTTCCTAGGGGTTTCTCAGAGTCTTGGAAATCGTTCCTACTTATTTCCCCTTTGAATAACCCAAAAGTATTTGTGGTGTTTCAACCTCTGGCAGAGAACTTAAAGTAGCCCATCAGTGTCACTCCTTATTGGCTAGCAGAGGTCAGAGAGCACAATGCATTGCCTGCCCTCCCCCACCTTTAATAAAAGAAACAATTCTCAAAGGCCATTTTGAATTGTCATATTTCAAGTTTAATTATGAGATGTCAGATACCCAGAAGTAATAGACATTTTGATCACAAAAATATCAAATATTGTTCTTCTGTTTTAATTTACAGTGTGTGTAACATTTTAATGTAACAATACAGTTCTGTACCTTTCCTTCCCCTATAGATCAGAATTACAAGCTGCATTTTTAATATCACCTTCTATCTCAGAATCTTGGCATGCTTAACAAACACTAATAAATATACCCAATACCCCCGTCAAGAGGTAACTGTTCCATTTTGCAGGTTAGGGCCCGGTCTACACTTACCTTGGCGATTCGGCGGCAGTCGACAGGAGTTACACAAGTGACGTAAATCACTTGCGTATCTCCTGTCAACTTTGCAGCGTCTCCTCCACGCGGCGTCCATACTGCGCTGCGTCGAAGGGAACAGCGCTCCCTTCAGTGCAGCGCTACACCACTTACCAGAGTGGTTTTCCTGCGTCGCTTCCTGGATCGACGGAGCGCGTCTATACAGACCGCTCAGTCGATCCAGAGCAATCGATGTGATGGCGGCGAATTTGCCGCCATCAGTGTAGACCCAGCCTAGGAAACTGAAGTACAGAGAAGTAAATGACTTGTTCAGTGTCACACAGGAAGCGTAGTATAGCTAGGGATAGAACCCAGATATGGTCCCAGCCAGTGTCTATGTACAAGAAGTATTGTGTTGAGATGAACAACAAAAAATTCAAGGGTCTGTTGGAATATACTTAAGGGAGAGTTGTGGGAGTTACCATTCACAAAACTAGGGTTAAATATTAAATCATAATCCATTTATGAGCATGAATCCTGCAAATCTCTGGATATCTGCTTTATATCTGTGGACCATGTTTGCAGATTGTGGATCGGATGCGGATACAAATTTTGTATCTGTGCAGGACTCTAAACATGAACCCTAAACTGCTAGTGTCAGAAAGATTAATCAGAATTTTCTTTTTGAGCTAATGGTATTTCAGAAACTAAGTTCTGGCCTACACAACAACATTACTGCACCCTGTAGGAGTTTGAATGGTGCCATGCTATCCATTTTACTCAGAGTTGTGTAGACTCAGAGTACAAAACAATTAAACGACTGAGCATCATTATGACTTTTTAGCAAAATTGAGCTCTGTTTAAGAGGCTGGTAGTCTAGGTTAATGTTAGTATGCACAAAGTTAGGGTCATGTTTTTTGTTCCCCTTGAGATCCTATCTGTTTTAGAATTACCACACAAATAGCATGGAAGTTGTCACTGAGTTCAGTGAATCAAATTCTGATATTTATATTGGATAACATCTTACTCCACAAGTGGTCTCATTGACGTCAGGGAAAGAATTTCCACAGTAAGGGATGATCAGATATGAATAGGGTTATTCAGGTGTGGCCCAGTGGAGTCAGATGCTGGCCTCTACTACTTAATGAGGCTGAATGTGAGAAGACTTTACAGGAACAGTGACGCTTGAGGCAACAAGGGGGGTGGAGAGATGGAGAGGGTGTTTCCCATGATTCCAGGTGGTCAGTTATTTAGAAGTCCTACCAGATCTCCTTGTTCAGGATTATCTGGTATATGTAAGATATCTGGTCATTTAACGCTGTTCCTCAACTTTTTGCAGGATAGCAGTGATGCTTTTTCTCAAATGAGGCATCATTTTGGGCTTTTGTATTAACACTTAGCTTTCTTCACCCAGTTTTTCAACTTAAAAGGACACGGTTAACTTGAAATCTAATCACTTTAAAAAAGTGAAATGTATGTCGTGTTAAACGCCACACCTGCCTGAGTAACTCTACCAATTATTGTCATGGTGGTGATGGTAGTGGTATGTTTCTCCTGCCTGCTGCTGTGTGAAAGACCTGCAAGAACAACTTGGGAAAGAACAGAGCATGACTACTTGTAAAGGTCTGTCAGAGGCCAAGTAAAACAATTTGAAAAATGAGGAAATCTATACACTTTCAGTTATAGGCAGTTATGTTCCTTGTAACAAGGTTTAAAAAATCATGATTTTTTTATTTTAGTAGATGACCCTTTGAAACTTAAACAGGAATTAAGAAACTTACCTTAAAACAACACTGAAATACTTTAATTTTTAGTGAATTCTAATGGGAGGTGAAGTCTCTCAGCCCTCATTTGCCTCAAGGCTTTGTGCCCTGTAGGGAAATATAATGCGCCTAAAATGGCAGCTCCATGCAGTGAGTGGAGGTCGTAAAGCACTCGTGACTTTCTAGGAACACTGCTGGTAACTTCTTTGCTACGTATGTTGTTGCGTAGTAAATATTTATTTATTTAGCTCTCTTAGTATGTCAGCTAAGTACTGTAGTTTTCTTTAGAAACTGACTCCAAATAACAAAATAAATCATTCAAAATTCTACAAGCCTTAATTAAAACGGCATCCCTCCCTGTATTGTGTGTCCCAAACCCTACAGGGAGGGTAGGAGTTCATACATTTACCTCATAGGCACAGCAGATAAAGAAATGAAGGTTGTTGCATTCATCTGCTAAATGGTTAAAAAAAAGATACAATATGTTCCCTGTGGAAGGAACCATTATGAGGAACCATTTCAGATGAATGCAAAGTTCATGTTCTTCACTTTAATTCATTAAGATGCAGCACAAAGTAAACTGGAAAATAACTTTTTGTCTTCAGCTTTTCACTTACTGTAACATTAGGTATTACTTGTAAAAATAAAGAATACAGTTAACTAACCTATTTTCTTTAATAATTTAAACAAGAATAAAAACTTGCCTTCAAACACTGAAATTCTTTTATTTCTAATTCTTTCTAATGGGACCTGACTTTCCTCTGCCGTAATCTGCCTTGTGGCACTTTGATTCACTATGAAGTGAATCAGCAAAATAATATGGAGTATATTTCTTTCTTTTGTTCTGTGTCCTGGCTGCACTCTGGTTAAATTTACTCGAGTTATGTGGCCTATTAGTGCTATGAATAGTCTCTCTGTTGGCAACATCTTTTCCCCATTTTGGTAAGGTAAAGGGGGAAAGTCTCTTGGTAGTATGTACCATGGTAGGAGAGCCTGAGTTGGTTACCTCTGCATACAGAGAAATACTAAGGTGGTTTTGGGTTTACACTTCAGAGATCAGGAAAAGAGGGCATAGAGCAGGAGTTTAATAGGAATATGCATAACTAGTCTTACTGTTACTTCTAGGAAGGTAGGGCTGAGGAGCTATCCAAACTGGATATTGATTGGCTCATCTGCAGTGAAGACTGCAGTCTTGATCATATTCAGGCTGGTCTTGTAATGGAAATACTGTCCGGTGAAAGGTAACGTCAGGTGAAAGTACTTGTTTGATAGTCACATGATGCTGAAATTTATTTTAGTGGCTTTCTTCAGTGCTGAATTTCTTGCTTTTTGTTAACTAAATGGAGTCTCCAATTTTGTTTGTTCTTTGTCCTGGGGTTCCCCTATGTCTGGCTCAGACCACAATCTAAAAATATTTGAATTCCTCAATTTTTATCAACTGTCTTTCCAATTCCTCAACTGTTTAAAGAAACTTTGGGGAATTTCTAGTTTTTACTACACTCTGAATAACTTTATAATGCATTTACCACTCTTAAACAAATAGACTATCTGCTCCAGCAAACAGACAGAGGCTTCAGATTCTACCTACCTAGGAAATGGGAGGCCAGGCATTCTGTCTCAAGTTCTGAGTGGTAGCATGAACCCAGCTGCTACATTAGAATTGCAGAAACTGAAGATGGAGTCCACTTTTCTCCCATCTCATTGATGAGTGCAAGATTGTTCCCTATATATATATATTTACCAGTGCTTTGGTTAGTGTATTCCCCTTCGGATAATTGTATCCCCTTTTGGATAATTAAAGGTGACCTTGTCTTTGAACATTTTGGCATAGCTGGTCAGATGTCATCCATTACATTCTGCACTGTATCTTTGCAACAGGTGAGACTGTCATTACATACAGCAAAGAGCCAAATTCGGGCCTTAAATACTCATTATTGACTTGCACTGAAATAACATCCAAGGGAAGAACTTGGTCCAAAACATCAAATGGCACCTTCTCAGAAACAAGTAGGAGTGTGATGGTCCTTGCCACAGCTTTGTTCCCACTTGCTTCACCTCTGGAGCACAGCTACTTTTACCTCACAGGGAATGGATTAAATTATGATTATCTGTGTTTTAGATTATGTAACAAAGAAATATAAAACCTAGAATTTCACATCACAGGGAAAAATGAGGTCAACAACATTTCTGATTCCTGCCTGCTCTTCTATTACATAAATTGTTTTCCTTATTTCTAGGCATTTCTACGTACTATAGTATCTGAGCCCTCCATAAGTTAGCAAATGTGTGTCTCACACACCTGAGAAGAAGGATAATATTATCCCCATTTTACAGATGGAGAACCGAAGTACAGAGAGATTCTTGTCCAAGCTCACAGAGGATGTTTATGGCAGAGGTGGGACTAGAAACCAGATTGTCTACAGCCCACTAAATGTGCCTTAACCAGGAGAACACAGTTGTGCTGTTGACTAGCTGTATCTGGTTTTGTCATGGAAGATGTTATTCTGCCTAGAATTCTAATAAAACCACTGGAGTGTTAGGTTTAAGCCTCTTCACATTCACACCACCTCACTTTCATTAGAAGCATCCTCCATAAATCTTGGTAACTACAAGCACTAAGAGAATTGGTATGGATTTGGTTATTACCACTGAAATTTTAATCTGTGAATGTAGGTATATGTGTAGCTTTTCCATGGCTACTGATAGCCTGACTCTCATTTGTGGATGCAATGGTTAGATGATATGCAATATCCTGAAATTTATGAAAACAGCTGCTATGTACTGAATTAGAAAAATCTTTGCTTTACTTCTTTGGATTTTTCAATAAGATTTGTTTGAATATTGAGACTCTCATTAACAATCAAAATTGTAACTTTATTCTTTTAAACCTTTCAGGTTCATTATGGTGCCAAGTGGGAACATGGGGGTATTTGACCCCACAGAGATCCATAATCGAGGGCAGTTGAAATCGCACATGAAAGAAGCCATGATTAAGCTAGGCTTTCACCTGCTTTGTTTCTTCATGTACCTTTACAGGTTAGTCTTAAATCTGGTGCAGCATAGGAACAAAGGAATTATTGTATCAGCATTTCATATCCTCTTTATTCTGCTAGTGTAACTGCTGATATTCATATTGTAGCAAGGTGGGGCGGGGGGAAAGAGGTATCTCGCCCTCGTGGGTCTCGCGCTCTCCCGGGCTGGCCGGTGGTGCAGCTGGGGGAAGGTCCTGGGAGGGGCCGGGGCCCGCTCTGCCCCTGAGTACTGCTACCTTCCCTGGGGTCAGTCCGTGGATCACTCCCTGCTTCCCCAGCCGGGTGCTCTGCCTCCGGTGCAGTGGTAGCAGCCGGGGAAGCTGCAAGCCTCTGCAGACTGCTGGCTGCAACTACAGGCCGCAGCCTGCCAGCTCCAAGTCGCCAACTCCGAACTGCAGGCCTCAAGCTGCCAATCTCCAAGCTGTAAACCGTAAACTCCAAACTGTAACTCCAACCTCCTTCCTCCACACCTCCTCTCTCCAAACTCCTCACTCTACTACCCACAACTGCCTGCTTGCACTGGAGGCTTTTAAGTGTTTGGGGTGGGGCTCCTTGATTGGCCCCAGGCGGCCTAATTGCCTAAATGGCCCCAGGCGGCCTAATTGCCTAAATGGCCCCAGCTGAATCACCTAGGGAATAGGGCTTTGCTGAGCCTGGGGCTAATATACATGCCTTCCTAGCCCCCTTGCTTAGCCCCCCCTGGTCTGGCCCTAGCCCCCCTTCTTTCTGCAGCTGCTTTTCTTCTTTTGGGGGACCCTGCTGCTGCTGCTTCTGCTGCCCCTGCTTCAGGGCTTTGCTGGGGAGCCTCCTCCCAGCTGGGAGGGAGGGGGTGAGTGTGTGGCCTTCCACCTTTTCCACCACCACCCCTCCCCAGCTACTTTTTCCACCCTCCCCCTGCTTCTGCTTCTAGGGCCAGAACCAGCTGGGCCCCTTCCCTTTCCCTTCCCTTGGCTGGTTGCCTCTTCCCCCTTTGCTGCTGCTGCTGCCCCCCCCCCACTCAGCCCACTGTGTTTGGGGGCACCCCGCCCCATCTTTTCCCCTGCCCCGCCCTGCTGCTACCCCCCCTGCCCTGGCCCCCACATTTGGGGGACGCTGACCCTCCCCTTTTTTCCCCCCACCGCTGTAGCGCCCCCCCTCCTCTGGCCCACGTGCTCCGGCAGCACCCATGGCCCTCCCCTCCCTTAACTGACTCCCCCTAGTTTTGTTGACCCCCCCTTCACACACTGCCCCCCCAGAGTTCATTTGACACCCCAGCCCCTCCGCCCCCCTCCCCCCAGTGCAGCCGGAGGAGCCACCGACATTCTACCTGGGCTGGTCAGTGCATTACCCCCTGCGCCCCTGCCTGGCTTGATCCCCTGTCTTTTCCCCTCTGCTGGTGCCCTCCTCCCCTGCTTCCAGTCTAGCGGAGAGGAGCGGTCACCCCCCTTCCCCCTCCTTCCCCTTCTTACCCCATCCCTTCCCCTCCCTTTTCCACTCCCCTCCCCCCATACTCTCCCTCCCTTTCCTTTACCCCCCCCCCCAACGAACCGTTCCCACCCCTTCCCAAGATGGCGGGTGTGCCTGGGACCGGGACCCCCCCCATAGACACTCCTGCCCTTCCCTCCCACCCTGAAGCCCCGTCCCTGCCCTCAACAACCGGTCCTGCTGCCCCCGCTGAGCTGCCGGGAGTCATTCCCCAGGTGCGGGCGGAGGACGACTCTGGTGGGGACGCCAGGGACTCTGCTGCCGCCACGGCTCCTGCCCCCCCTAATCTGGGAGGGGGCGCTCCCTCGGTCGGGAGGAAAAATCGGGGGTAAAAAGAAGGGCAAAGGCCCCGCCCAAAAAGCGACACCTCCTGTGGCTGGGGCTCCTCCTCCTCTCCCTCTATCCTCTCCCGCTGTCCCTTCCACCAGCTCTGGGGAGGACCTGGGCATACGGGTGGTCTTGTCCTTCGTTCTGCCCTTCGTCCCCAATGCCGCCCTTCTGCCTTTCCTTGCCTCACTGGGGAAGCCCCTCTCCACCATCAGCCCGCTTCCCCTCGGCTGCAAGGACCCCGCCCTCCACCACGTCCTCTCGTTCCGCCGGCAGGTACAGCTCCAGCTGCTGCCGGCGGTGGCGCGTGGCGGAGAGGCGCTCGAGGGGTCATTCCTGGTGCCCCATCAAGGGGCCCAGTACCGGGTCCACTACACCTCGGGGGAGGCCCGGTGCTACCTCTGCCGGGCGGCGGGGCACGTTTGGAGGGACTGCCCCCTTGCCTGGCAAGGAGGGAGGCCCGGGACCCCCGGGACCCAGGAGAGCGCCAGCCACACCATCGGCGGCGCCCCCCCCCAGCCGGCCGGTCCCTGTGGCCGCCCCCCCCTCTGCCGGCAGTTGACACCCACGCTCAGGCCCCGGGGGCGTCCCCCCCCGGCTCGCCCGGGCGAGCTGACGGGCCCTGCTGACACCTGGAGCAGTCCAGCGGGGCCCGCGGAGGGGAGGGAGCCAGGGCCGGCAGGGTCGGGCATCGGAGGGGGCATGTCCCAGGGGGAGGCCTCTCCTTCCCTTGCTGCCCTACCTCCGCTTTCCCACACCCTGACTCCTGTCCTCTTGCCCCCCGCCCTCGCCCCCGCTGCCCGACCCTCCACCTTGGAGGACTGGGTTCTCGTACTATTGTTTATTTATGCAAAAACATGTAATTGACATTACAT
>ML675614.1:43870419-43963197 GCA_007922155.1 Mesoclemmys tuberculata
AAAAAAAGAAAGATGGCGACCGGAGCTCTCCGGATGGGAGGGGGAAGCAAGCTCTGCTGGAGCAAGGTGGAGGCAAAAGAGGAGGAGTTAAGAATAAAAAAATCCGCTCAGCTGCAAACTGTAGCCGAGACAGAGGAAAAAAAAATTGGTGACCTTGAGGAGAAAGTGAAAAATAAACAATCTCCAAAGCGTCAGGCCGGAGAAGACAAATGGGGGGGCGGTTAAAAACGGGTGGGGGAAGGGAATTGGAAGAAAAACACGGCCTGGGGGGACAGCAGGGGGGGGTGGGCTTCGGGGGGCTGGAAACAAGGCTAGGGAGGCTTAGCAGCAAGCTGCTAGAGCCGGACGGGACAGGGAACCACCAAACTCAGGAATTAGACTGGGGGAGGGGAACTGGGCTTAAGAGAAAGAAGGAGCAGTGAGACGGGGGGGGCAGACCAACGGGCGGATAACCAAAAAGGGGGGGGGAAAGCTGCGGGGAGGAGGGCGAGGAAAGGTGGGGAAGGGTAAGAGGGACCCTAAGACGGGGTACTAAAGAGGGAGGGGGCAGCGGGGGAGGGAAAAAGGGAAGGTTACTCACAGCAGTAGCGGGAAGAAGCAAAAGCAGCTGGGTGCTCGTGCAGTGGAGGCGGGGCATGCGCAAGGCCGGAACCCAGCCCCCCCTCCAGCCCACTGCCGAGAGGAGTCAGAGCCCCCATAAGGCCAAGCGGAGGGGGGCTCCTGAGGCCGGGCCTGCCGTCGCGCCCCCTGCCGGAGCCCAGCGGGTGGCACCAACCGAGGAAGTCGTGGTGGTAGATGTGGGCAACACCATCGCCCCCCTGGAGTCCTTACTGGAAGAGTCCTCGCCCGGAGCCCCCCAGCCCCAATGCCACCTAACCCCCCCGCTGGTACCGGAAGGGACCTCAGGGTGGCAGGGGGGGCTTTCTTCTCTTCCTTAATGGAGGAGATTGACTCCAAGGGGCCTAGGGCAGGGCACCCTTGAACTGCTTTGCCTCTCCCCCTCCCTCCTGTCCTCAGTTGCCTCCCCTGCCCCCACCACCAAGGCCCCCCTCAGCCTCTCTACCCTCCATGCTGGGGAGGTGGGATCCATCGCCGCAGCCCCCAAAGAGCCAGCAGGGGCCGAAAGACCGAGCCCCGGGCCACCGGATGCCCCGCCCCTTGTTCTGGGCCAGCTGGCCTCCCTCCCCCCTGAAGCCTGCTCAGCTGCCCCCTCATGGGGCCCTGGAACCAGGGGTGCTTTGACCCTAGAGTCAGGCCCCCTGGACACCATCCGACTCATACCCCCCCCCCTCAGCTCCCGGCCCCAGCCAAAAGGCTGCACACCCCACCACCCCGGCCATCTTGGTTGAGGACCCCACCCCTAAGTCTGATCCTAACCCCCTTCCTACTCCTTCCCCCGACCCCTCCCTTACCCCAACTCCTGATCCCTTCCCCATTCTCAACCTCTCCCCTGACCTCACCCCTCCCATCCCTGTACCTTCTCCCCCCCACCCATCTGCCTATACATCTGCCGCCTCTGGGGTTGTCTCCTTCCCCCTAAAGAGTTCCCAGGAGGCGGCTTTCGATTTTAGCACTCCCAGCCCACTCGGGGCTGCTGTCTTCCCTCTGCCGCTGCCATCCCCCCCCCAGCCCCTGCCCCAAAGGGCCAGGAGGCCGCTGCGGGGGCCGAGCCGGAGGACGACCCCCCTGAGGCGCTGCGTGAGGAGCTACGCATCTTTCTCCGGGACACGCATGGTGCCCGGAACCGGGTGCAGCTTGCTCTGCAGCGCTGAGGGGACTTCCACCGCGTCCTCCGGGCAGTGAGGGCCGCTATGAAGGAGGGGAAAGGGACCAGGCGGCAGGGCGTGGCGGCCTACCAACGGGCCCGCAGGACGGGTCTCCGCAGGAACCAGGTGCTCTCCTTCCTTCGGGAGGGGGGTACTCTCTAGCGTTCCTGCAGGAGACCCACACGGACCCAGCCGCCGAGGCCAGCTGGCGGCTGGAGTGGGGAGACGGGGTGCACCTTAGTCATCTCTCCGCCCATGCGGGCAGAGTGGCCACCCTGTTCTCCCCTGAACTGGGGATTGCCGAGGTCGTGCCGGGCCGCCTGCCGCACTTCCGGGTCCGCGTGGAGGGGCTGGCGTTGAATCTCGTCAACATCTACGCCCCGACCGCGGGCCCGGAGCGGGTGCGGTTCTTCCAGCAGGCGGCTGCCTTTCTCGGCACACTGGATCCGCAATAATGCCTGGTCCTGGGCGGGGATTTCAACACCACCCTCAAGGAGCGGGACCGCACGGGGACCGAGCAGTGCCCGGCCGCCAGGGATGTCCTCAGGGAGATCGTCGACCATCACTCCCTGGTGGATGTCTGGCGCGACCACCACCCGGACGACGACGTCACCTTTACTTTTGTCCGGGTAGGGGAAGATCGGTCGCGCCACTCCCGGTTGGACCGTATTTACATCTCTAGGCAACACCTTGCACGGGCCCACTCCTCCAGCGTCCGGCCGGCCCCGTTCTCGGATCACCACATGGTGACCGTGACGGCCTCTCTCACTGCGGAGAGGCCGGGGCCGGCCTACTGGCATTTTAACAACAGCCTGCTGGAGGACGTGGGCTTTGTGGCGTCCTTCCGGAGTTCTGGCTGGCCTGGCGGGGGCAGAGGGGCGCCTTTCCTTCGGCGCGGCGATGGTGGGACGTGGGGAAGGTGCGCGCCCGGCTCTTCTGCCGTGACTACACTCGGGGGGCCAGCCGGCGGCGGGATGTGGGGATAGAGCAGCTGGAGCGGGAGGTTTTGGAGCTGGAGAGGCGACTGGCCACCAGCCCCGATGATCCGTCCCTCTGCGGAGCGTGCCGGGAGAAGTGGGAGGAGCTTAGAGCCCTCGAGGACCTTCGAGCCCGAGGTGCCTTTGTCCGGTCCCGCATCCATCACCTTCGGGAGATGGATCGCGGCTCCCGCTTCTTCTACGCCCTGGAGAAAAGGACGGGGGCCCGGAAGCATGTCATCTGCCTTCTGGCTGCCGACGGCACCCCCCTCACGGACCCGGAGGAGATGCATGGAAGGGCCAGGGCCTTCTACGCAGACCTGTTCTCCCCGGAGCCGACCGATGTCGCCGCCTGTAGGGTGCTCTGGAACGAACTTCCCGCTGTCAGCACGGGCGACCGGGACCGGCTGGAGAAACCTCTCACTCTGGCCGAGTTCTCAGAAGCCCTCCGCCTCATGCCCACCAATAAATCCCCGGGCATGGATGGGCTGACTGCGGAGTTCTACCGCGTGTTTTGGGACGTCCTCGGCTCGGACCTCGTCACCGTCTGGGCCGAGTCCGAGGTTAGCGGAGTGCTCCCCCTGTCGTGCAGGCGGGCAGTGCTCACCCTACTGCCGAAGAAGGGGGACCTCCGCAACCTCCGGAACTGGCGTCCCCTCTCGCTCCTCGGCACGGACTACAAAATAGTGGCTAGGGCCGTCTCGCTGCGGCTGAAGTCCGTGCTGCAGGACGTGGTCCACCCCAACCATACCTACACTGTCCTGGGCCGCACCATCTTCAAGAATCTGTATCTGGTCCGGGACCTCTTAGAACTTGCGTGTAGGGATGGTCTGTCGTTCGCCCTCCTGTCCCTGGACCAGGAGAAGGCGTTCGACCGGATGGACCACGGGTATCTCCTGGTCACCCTGCAGACGTTCGGCTTCGGACCCCGTTTTGTGGGATTTCTCCGGGTGCTGTACGCCTCCTCAGAGTGCTTGGTCAAGCTCAACTGGACCCTGACCAAACCGGTCAGCTTCGGGCGTGGAGTACGCCAAGGCTGTCCGCTGTCCGGCCAGCTGTACGCTCTGGCCATTGAGCCCTTTCTCCGTCTCCTCTGCCGGATGTTGACGGGCTTGGTGCTCCGTGAGCCAGAGCTAAGGCTGGTGCTGTCGGCGTACGCCGATGACGTGCTTCTCGTGGTCCAGAACCCGGGCGACCTGGTGCGGCTGGAGGACTGCCTGGCCGTCTACTCGGCAGCCTCCTCCGCCCGGGTCAACTGGGCCAGGAGCTCTGGCCTGACGGTAGGGGCCGGGTGGCAGGCGAGCTCCCTCCCACCCGCGCTTCAAGCCATCCGGTGGAGCGCGGGTCCGCTGCTCTATCTGGGCGTTTACTTCTCCGCCACCCATCCCTCCCCGGCGGAGAACTGGCAGGATTTGGAGGGCAGGGTGTTTGGGCAGCTGCGGACATGGACAGGACTGCTCCGGTACCTCTCCCTCCGGGGGAGGGCACTGGTGATCAACCAGCTCGTCCTCTCCATGCTTTGGCACCGGCTCAACACCCTGGTCCCGACCCCGAGTTTCCTGGCCTATCTCCAGAAGACAGTTCTGGAGTTCTTTTGGCCAGGACTGCACTGGGTCTCTGCAGGGATTCTGAGTCTTCCCCTGGAGGAGGGCGGACAGGGCCTGTGCTGCATCCGCAGCCAGGTCCACACCTTCCGCCTCCAGGCCCTGCAGAGACTCCTCTATGGTGCAGGTAGTCCGGCGTGGAGCCACTTGGCGCGCGTCTTCCTCAGCCGCTTCCGAGGGCTCTGATACGACCGACAGCTCTTTTTTCTCCACCTGAGAGGTCTTCCGCGAGACCTCTCCAAGCTGCCGGTCTTCTACCAGGACCTCCTCCGGACCTGGAGGCTCATCTCGGCCTCCAGGCCCCTTGCGGTCATCCAGGGGGAGGATCTCCTCGCGGAGCCCCTGCTACACAATCCCCAGCTGCGTGTGCAGGTGGCAGAGGCCCCCTCGGTGCAACAGCGGTTGGTCCTGGCAGGAGTCACCAGGGTCGGAGACCTCCTGGACTACGCCCGGGGGGCCTGGGTGGACCCCCATGCGCTTGCTCGGCGTATGGGGCTCTCCAGCCCTCGAACCCTCCGACGTGTACTCCAGGAGGTGAAGGCAGCCTTGCCCCCCACTGCTTTGACGTACCTCGAGCGGGTCTTGCAGGAGGGTGCTCCCCGCCCCCCCCCCTCAGCCCCGGCCCTCCGGTGCTTACCATCGGGCCTCGGCCCCGCGAACCCCCTCGGCCCTCCCATCCTTATGCCCCAAGCCGGCTGCTTGACCTGCAGCCGGCCCTCTTCCAGACCGCGCCTAGGGACCATCTGCACGCACTCGTGCTCCACACCCTTCTCTTCCTCGCCCTCGCGTCCCGCCCAGACACCAAGTGGCGGGACCTCTTAACACCCTTGGAGGGCGAGGATCCCCGGTGGGCCAGTCTGTATTCCACCTTGACCCCACGGCCCGCCGGGGACATCAGTTGGCGGCTCCTTCACGGAGCCGTGAGCACAGGCGTGTACTTGGCGCGGTTCACCTCCCACCCTGACACCTGCTCCTTCTGCGGCGTGAGGGAGACCCTGGCGCACGTGTACCTAGAATGCGCCAGGTTGCAGCCCCTCTTCCGGCTTCTCCAGAACCTCTTGTTGAGGTTCTGGCTGCACTTCTCCCCGCACCTGTTTATCCACGCACACCCCATCCGTGGCCCCACGAAGTCGCGGGACCTCCTCGTCAACCTCCTCCTAGCTCTGGCCAAACTAACCATCTACAGGACCAGGGAGAGGAGGTTGGCAGGGGGGGCTCCCTGCGACTGTGGGGCCTATTTCCGTTCCCTGGTCAACTGACGTCTCCGGGCAGAGTTCCTCTGGGCGGCGTCCGCTGGCTCCCTGGACACCTTTGAGGAGCAGTGGGCGCTGTCCAGGGTTCTCTGCTCGGTGTCTCCTTCTGGCTCTCTTCTTCTTAACCTGTGATCCCCCACGCCCTTTCCTGGTTTTTTCATCTGTTGTCCCCCGTAATCAGTTGGACCCGGGTCCAGTGGGTCCGCCCCTAGGCTGGGGGGGGAGCCTTTAGCGGTGGGTGGGCTCGCGCCCACCCACCTACCCCGGATTCCAAATAGTAGCACCCTTGCATAGCCGTCTGGCCTGACCCTGTCACAATATCTATCCTCCTCCTGTATCCTATTAAGCTTTTTGCCCAAGTAGTCAGTCCCAGATTACACTTTCAAAATATTTTCCAGAATCAGTTTTTAATTTGTTTCCTTTAAATGTAAGTGGATATCACCTTGTTCATAAATGGTGAGAGGGTAAACAGGCATGCCTGACTAACTTTTCCAGACTAGGATATTGGTTTAGATTGAGGAAATTAGCACTTCATGCACCAGCTTCTAACTGTGATGTCACATTCTAGATTATGCAGGAAAGAAGGGATTCAAGACGTCATAGTTGTAATGCGGGGTGCAGGAAAGCTGCACTATTCTGAAAACAAATGCGCACAAACTCTGCAGTTGACTTGATCCGTTATAAGTGAGCACCAAAGTGTACAAACACTTAACTTGTTTTGTAGTTCAAATGTAAAGGAAAGTAAATAATGGCCAACGTGGTGTTACTTCATTTTCCTGTTACTGATAGCACTTCAGATTTTTAAAACAAATTTTAAAAAACTGCCTTAATGTTAGCCATGTCCAGTATGTTTACTCTGGTCCTCTCACATCAGCTTAGCTGGAAGTGCACTAAGTAGTTTCATATCTGTCTAGTTTCTCTTTCATATCTGCTTATAATGAAACCTATTTTTCCCCCCCACTGAAACATTTCTGTTAATCTCAAGTTTTCTAGAAAACTTTTCAAAACATAAATTTGAGACTTAAACTCCCTGAGTGTCCCTTTAAATCATGCTGTCCTGCGCACCCTGGGAAGAACTGGGAGTTACTACATGTGTGCAACTTTTCTTTTCTTTTTTGAAGATGCATGCCTTGTCCCCTGTACATACTTTAATGTGTCTTTTTAATCCTTACTTATCTTGGAAATCTGGGCAAAGCATCTTAGTCTAAAATCTACTGCAAGCAGCATGCAGGGTGCTAAGTGGACTTAACACACAGAATAAAAAATGATGGTTAATATCTATCCACTAGGGGACCTGATTGGGGACCAAATTTGGTTTAATAGACATCTCATAGTCCAAACTTTACCATATGGTTGGCCAAGGTACAACTTAATGAGTTCTGTGACATGGCCACCTGCTTATTTCAAGATGGAATATTGTATGCTGGGATCTACAATCTCTGCAAATCTTCCCTTCATAACAAAGATGAAGGTGGTTATGAGCTCTGTTCTGCTTAAGCAAATGAAGTGCATCCCTCTGATTAAAACTAGATTCTTCCATATTTGCACATGCTTTAGTAATACACTGACCTCTTCTTTTGTCTTGTCACAGTATGATCTTGGCTTTGATAAATGACTGAAGTTGAAAAGGAGCTGGTTAGTTGCAAATTCTGAACCATCTGAATCACTCCAGCGAACAGTTGTGCAGGCAGAGACACCTTTTGAACATACCTAGTCCGGTGTTGTCATGCAGTATATTTTTTCCTTTTTGAACAAGAAATATTTTTGCTGTATTTTTAACATATAAAATATTTTAAAAACCATTACATTGAGTTTCTGTAGCAATTGATTAAGTGTGGTGTGAAAGGAACAAAAACAGCCTATTAGATCCTGTTAGATGAATTTTTTATGTAGAACTGATCTTGTAGCACAGCAACTTGCACTCTAAAGAAAAGATAACAGGAAAAAACAACCTGGTTTAGCACGTTTGTGCTCTGCTTAGGTCTATACCAGTGGAAGGCCCAGATCCAAATTTAAGTGCAGGTTTAATGCCCCTGCTCATTCATAAAGGCCTTTTGTAAGTGCCTCTAGCTGTTGGGTTGTTTGAAAATACAACATGCCATGTAACAGCTTTATGATGAAAGTAGCCTTTTAAAAACAAAAAAACCCAAATCAAAACCTGACACTACTTCCATAATCCCATTTTCTGTATGGGATAAGTCCCCAGTAGCAAAAGCGATCCTGGTCTATGTTGTAGTGTAAACTTATCTGTAGCAACATAAAAAAAAAAAAAAAAACTCATGAGCTATGATTGCCTTTCCCCTTATGCTCTTGCTACACAGTACATTGACCTACATACGGAGACTCGCTCGTGAGTATTCATCCCATTGCAGCAAAGGATAAAGAGACTGGCAGAAGCCGCAGTGGAGCTAAATGACCTCTCAATCTGTTTGTTCAAGAACCTTCAGTTCTTGTTTGAGTGCTTACTCATGTCCATTTCCAAATAAGAGTATATGTGTGCGCCACATGCCCTGGTGCTGGAAATTTTTCCCCTAGTAGTACCTGTAGGTTGGCTCTAGCACTCTCAGCAGCAGCACACGAGTGCACCTGTATAGAGGTTGCTGCCAGCCCCCCTCCCTCTTTTTCTTCTTACTGCCTGAGATGGTGATGGAATGTTCTTTTGCTGCTGCAAGTTTCTTCAAACCTAGTGGTTTTCTTATTAGCGTATATAGTTACTACACAGTTTTTAAGTGTTGGTTTTAGAAGTAGTTGATAGATTAGTAAGAGAGACAGAGCATGCCCCAATTTCTGGGTCTTAAACCCTGTGCTTCTTGCAAGAAGCCTATGCTACTGAGTGACCTGCACCAGAGTTGCCTGAAGTGCTTAGCAGAAGCTCACTTGTGGGAGAACTGCAAGATCTTCAGGAATTCCTGACCCCAAACTAAGGATCGGGACATTAGACTTAGAGCCCTTCTAATGAAGTTGGCTCTTAGACCTGTATTGGAACAATGGTTGGATTAGGTGCCGAGCACATCGGTCTTGATATGGAGTGCTCCCTCAGCACTGCTGTCTTCCTGACACCAATCAAAATCTCTGGTGCCGAAGAAGAGACAGGAAGGCGCATGCCGAACAGGGGTGGTCGCCAGTACTGAAGACAGGTAGAATGGGCACGGGAGTGCAGGTGAGACCCGTGCCAGGCCACTCATCCCTGCAAGCCTTGAGAGGGGATCAACGCCAATCTAGACCCCAAGCCCAGTCCTGGACCCACTGCCAACTCAGGGATAGCAAGGGCCCTCATGATGGTGCCCACTACACCTGAAGTTTTTCAGGCAATGAAGGACCTTCTGGTGATCTCTGTGCTGCCAATGCCCAGGGATGGGAGGCCTGTGCACCAGGAACTGGCACCCACACCCTTGGCGAGTTCTTCTAGGGGAAAACCCCCACTAAGACAGTGATCCCAGTCCCCAAGGCATTACTCTTCAATGCACCAACAGTCACTGGGCTTGTAGCTCTGATCCCCAGAGCCACATCATGAGAGGTTGGGCTCCTGGCTTCATTCTCTGGATACCTGGCGCTGACGTCCAGAGTGATGGCACCGATCCCTGGAGCTTCAGCACTGTTCTGTGGGCAACCATCATGGGCCCCTGGAGTTCCAGCCCCGCTCATCAAGCCCTTACAGCAGGGGTGTCAAACTAAATTGGTATGGCGGGCCACATTTACATTAAGTTGAGTTCAGGGGGGCCACGCATAACACACACTACTCTACTCTACCTTTCATGCTCTACTCTCCGCCGAAAAATCTCCCCGCAGGGTAAAATTCGGCGGCACAGTAGGAGAGAGAGTCTCTCACAGGGACCTGCACACTCCACTCTCCGTCGTTAAATCTCCCTGTGGGGTCACATTCGGCGGCCATTTCCTTTTTAACACGGCCATTTCCTTTTTAAGAGCTCACGCAAGATGTCCCACAACTTGCCTGAGCTCCGCTCACAAAACGCTGACAGCACAAGCCTGCGGCCGGGATTTGGACTGCGGGCCAGATAACACAAGCCCGCGGGCCGCAGTTGGCCCGCGGGCCGCAAGTTTGAGACCCCTGCCTTACAGGAAACCAAAAGACAAAAGTCAGCTGCAGGACACCCAGCATCCAGACTTTTGACACCATTCCCCAGTACCAGAGCACTAACACACGTGGCCTGATGCAGAGGGGCAACCCAGTGTCTCCTCAGACTCGGAGGGAGAGGAGGTGACTTTACCAAGGGAATAGTCTTTGAACCCAGTAACCAGTTTCCCCATGATGTCATCAGTGGGGCTATGGCCTCAATGTCAGTGGCCAGGACTTTGGCAGTTATGGAATCCTTGGGGGTTCCTCCAAACCATGGCCACACAAGCACACTCGTTCACAGGGGCCTCAGTGCCATGTTCTTTGGAGGCCCCAGACATGGCACCGGACATAGATATGAAGTCCGACCAGGAAGGGGCACCCACTGAGAGCCCAGAGGAAACTGCCAGCCAGAGAAGAGGACCACAGTTGCCAGGCTCCTCATTTTCCTCACCTGATGTGGTGGTGGGACCCTCCATGGCCCTTCTTGATGACTTTCAGGCCCACCAGGACCTGCTCAAGCATGTGGCAGTGAATCTAAATCTCAAGGTGGAGGAGCTGAAGGAACCTGCTTATGAGCTATTTGGCATGTTGGCTATGGTGGCTTAATCCAGGGTGGCTCTCCCAGTTCATGAGGGAGTAGTCGAGTTGCCAAAATGCACTGTGGCAGACCCTGGCTTCTCTGCCCCTCAAATTCAAGCCAGCAGAAAAGAAATATTATGTGTCTGTCAAGAGATTCGAATATCTATACACTCATCACACTGAGGATGTAGGTAGTAGCAGCTGCCAAGGAAAGGGACCGGCAAGGCCAGATGGGTCCTCCCCAAAGAATGAAGAAGCCAAAAAGTTTGATCTGTTTGGATGTAAGGTTCGTTCAACAGCAAGCCTACAACTGTGTGTGTCCAACCAACAAGCACTGTTGGGAAGGCACCACTTCAACATCTGTCCGTCTTTGGGTAAATTCTCCAACTCCCTGCCACAAGCCTCCAGGCAGGAATTCGAGTCCATCCTGGAGGAAGGGAGAACAGTTGCTTCAAGCAGTCTCAGATATTGCTGATTCCACAGCAAGTACTATGGCATCGATGGTTTCAATTAGAAGGGCTTCTTGGCTCCAATCGTCAGGCCTCTTGGAGGTGCAGCAAACTACACAGGACCTCCCCTTTGACGGTACAGTCTTGTTCGCTGACCACCCCATCTACCACCAGGAAGCACTTCAGGCCACAACAGCCACAGAGGTTCACAGAACTGCCCCGCATAGAACCCTACAGAAGAAAGAATAGGGGTTACAAGCATCAAGGTCACACATTGACAACTACCCCCCTAACCAGGCTCGAGCTGCCACCACCAAGGTGGAAAACAGAACTTTTGAAGGTGTGCCTGAGGGCAACCTACCAGCCACCACCCCAGATCTAGACTCCCTCTTACTTTCATCTCTCCTTACCCCCTTCCTCCCAGCCTGGACTATCATAACATCAGATCATTGGGTTTTGAACATGGTAGTCTCTGACTATATCCTCCAGTTTACCTCGCACTCACCTTCCCAGTCCCTCTTCAGGGACCCTGCTCACAAGCAAGTGGGTGCAGTGGAGGAGGTCCCTTGAGAACTGAGGGGAGAGGGGCTTCTATTCCAGCTACTTCCTGATTGCAAAAGGAGGCTTGAGACCTATCCTGGACCTGTGAGGCCTCAACAGATATCTCAAGAAGTTTGTTTTGTATGGTCTCTCTAGCTGCCATCATTCCCTCTCGGGATCCAAGAGACTGGTACGCCACCCTCCATTTTAAAGATGCTGACTTCCATATCTCCATTTTCCTGGGTCATAGGCGATTTCTACGGTTCATGGCAGGCATGCAGCACTGTCAGTTCATGGTGCTCCCCTTTTGGCTTCTTAAGCGCACCACACGTGTTTACCAAGTCCATGGTGGTAGTAGCGGCCCATCTCAGATGTCAAGGCATTCAGGTCTTTCCATACTTGGATGATTGGCTTATCAGGGGCTGATCAAGAATGCAAATCTAGCACAACATCGAGGTGGTCAGGACCACCTGTCAAGCATTGGGCCTATTAATAAACGAGTGAACGTCAACACTGGTTCCAGCAGATAGAATTTATCGCAGCAGTCCTAGATTCTATATGGGCCAGAGCACTCCAGCCAGATGTCAGATTCTGCGCTATGTTGGAGCTGATAACTTGGATGTCAGCCCACGCCCTCACTACAGCAAGAGTATGCCTCAGCCTGCTGGGTCACATGGTAGCCTGGACTTACATAGTGTAGTACTCCAGGCTGCATCTCAGACCTCTCCAAATGTAGCTGACAATAGTGTACTTCTCGTCCAGGCACCACCTGGATACAATCCTCATAGTCCCTACTCAGATACTTACCTCTCTTGAGTGGTAGATGAATCCGTATACCATGCTGGTGGGAGTCCCTTTCATGGCCCTGCAACTATCGCTAGTTTCCGATGCCTTGGAGCTGTGGTGGGGTGCACACCTTGGTTCCCTCATGACCCAAGGCCTCTATACCAGAAAAGAGCTGGCTTTATATATCAATGTCAGGGAGCTCAGGGCAGTTCGACTGGCCTGTAAGGTGTTCCTACCTCAACTTTCAAACAAGGTTGTTCAGGTTCTCACAGACAACACAGCATCAATGTACTATATAAACAGGCAAAGGGGGCCTTTGTCAGGCGGCGTTGCACTTGTGGAATTTCTGTGTGAACCTCAGTATTCACCTGGAAGCAGTACACATCCTGGGGATCAGGAATACGTTAGCAGACCAACTCAGCAGATCCTTTTGCTCTCACCACGAGTGGTCCTTGCACCCAGAGGTGGCCAGGAGCATCATCCAGAGGTGGGGCAATTCCCAAGTGGATCTTTTCACCACAAAGTGGAACTGGAAGTGCAATCAATTCTGTTCTCCTTTGAGTGGTTGCTCATATGCATTCCACTTAGGTGTGTGCGCGCCCTCGTGCACGGCCAATCGGAGAACTTTTACTAGCAGTCCCTGCAGGGGCCGGTCCAGCGACCCCGTAGTGTCGCCGCCATGCGGCGGCACAACCGTCGCTGCTGGCCCCTCCCCTCTTCAGTTCCTTCTTTCCGCCCGTGACGGTCGGTCGAGAACTAACCCTGCTCTTCTCAGGTTTTTTCTTTCGCCTTAAAAGTGAGTATTTAGTTAGTAGTTCGCCCCGAACTAAGTTAGCTTTCAGTTAGAGAGGTTTTTTGTAGTTTAGTTAGGGAGCCTTAGGGCTCAGACGCCCGCGACCATGCCCGGCGCATCCGGCTTCAAGCCATGCGCTAGCTGCGGGAAGGCCTTCCCAGCTAGCGACCCCCACGACCGTTGTTTACGGTGTCTGGGGGAACAACATCGGCGAGACCGATGTAAAATATGTAAGTCCTTCAAGCCTCGGACTCAAAAGGACCGAGAAGTGACGCTGAAGGCTTTTCTAATGGAGACCGCGCTCAGCCCGGCGTCTGAGCCCACGCGGTCCACCACGGCACCGAGTGTGTCCTCGGTGCGGAGCGCACCTCCGGCACCGGGGAGCACGGTGCCGAAGAAAAAGAAGAAGCGCCGCCCACTTGTGGAGAGCTCCCCCGCACCGCAGGAGCGGCCGGGGGCGAGCACAGAGGTGCGTCCCCTGGACCGGCCCCCAACCCCGGCACCGGGACCGACGCCGACCAAGGAGGTTTCCCCGACTCGCGTGAGCGAGGGACCTACCTTACAGGCTCCTTCGACACCGGAGGCGTTCGAGGCGGCTCACATCTTGATGACCCTGCCCATGCCTTCGGCACCCCCTCGCGTGAGGGGCCCAGAGCCTGTTTTCCGGGGCAAGCCCCTGTTGGGTGTCCCCGAAGGGTGGGCGGCATCGGCACCGGACGTCCAGCCGCCCGCCATCACCGTCGCCCGACGCCGAAGGACCGAGCCCGGAGGCTCCTCTCCCCCTTCGTCGTCGGAGGACTCCCGGCACCGCTCCCAATGCCGCTCCAGCTCCGGATCCAGCTCCAGCCCAGCACCGAGCCGGCGTGCTCAGCACCGTTCCCCGGCACCGAGGAAGAGGCTGCGGAAGCTTCCCCACCCCGGCGCAGATCTCCATCTTCGTCCTCGGGATCACCCCAAAGACGAGGCAGACGACATCGCTCCTCCGACTCTTCATCTAGTGAGCCACGGAGCATCTCCTCCCGGCACCCGGAACTGTGCCGGCCCCTGCCTCGGTCACCCATTCACAACAGGCACCCTCGGTGCAGGAGGGTGACCACTCCTTTTCCTCCCAGGAGGAGGACCCTGGGGAGGGCCCCTCCACAGGACCCCGCCACCCCTCGTACTCGTCGTCCCCAGACGAGGTGGCCATAAGGGACCAAGGGGCTCCACTCATTGACTTTAAGGCCCACCAAGAACTCCTGAAACGGGTGGCCTCGAACCTAGAATTACAGGTCAAGGTTCTAGAGGAAGAGGTGGACCCGAGGGGCACGAATACTTATATGCACACCCTGCCGCGGGCACCTTAGTGGTAGAGGCTGCCAACCAGAAAGACAGGCAGGGTGCCCAGAGCGCCTCCCCTAAAAACAGAGAGGGCAGGAGACTAGACCTTTTCGGCAGGAAGGTCTACTCCACAGGGGCGCTCCAGCTCAGGGTAGCCAACCATCAGGCTCTCCTGGGCAGATATAATCTAAACTTGTGGGACTCCTTGAAAAGGTTCTCGGAGTCCCTGCCTCCAGACCAGGCCGCCGACTTTGCCATGGTCCTGGAGGAAGGGGTGACAGTAGCCAGCACAGCCTTACAAACTGCGTCTGACGCTGTGGACACGGCCAGCAGGGCTATGGCCTCCACTGTCGCTATGCGGCGGGCAGCGTGGCTGCAATCTACTGATCTGTCACAGGAGGTGCAGCACTCCATTCAAGACCTGCCGTTTAATGGAGCCGCCCTCTTCTCGGAGAGGACGGACGAGAAGCTGCACGCCCTGAAGGACTCAAGGACGACGCTACGCTCCTTGGGCCTTTACATACCCCAGGCGGCAAGACTGCAAGCCCGCCAACAGCCACAACAACCGCCACAGCGGCACCAGCAGCAGACTAGGCCCGTCTAGGCCCTACCCCCCTCCCAGGGGTCGGGACAGGAACAGGGGCGCAGGACGTCGCGACCGACCTGCGACCCCCTCGTCTTCCTTCAAGGGTTCCTCCCAGGGCCCCAAGGGCAAAAGACAATTCTGACATTACGTCCGAGGGTGGCATCCCTTTATGTTCCTTGGGCCACCCCCCGCCTTTCTGGGACAGGCTAAGACCGTACATCAGCCTGTGGCGGGAGATAACGTCGGACCAATGGGTCCTCAGCACCATCCACTGGAGCTATGCCCTCCAGCTGCTGGCTCCCCCCCCCCCCACTCTCCCCCCGTCCCTTTTCAGGGACCCATCTCACGAGCATGTACTCCGCCAGGAGGTTCACACCCTCCTTCTCAAAGGTGCCATAGAAGTGGTTCCACCACTCGAGGTGGGGAGGGGATTCTACTCAAGGTATTTCCTCGTCCCCAAGGCAAAAGGAGGCCTCAGACCTATACTGGACCTGCGCAAATTCAACAGGTTCATAAAAAAGCTCAAATTCTGCATGGTCTCCCTAGCGTCCATCATCCCAGTACTGAACCCAGGGGACTGGTTCACCGCCCTCGACCTGAAGGATGCGTACTTTCACATCTCCATCTTTCCCACCCACAGGAGATTCCTAAGGTTTACGGTAGCTGGGGGCCATTACCAATTTACGGTCCTCCCCTTTGGCCTGGCCTCATCCCCCAGGGTGTTCACGAAGTGTATGGCAGTGGTGGCGGCCTCCCTGAGGCGCAGCGGGGTCCAAATCTTCCCATACCTGGACGACTGGCTGATAAGGGGCAAGACCAAGTCGCAGGTGCGCGAGGCGGTCTCCCTCGTCCAGACCACCTGCAATACCCTGGGACTGCTCATAAACGAGCAGAAGTCAACACTATATCAGGTACAGAACATAGAGTTCATAGGGGCCCACCTAGACTCGGTGCGGGCCAAAGCCTCCCTCCCACGCTTGAGGTTCAAAGCTATGGCGGCGATAATATCGCAACTCCAGAGGTGTCCCACGACAACAGCCAGGCAGTGCCTACGGCTGTTAGGCCACATGGCCTCATGCACTTATGTAGTGGGGCTGGCCCGCCTCAGACTCAGGCCCCTCCAGAGCTGGTTGAACAAAGTGTACATGCCCAGCAGGCATGCCCTGAGCAGGGTGGTAACAGTCCCCCCTGCGGTGTTGGGATCACTGAACTGGTGGCTGGACCCCAGAATCGTGTTGAAGGGAATTCCCTTCAGGGCACCCACCCCCTCGATCACTCTGATCACGGACGCCTCAGACCTGGGGTGGGGAGCCCATATCACTGGTGGTCTGACCACACAAGGTCTCTGGTCCCGGAGGGAGACTGCCCTCCATATCAATGTAAAGGAACTGAGGGCAGTCAGACTGGCTTGCGAAGTGTTTCGCCACGCTTTATTCGGGAGAATGGTACAGGTGTTGACAGACAATACCACTGCAATGTATTACATCAACAAGCAAGGGGGAGCGCACTCCTCCCTACTGTGCCAGGAGGCACTTCGACTTTGGGACTTAGCGGTGAGACGCAACTTCTGTTTAACCGCCTCTCACCTCCCGGGGCCCAGGAACGACGAGGCGGACCGCCTCAGCAGGTCGTTTCTCTCCCAACACGACTGGTCTCTTCACCCGGAGGTGGTCGCCATGATCTTCCGCGAGTGGGGTGTTCCCCACCTGGACCTGTTCGCGTCAGCCTGGAACGCGAAGTGCCCGAGGTTTTGCTCGCTCAGGGGTCACGAGCCGGGCTCCGTCTCCGACGCGTTCCTGATCGAATGGACGGGGGGCCTCCTGTACGCGTTTCCCCCCCTCCCGCTCCTGCCCAGGGTCCTCTTGAAAATCAAGAGGGACAGAGCGGACATCATCCTGATCGTCCCAGCGTGGCCGAGACAATACTGGTTTTGCCTGCTTCAGGACCTGTCAGTCGCTCCCCCGATCGAGCTCCCGAAGAAACCGGACCTTCTCTCCCAGGACAACGGTCGCCTGCTGCACCCCAACCTGGACTCCCTACACCTGACGGCCTGGAGGCTCTCTGGCTAACGGAGGAGGAGAGAACCTGCTCGGAGCAGGTCCAACATGTGCTCCTGGGAAGCAGGAGGCCCTCCACCCAGAGCTCATACAAGGCCAAGTGGAGGAGGTTCACCTGCTGGTCGGAATCGCGGGGCATAATCCCTGGTACGTCTTCCGTGCAGGCAGTCCTGGACTACCTGCTGCAACTCAAACAACAAGGGTTGGCGTTAGCTTCCCTAAGGGTCCACTTGGCAGCCATCTTGGCTTTCCACCAGCCGGTGGAGGGGAGGTCCCTATTCTCCCACCCCATGTCGGTGAGGTTTCTCAGGGGCATCGAGAGGCTTTATCCGCAGGTCCGTGACCCGGTGCCTCCCTGGGACCTGAACCTAGTCCTTGACAGACTGACGGGGCCCCCCTTTGAGCCCTTGGCCATTTGCCCCCTGCTGATCCTATCCTGGAAGGTGGCCTTCCTTGTGGCCATCACTTCCACCAGGAGGGTCTCTGAGCTGAGAGCCCTGACCTCGGAACGCCCTTATACGGTGTTCTTCCGGGATAAGGTACAGCTTAGGCCTCACCCAGCTTTTCTACCTAAGGTATTCTCTAGGTTCCATTGTAACCAAGATATTTTCCTCCCTGTGTTTTTTCCCAAACCGCACGGGTCCGAGGACGAGAGGAGGTTACACACCCTCGACGTGAGGAGGGCACTGGCGTTCTACCTCGATAGAACGAAACCGCTCCGCAAGACAACCCAGCTCTTCGTCGCGGTGGCAGAGAGGATGAGAGGCTCCCCAGTGTCATCACAGGGTATCGCCAAGTGGATCACCGCCTGTATCCGGCTGTGCTATGAGAGTGCGGGTGTCCAGCTTCCCGGACCAGTGACAGCGCACTATACAAGGGCCCAGGCCGCGTTGGCGGCCTTCCTGGAGAGGGTTCCCCTGGAAGACATCTGCAAGGCTGCCACTTGGTCTTCTGTGCACACCTTTGCCGCACATTACGCTATCGTCCAGCAGTCCAGGGACGATGCTCGCGTGGGCAGGGCAGTGCTGAGGGCAGCTCGACATTGACTCCTACCCGCCTCCAGGTAAGGCTCGTTATTCACCTAAGTGGAATGCATATGAGCAACCACTCGAAGGAGAAAACATAGTTACTTACCAGTAACTGTTGTTCTTCGAGATGTGTTGCTCATATCCATTCCACACCCACCCTCCGTCCCCACTGTCGGAGTTGGCAGAAAGAAGGGACTGAAGAGGGGAGGGGCCGGCAGCGACGGTTGTGCCGCCGCATGGCGGCGACACTACGAGGTTGCTGGACCGGCCCCTGCAGGGACTGCTAGTAAAAGTTCTCCAATTGGCCGTGCATGAGGGCGCGCACACACCTAAGTGGAATGGATATGAGCAACACATCTCGAAGAACAACAGTTACTGGTAAGTAACTATGTTTTCCCTACAAGGGCTAGACACAGGCTCTCCAACGTCTTTCTCCTGTCCTAGACAAGTAGTCTCGTGTACGGCTTTCCACTGATCCTGCTGATTGACAAAGTCCCCATAAAGATCAAGAGGCACAAGTCATCCTGGTGGCCCTGGTACAGCTGCATCAACGTTGGATCAGGATGCTGCTTAATGTGTCTGTAGCCCTTGGACACTGCCTTCCTGATTGGACCTTCTCACACAGGACCCTGGTTGTCTGCACCACCCAGATCTGGCCTCTTTGCACCTCATAGCTTGGTTGGTCCATGGCTGAGTCCTAAAGAACAATCCTGCTCAGCACAGTCCAGCAGGTCTTGTTGGAGAGCAGAAAGCCTTCCCCCAGAGCATTTTACCTGGCCAAGTGGAAATACTTCACCTGCTGGACAGCCTACCATAATATTTCTCCAACTAAATCACCAATTCAGACAATCTTGGACTACCTGCTCCATCTAAAGCAGGAAGGTTTCTTTGTCAGTCAAGGAGCACCTACCAGCCATACTGGTTTTTCATTCCCCTACACAAGGGAAAACGGTCTTCTCTCATGAAATTTCATTTAGATTCCTCCGAAGCCTGAGAAGACTCTTTTTCAACCAGTACAGGACCCAGTCCTCCATGGAGATCTGAACCTTGTTCTCTCCAGACTCACTGGACCGTCCTTGGGTCCTTTGTCTCCTGTTCCCTGATGCACCTATCCTGGAAGGTAGCATCCCAGGTGACAATCAAGTCAGCAAGATGGGTCTCAGAAATTAAAGCCTGGACCTCTGAGCCCCATTATACAATCTTCTATAAGGACAAGATCCAGATACAAATGCACCCAGCTTTCCTGCCAAAATTTGGTTTCCAACTTCCATGTCAACCAGTATATTTTCCTGCCAGTCTTCTTTCCAAAATCTCTCAATTCTAATGAGGAGAGATGTCTCGATGCTGTTGACATCAGGAGAGCTCTGGCTTTCATATAGAGAGAACTAAGCCATTCCATCAGTCCATGCAACTCTTTGTTGCAATCGCTGACTAGATGAAGGGACAGTCGCTGTCATCGCAATGAATTTTGGAATTGGATTGCAGCCTGCTATGAGTTGGCAGAAGTTGTGTCCCTGATGTCTATGGTGGCCCACTCCACAGGGGCTCAGGTGTTTTCAGCAGCCTTTCTGGCACACGTTCCCATACAAGACATCTGTAGAGCTGCTACTTCGTTCTTGGTGCATACCTTTACGTCCCATCATGCCATCACGTAGCAAGCCTGGGACAACTCTGGTTTTGGCAGTACAGTGTTGCAGAGGGTATGTCTGTGAACTCCTTCCCACCTCCAGGGTAGTGCTGGTAAGTCACCTAGCATGGAATAAACATGAGCAAGCACTAAAAGGAAAAACAGTTACTTACCTCGTAACTGTTGTTCGAAATGTGTTGCTCATGTCCATTTCACAACCCATCCACCTTCCCCTCAGTCAGAGTTTGGTAAGAAGGAACGGTGGGGATGGCGCCAGCATCCTGTATATGGGCACATTCGCATTCTGCTGTGGAGGGCGCTAGAGCCGGCTCTACGGACACCACTAGGGGAAATATTTCCAGCACCAAGCTGGAACCTCTAATTGGGAATGGACATGAGCAACACATCTCGAGGAACAACAGTTATGAGGTAAGTAACCGATCTATCCCATTTCAAAACCAGTAAATCAAGAATAAACACATAGTGAAGAATAGTATTCTGGATCGACAGTACCTCAGTACCTGCCAGCTCTAACTTTCTCTGTCTGCTTTCCTCATGCCACATTCACATCAAATATCTGAGCCTAAACTCAGTTTTTAGGGGGTTCTTATTTTCAGGTCAGTACACTACTTTTTGATGATACAAGATTAGATTAGTCAGTTTGTATTTTTAAAATACTAAATCTTTATCAGTAAATCAAGTCTCAGCAAGACAGAGGCAGGAGGGCTGAGAGATGTTATCTAAAGAGCAATTGTATCCCTTGTGGTATAGCAAGGGTAGAGGGCAGGAGGAAAGTTCTTCTATTTGAGGACCAGGAGAGGGTTGCACCCACCCACCACTAAAGGCCCCTCCCCCAGCCTAAGGGGAGGAGCCACTGAACCTGGAGCTCAACTGATTCCAGGGGACAACAAATGAAAAAACAGGAAGGGGTGTGGGGGTCACAGGTTTAAAAGAAGGGAACCAGAATGGGACACAGAGCAGAGAACCCTGGACAGCACCCACAGCTCCCGGAAGTTGTCTAAGGAGCCAGCGGATGCTGCCCAGAGGAACTCTGCCCGGATGCATGAACAGATGGAGGAATGGAAATAGGCCCTACAGTCACAAAACATCCCCTCAGCCAGCCTCCTCTTGCTGGTGTTGTAGATGGCAACTTTGGCCAGGGCTAGGAGGAGGTTGACAAGGAGGTCCCGCAACTTTGTGGGCCTCCGGATGGGGTGTGCATAGTTAAACAGGTGAGGGGAAAAGTGCAGCCAGAACCGCAACAGGAGAGTCTGGAGGAGCCGGAACAGGGGCTGCAGCCTGGCACACTCCAGGTAGGCAGGCGCCAGGGTCTCCCTCACGCCGCAAAAGTGGTGGTGTTGGGGTGAAGGGTGAACCATGCCAGGTACACGCCCATGCTCACGCCTCCATGAAGGAGCCGCCAGCTGATGTCCCCAGCGGGCCACGGGGTTAAGGTGGAATAGAGGCTGGTCCACCGAGGCTCCTCGCCCTCCACAGGTGGCATTAGTTCCCGCCATTTGTTGTCTGGGCAGGACACAGAGGCAAGGAAATGATGGGTGTGGAGCAGGAGCATGTACAAATGGTTCCTGGGCGTGGTTTGAAAGAGAACCTGCTGCAAGTCGTGCAGTTGGCTCAGTGCATGGAGATGAGGAGGCTGTGCGGGGGCTCATGGGGCTCGGGCCCAATGGTGAGCACCGGTGGGCCGTGACTGAGTGGGAGGGGCAGGGAGCACCCTCTCGTAAGACCCACTTGAGGTAAGCCTAAGGAGTGGGAGGCAAGGCTGCCCTCACCTCCTGGAATACAGGTCGGGGGAGTCAAAGGATGAGGAGCCCCATGTGCCTAGCCAGCGCCTGGGGATCCACCCATTCCCCCGGGCATACTCCAGGAGATCTCCGATCCTGACTTCTGCCAGAACCAAGCTCCATCACACTGAGGGGTTCTCCGCCGCCTGCACACGCAGCTGGGGGTTGTGTAGCAGGGGCTCCACGAGGAGATCCTCCTTCTTGGTGACCGCAAGGGGCCTGGAGGCCGAGACCAGCCTCCAGGTCCGCAGGAGGTCCTCATAGAAGACCGGCAGCTTGGAGAGATCTTACAGAATTCCTCTCAGGTGGAAAAAAAAGAGCTACTGGTCATCTCGGAGGCGGCAGAGGAAGGCGTGCGCCAGGTGGCTCCATTCCAGACTACCTGCACCATAGAGGAGTCTCTGCAGGGCCTGCAGGCAGAAGGTGTGGACCTGGCTGTGGATACAGCACAGGCCCTGCCCTCCTTCCTCCAGGGGAAGACTCAAGATCCCTGCAGAGACCCAATGCAGTCCTGGCCAAAAGAACTCCAGGACTGTCTTCTGGAGGTAGGCCAGGAAGCTTGGGGTCAGGACCAGGGTGTTGAACCGGTGCCAGAGCATGGAGAGGACCAGCTAGTTAAGCACCAGTGCCTCCCTTGAAGGGAGAGGCACCTGAGCATTCCTGTCCATCTCTGCAGCAGCTCAGACACCCTACCCTCCAAATCCTGCCAGTTCTCTGCTGGGGAGGGATGGGTGGCAGAAAAGTAAACGCCCAGATAGAGCAGCGGATCCGCACTCCACCGGATGGCTTGAAGCACGGGTGAGAGGGAGCTCACCTGCCACCCGACCTCTACCATCAGGCCAGAGCTCTTTACTCAGTTGACCCGGGCAGAGGAGGCCGCCAAGTAGACGGCCAGGCAGGCCTCCAGCCGCACCAGGTCACCTGGTCCTGGACCTCGAGGAGCATGTCGTCAGCATATGCTGACAGCACCAGCCTCAGCTCTGGCTCATGGAGCACCAACCCCATTGACCTCCGGCGGAGGAGTCAGAGGAAGGGCTCAATGGCCAGAGCGTACAGCTGGCCTGACAGTGGACAGCCTAGGAGTACTCCTTGCCTGAAGCTGACTGGTTTGGTCAGAGTCCAGCTGAACTTGATCAAGCACTTTGTGGAGGCATACAGCACCTGGAGAAAACCCACAAAATGGGGTCTGAAGCCAAATGCTTGCAGGGTGCCCAGGAGATACCCATGGTCCATCCAGTCGAACGCCTTCTCCTGGTCCAGGGACAAGAGGGCAAATGACAGACCATCCCTACACCAAGCTCCAGGAGGTCCCAGACTAGATACAGGTTGTTGAAGATGGTACAGCTCGGGACAATGTAAGTTTGGTCAGGGTGGACCATGTCCTGCAGCACAGACCCAAGCCACAGTGAGATGGCCTTGGCCACTATTTTGTAGTCTGTGCTGAGGAGCGAGAGGGGACGCCAGTTCCGAAGGTCACGGAGGTCCTCCTTTTTTGGCAGGAAGGTGAGCACAGCCCACCTGCACGAAAGAGGAAGCACTCCGCTGTGCTCGGACTCGGCCCAGACGGTGGCAAGGTCTGGACCGTGGTTGTCTCAAAATACTCAGTAGAACACCATGGTCAGCCCGTTCATGCCCAGGGATTCATTGGTGGGTATGAAGCGGAGGGTTTCCGAGAACTCAGCCAGAGTAAGAGGTACCTCAAGCCGGTCTCAGTCACCCGCACTGCATTCCGGAGCACCCTGCAGGCAGTGACGTCGGTCAGATCCAGGGAGAAAAGGTCACCGTAGAAGGCCCTGGCCCTTCCACGCATCTCCACCAACTCCGTGAGAGGGGTGCTGTCGGCTGCCAGGAGGCAGATGATGTGCTTCTGGGCCCCCTTCCTTTTCTCCAGAGCGTAGAAGAAGTGGGAGCCACAATCCATCTCCCGAAGGAGATGGATGCAGGATCAAAGAAAGGCGCCCCAAGCCCGAAGGTCTTTGAGGGCCCGGAGCACCTCCCACTTCTCCTGGCACGCTCCACAGAGGGGCTGGTGGCCAGACACCTCTCCAGTGCTAAGACCTCCTGCACCAGCTGCCCTATCCCCACATCCCTCCGCCTGCTGGCCCCCCGAGTGTAGTTGCAGCAGAAGAGCCTGGCGCACACCTTCCCCACATCCCACCAATGCTGCGCTGAGGGAAAGATCTGACAGCCCTGCCAGAACTCCCAGAAGGACGCCACGAGGCCCATGTCCTCCAGCAGGCTGTTGAAGTGCCAGTAGGCCAGCCCTGGCCTCTCTGTGGTGAGAGAGGCCGTCATAGTCACCATGTGGTGATCTGAGAACAGGGCTGGCCCAACACTGTAGGAATGGGCCCATACAAGGTGGTGGCGAGAGATGTAGATGCGGTCCAACCGGGAGTGGTGCGACTGATCTTCCCCCGCCCGGACAAAGGTGAAGGTAACGACATTGTCCGGGTGGTGGTCGCACCAGATGTCCACCAGGGCATGATGCTCGACAATCTCCCGGAGGACCTCCACATGGCCGGACACTGCTCGGTCCCCATGTGGTCTCGTTCCTTGAGGGTGGTGTTGACGTCCCCGTCCAGGACCAGGCATTCTCGAGGATCCAAGGTGCTGAGGATGGCGGCCGCCTGCTGGAAGAACCGCACCATTTCCAGGCCTGCGGTCGGGGCATAGATATTGACGAGATTCAATGCCAGCCCCTCCACATGGACCTAGAGGTGCAGCAGGTAGCCTAGCACAACCTCGGCGACCCCCAGCACCTTGAGCTGCAGGTCAGGGGAGAACAGGGTGGCCACTCTGCCTGCGCAGGCGGAGAGATGACTAAAGTGCACCCCGTCTCCCTACTCCAGCCACCAGCTGACCTTGGCAGCTTGGTCCATGTGGGTCTCCTGTAGGAACGCTACAGCGTACCCCCACTCCCGAAGGAAGGAGTCATATTCAAAGTGGCGATGATGACAGGCATTACAAGGAGGGCTGGTGGGGATCCTTGTGAGCAGGGGTGCTAGCGGTCTCTGTTGGGCTCCACAGCAGTCTGTGGCTGGTGCTGTAGGCCAGCAGGGCATCACAGAAGCTGCAGGCCCACTGTTAGGCCTCAGCATCCTGCTGCCCAGTCCTCTTGCCCTCCTTCATAGTGGCCCTCACAGCCCGGAGGATGCAATGGAAATTCCGCAGCGGCCCTTCGGCCCATTGGAACAAGGGCTAGGGGTGGTAGCGGAGGGAAGACAACAGCCCCAAGTGGGTTGGGAATGCTGAACACAAAGGCCGCCTCCTGGGAGCTCTTCAGGGGGAAAGAGACAACACAAATAGCAGCAGAGGTACAGGCAGAGGGGGGAAGCGGAGAAGGTATGGGGAGGGGGGTGAGGGCTAGGGGAAGGTTGGGAGCAGGGAAGGGGGCAGGAGTTGGGGTAGGGGAAGGGTCTGGGCAAGGAGCAGAAGAGGGGTCAGGTCAGAATTGGGGGTGGATCCTACGGCCATAACAGCCAGGCTGGTGAGGTATAGCACCTCTTGGTTGGAGCTAAGGAGGTGGGCACGGGAAGCATGTTCTACAAGGGGGCAGGCTCTGGGATTGCAGTGCCCGCAGCTCTGGGCCCTCATGAGGGGGCGGCTGGGCTAGCATCCTCGGGGGAGGAGGACTGGTTGGCCCACAGCAAAGGACAAGGCTCCTGGGGCTCCGCCCTGGCCAGTGCCTCGGGATGTGCGGTGGCTATGATGAATGTGCCGTCTCCAGTATGGTGGGCAGAGGGGCCAAGGGGTCCCCAGAGGTGGGAGCAGGGGTGGCAACCTGGGACGGGAGGGAGGGGAGGGGAGGGGAGAGGCAGCTCACTATTGCCCTGCTCTAGGCCCTCCATATGGGGGGGGTGGGTCGTCCTCCCCCTGGCAGGCCGGGGTCAAACCTAGGGCATCAATCTCCACCACCACAAGATCCTCCCCAGCGGTGGCTGAGGAGACAGCGGCCCCTGCACCAGCGGGGGGGGTTGGATGGCATAGGGGCAGCGGGGGTTCCGGCCGGGGATTCCTCCAGGAGGGCGATGGTACAGTCCACATCTACCGCCACATCTTTCTCGGTTGGTGTCTCCTACTGGGCTCTGGCAGGGGCCACAGCGGAAGGCCCAGCCCCAGCAGCCCCCTTCCTGACCTTGCAGGGGCTCGTTTACCCCTTGGCTGTGAGGGGGCACTGGGCTCTGGCCCTATGCTTGCTGTGCCTGTCCTGCATGAGCACTCAGCCCCCCGAGGTGGAGGGCCAGGCAGCAGGGGCAGGGCCAGGGGGCAAGAGCACAGGGGTTGGGGTTTGGGAAAGTGGGGGTGGGGCAGCAAGGGAATGGGAGGCCTTCCCTTGGGGCATGCCCCCTTCGATGCCCCATGATGGTGAGCCTGGCTCCCTCCCCTCTGCAGGCCCTGCTGGACTGTGCTGGCCGTCAGTGGGGCCCATCAGCTCTCGTGGGCGATCCAGGGGGGACACCCCTGGGGCCTGAGTGCAGGTAACAACCGCTGATGGGGGGGGAAGCCACAGGGACCGGATGGCTGGGATGCTGCCATTGGTCTGGCTGGCGACCTCCTCGGTCTTGGGGGTCCCAGGCTTCCCTCTCTGCCGGGCCAGGTGGCAGTCCCTCCAAACGTGCCCCACCACCTGGCAGAGGTAGCACCAGGCCTCCCCCATCATATAATGGACCCGGTACCGGGCCCCTTCATGAGGCACCAGGAACTACCCCTCGAGTGCCTCTTTGCCACGCACTGCTGGCAGCAGCTTCAGCTGCACCTGCCAGCGGAACGAGAGGATGTGGCAAAGGGTGGGGTCCTTGCAGCTGAGGGGAAGCAGGCTGATGGTGGAGAGGGGCTTCCCCAGGGTGGAGAGGAAAGGCAGAAGGGCAGCATTGGGGAGGAAGGGCAGGATGGAGAAGACCACCCGTATGTCCAGGGGCTCCATGGGAACATGGACGCCCCCTACCGCCAGGCCCATCTCCACCGCCTTCTGGTCGGCAGCCTCCGATGCCAGGAAGAAGACCGCCTTTCCATACATCTGGGAGGCTGCCACCATGGCCGTGGGCCCCACCACCCACACCATCACCTGCACATAGGTTTCTACGTGGGGCAAGGCAGGCACCAGGAGGCACCGGACCCCATGCCTCCTGCTAAGGGTGGGAAAGGGGCCACAGCCCCCAGGGATGGTGCTGGAGGTGGCGGTCGGGTCAGATGATGAGGCAACAGTGGAGCGGGGGCCCGTGGCCACCTGGGCATAAGCCCTGGGAGTGATGCCGCCCCCACAGCTAGTGGAATGGACAGGGGGGGGTGGAGGAGGTGGGGGCCCTACTGTGGGAGGGATCGCCTTCCAGGCAGGGCCCTTGCTCTTCTTCCCCCCCCCCCCAGCCTTTCTTCCTGGCCGAGGGCACACCACTCAGAACGGGGGGGCAGGAGCCGTGGAGGTGGCAGAGTCCCTGGAGTCCCTACATGAATCTCCCACCGCCGGCACCCCGGGACTGACACCTGGCAGCTCAGCGGGGGCAGCGAGGCTGAGTGGTGCAGGAAGGGATGGGGCCTTGGGGGTGAGAGGGAGGGGCAGGAGCATCCAGGGAGGGGGTCCCAGCCCCAGGCACACCGGCCATCTTGGGAGAGGGTAGGAGTGGTTCGGTAGGAGGTTGGGTAGGAGAGAGGGAGTGAGAGGAAGGGGGAGGGGGAGTGGAGAGGGAAGGGGGGACGGAGGGAGGGGGAAGGATGGGGCAACCACTCCTTCCCGCTAGGCTAAAATCAGGGAAGGAGGGCACCAGCACAAAGGAATACAGGGGGGCCAAGCCAGCAGAGGCACAGGGATGATGCACTCACCAGCCCAAGGTAAGACACTGGCTCCTCCAGCTGCATGGGGTGGGGCAGGGTTAAAGCAACATGGGGGAGTAAAGTTTGTGGGGGGGGGTCAACAGAAATGGGGGAGGTCAATAAAGCGGGGGGCATTGATACCACTGGGGCCAGAGCACGGGCCAGATCAGGGGGAAGCGGCAGCAGGCAGGGGAAAGGAGGGTTGGGGGTTCAGGGCCACAACAGGGCTGGGATGCCCAGCAGCAAGCTTCTAGGGCCAGACGGGGCAGGGCACAAACCAAGGCAGGGGCTGGGGTGGGGCAAACACACAAGACAAGCAAACAAGAAAAAATGAGGGAACAAACCATGGAGAAAGGGGGCAACAACAGGGGAAGGGGGGATGGGCCAGCAGGGGCAGCAAAAGGGGAAAGGGGGAAGAGAAGGGGAAGGGCAGGGGCATCCCCAAATGTGGGGGCCAAGAGGGGCAGCAGCAGTAGGGAAAGGGTGCTCATGGCAGCAGGAAGGGGAGGAGGCAGCTGGTCAGGGAAGGGGTCTCTCTGCAGCTGGTCCTGGAAGCAGCAGCGGTGGTGGACTGACTTACTCACTCACCCCCTCCCAGCTGGGGGGTGGCCAGCTGGCAGGGCCCCAAGAACCAGGAGCACCCCAGCAGAAGCAGGAAGAGCACCTTCAGCAGCAGCAGTAGGAAAGGTATGGAAGGGTGATATGTAAGTTCTAGAATGATCTGGGCTTTATACCCTGAAGACTAGTCAGAGTCATTAGAGGGTAAATCGGGTCAGCTGACACCAATTAAGGCCCCACCCAGGTGCCTGATTAAAAACCCTCTACTCCTGAGAGACAGTGCAAGAGCTGGAGGAGTAGGTGTGTGGTGCTACTGAGCAGAGAGTGGTGTGGAGTTGTAAAGAGGAGCCAAACAGAGTACAGTGGTGTATAGAAGAGAGGTGGAGTCCTGAGGAAGGTACGGGGCTCAAGAAGCCAGAAGGACAGTGGGGAAAATAGCCCAGGGGAAAAGTCTGCAGCTGCAAGTACAGTGCCAGCAGCACATAGCTGCTACTCAGAGGGCCCCTGGGCTGGGACCCAGAGGAGCGGGTGGGTCCGGGTCCCTACCTCCCTCCGTGGGGAAATGGGGTAACTGGCGACGCCCTGGCCCACTTCAAGAGGCAAAAGTGCAAGACCCACTAGGGAGAAGCTGGCCGTTTGCCATGTTGTGTCAGAAGTGGGATTCTATTGTGTAGTGGACTTAAACCAGGGCGGTACTAGCCCACCCCTCTCCCAAGATGGAGGACATGGTAAAAGGCCTGGTGCAAGCTACTGCTGCCCAGCAGGAAGCTACCCAAGTCCAGGCAGCCGCCTAGCAGGAGGCCATACGGCTACAGCAAGAGACTAATCACCTGCTAATGAGCCAAGCTGTCCAGGACTGCAGTCTGCTTCAGGAGCTGGTAGGCCAGTTGAAAATCCTGATGGGGCGAGGCGGCAGCCATGACAGGGCACAGACCGCCCGAGCCAGCAACTGCCTGCAAAAGATCACGCCGGATGATGATATAGAGGCATATCTCCTGGCCTTTGAAAGAACAGCCCTGTGGGAAGCCTGGCCCCAGATCAGCAGGCCAGCATCCTCACCCCTTTCCTAGGAGGAGAGGCCCAGAAGGCCTATTATGATATGGCAGCAGAAGCTGCTGCGGACTACCCCTAGCTGAAGGCAGAAATCCTAGCCAGATCCAGAGTGACGGTAGCCGTGCAAGCCCAGAGATTCCATGAGTGGCAGTACAGCGAGGGTAAAGCACCACAGTCGCAGTTGTCTGAACTGATCCATCTGACCCGGAAGTGGCTGCGCCTTGAGGTCCTCAGCACCAAAAAGATGTTGGAGTGCCTGGTGATGGACCGGTACATAAGGGGGCTACTGTCAGACCTCTGTGCCTGGCTTGGACAGAATGATCCCTCCACCTGCAATGAATTGGTTGACTTGGTCAAGACACAGTTGGCCACCTGTAACCTGTCCCTGACGCCCCAGAAGAAGACAGGGCAGGCCTAGAAGCCAGCCCCCAGCTCCAGGTCCTGGTCCACTGGGAGACCCAAGAGAACAGGAACTGAGCACCAAGTCACTGAAGAATGGCATAAGGACAGGAAGGGACCTGCAAACTCAGGGGGTGAGGGCAGGGGGACCCGACCAAGCATCCGAAGGCCGAGGGAGGCAGCTAGCCTAAAGTAATGGTGTTATGAATGTGGGGAACTGGGTCACATAGCAGCCCAGTGGCCCAACCAGGCGGAACCCATGCAGTGCAATGTTGGAGGTCATGGTGGCTGCTGTGGTCTCATTGGCTTGATAGGTGTTGTAATGGCCCCTCATGGATATGAGGCCAGTATCCATGAATGGCATCGAAACCATGGCCCTGGTAGATTCAGGAAGCGTGGTCATGCTGGTCTCTGGGAAATTGGTTGGACGAGACCAGCTGACCCAGGCCAAATGCACAGGGGTGACCTGCGTACATAGGATGGTAAACTTCTACCCCTCAATCCCGGTACAGATTGAGATCCAGAGGACTGCCACCCGGGTTATCCCTAGGTTCCCCTACCCAGTCTTAATTGATAGGGATTTTCCTGGGTTCAAGAACCTACTTCCCCCCATAGAGCCTGCAGTGGACAGGAAGCCCCACGCCATAACAGAGGCACCAGCAACCAGCACGGCCCCTGTTTTTGCTGAATTTGCCCAGGAACTATTTTCACCCCCTGGAAGACACCGGAAGACCAGGAGGGAAAGGAGGGAGGACAAAATATTAGGGACTCGTATACCGGCTGAAAATCAGAAAGCTGCCCTGGTTGGTAGGCAAACCCACTCAGGAGGCCAGGAGACTGCTCAAACTAGGGAGGATCCAGAGGTTGTTCCTGGAACTAGTAGCAACCCCGAGGAGGAAGGCAAAGCTGGGCCCCTCAAGGTAGGCCAGTTAGGTCCCCTGTGGGGGAATTTTGGGCAAGACCAGGCCAATGACCCAGTATATGTAAATGTGAGGGAGGAGGGAGCAGAGATAGATGGCGTGCCTGTGGAGGGCAAGACCAAGGGCCCCAGCCCATACTATATCCTGAGACATGACCTGTTATTTCGGGTGGCACAAATACAGGGGGAGAAGGTGGAACAACTCTTAGTGCCACGGAAACACACCAAGGCAGTATTGGAGCTGGCTCATAGTCATTTATTCGGGGGACACTTAGGAACAGATAAGACCCTAGACCAAATTCTGAGAAGGTTCTACTGGCCTGGAATATGGGTGGAGATCCAGTGATACTGCCTCTCCTGCCCAGAGTGCCAATTGCACAGCCCCCGGCCTCACTTGCGAGCCCTGTTAGTGCCCCTGCCCATTATTGAAGTTCCCTTTGAAAGGATCACCATGGATCTGGTGGGGCCACTAGAACATTCGGCACACGGCCATCGAAGTGTGCTCATCATTGTGGACTATGCCACCCGGTATCCTAAAGCCATTCCACTAAGAAACCCCACGTCCAAGGCAATCGCAAAGGAACTCCTCCAGGTCTTTGCTAGGGTGGGCATCCCCAAGGAAATCTTGACAAACCGAGGGACCCCCTTTATGTCCAAGTTAATGAAAGATCTTTGTACCCTGCTGCACATCCAGGTCCTGTGGACCTCAGTATATCATCTGCAAACGGAAGGCCTGGTCGAGAGGTTTAACCGCACCTTCAAGAGCATGATCTGGAAGGTAGTGGCGCAGGAGGGGAAGGATTGGGATGGCCTATTACCCTACCTGATGTTTGTGATACAGGTGATCCCTCAGGCATCCATGGGCTTCTCCCCCTTTGAGCTATTATACAGTCACCATCCACGGGATATATTGGATATAGCCAAAGAGGACTGGGAGGAACAGCTCAATACAGGGAAAAACATCATCGAGCATGTGGCACAGATGCAGGAACGGATAGCCCGGGTAACTCCCATAGTGCAGGAACACCTGGAGAAAGCCCAGGAGGCCCAGCGGACCTACTATATCCGATAGGCCAAGGTACGGAGGTTTCAGCCTGGAGAGCAGGTGATGGTGCTGGTGCCAACAGCAGAGAGCAAGCTCCTGGCCAGTTGGCAAGGACCATACAAAGTTGTAGAAGCAGCTGGAGATATAAACTATAACTTGAGGCAACCAGACCACAGAAGCCGGTACAAGTGTATCATGTTAACCTGCTGAAGTCCTGGTGGGACTGGGAGACATACCTGGTGACCCAAGAAGCAACCCCCCAGATGGGCGGCCCACAGGGAGAGGTGAGAATATCCCCAGAACTAACCCCAGAATAGCAGATAGAAGTTATTGACATGATCCAGTGAAACCAGGACATGTTGTCCTAGGAGCTCGGTTGTACAACGGTGGTCCACCATCACATCATCACCAACCCTGGGGCGCGAGTAACAATAAAACCATACCAGACACCAAGAGGGAGGAAATTAGGACAGAAGTACGAAGGATATTGGAACTCAGGGTTATTGAAGAGTCCCACAGCCAGCGGTCTAGCCCCATCGTCCCGAAGCCTGATGGTACCCTGCGGTTCTGTAACAACTTCAGGAAGTTGAATGAGGTATCTAAATTTGATGCCTACCCAATCCCGCGTATTGACGAGTTAGTGGACTGGTTGGGCAAGGCTCAATACCTGACCACCCTGGACCTGACCAAAGGCTACTGGCAAATCCCCTAGCTGAAGATGCCAAGGAGAAGACTGCCTTTTCCATGCCCGATGGCCTGTTTCAGTATACCGTCCTTCCCTTTGGATTCTATGGGGCCACCACAACTTTCCAAAGGCTGATGGACTATCTACTGAGACCCCACTCCAGGTATGCAGCCGCCTACCTCGATGATGTGATCATCCATAGCCCCGACTGGAAAACGCACCTGGGGAAAGTACAGGCAGTGCTCAACACCTTCTGGAAAGCTGGCCTCACTGCAAACCCCTCGAAGTGTGCAATATGGCTGGCCAAGTCCAAATACCTGGGATATGTGGTAGGGAGAGGTCTAGTAAAGCCTCAGTAGGAAAAGATAGAGGCCGTCCATGCCTGGCCCTGACCGGTCCACAAGAAATAGGTAAGGGCATTCTTAGGGATTGTGGAGTATTATAGGAGATTCATCCCCCATTTTGCCACTAAAACCCTTGCCTGACCTAATAAAAGCTCAGGGCCTGGTTATGGTGAAGTGGCCTGAGGTGGCCGAGAAAGCATTTGTGGATTTAAAGACAGCTCTTTGTAGCCACCCAGTGCTTATAGCCCCGGATTTTGAAAGGGAGTTCATCGTCCAGACAGATGCCTCTTAGACAGGGCTGGGGGCTGTCCTTTCCCAGGTCATAGGCGAAGAGGAGCACCCGAATCTGTATCTCAGCAGGAAACTCCTCCTCAGAGAGTAGAAGTACGCTGTGGTCGAGAAAGAGTGCCTGGTGGTTAAATGGGCTATGGAAACACTCCGATATTATTTACTAGGGAGGAGATTTACCCTGGTGATGGACCATGCCCTGTTCCAATGGATGCAAATTAACAAGGAGAAGAATGACAGAGTGACTCGATGGTTCTTCTTCCTACAGCCTTTTTCACGTCTGGATACTGCATAGGGCTGGAAGCCAACATGGCTGCACTGACGCCCTTTCACGCCAGCACTGCCTCACATCCCAAGTAGCCCATCCCTGTGGTGTTGAGTGGGGGGAGGGGTATGTGTGGTATAGCAAAGGCAGAGGGCAGTAGGAAAGTTATGGAAGGGCGGTATGTAAGTTCTAGAATGATCCGGGCCTTATTCCCTGTAAACTAGCCAGAGTCATTAGAGGGTAAGTAGGATCAGCTGACACCAATTAAGACCCCAGCTTGGTGCCTGATAAAAACCCTCTGCTCCTGAAAGACAGTGCACAAGCTGGAGGAGTAGGTGTGCGGTGCTACTGAGCAGAGAAGTGGAGTGGAGTTGTGAAGAGGAACTGAACAGAGTACAGTGGTGTGTGGAAGAGAGGTGGAGTCCTGAGGAAGGTACTGGGCTCAAGAAGCCAGAAGGACAGTGGGGAAAATAGCCCAGGAGAAAAGTCTGCATCTGCAAGTACGGTGCCAGCAGCACATAGCTGCTACTCATAGGGCCCCTGGGCTGGGCCCCAGAGGAGCGGTCAGGTTCCGGGTCCCTACCCCGTCCCTGGGGAAATGGGGTAAACGGTGACGCTCTGGCCCCCTACAAGAGTCAAAAGTGTGAGACCCACTTGGGAGAAGCCGGCCGTTTGCCACACCCTTCCATTTGATACCCAAGATTATAGTTGAAATGAGGTCTTAAAATTGTGCTGCTAACATAAATGCTGCAGATTATTATTCTTTCAGACCAGCACTGAAGATCTTTAGATAGTTGGAGAAATCAAGCTTCAGTATCTTGCCTTTAACTATCTTGCTGGGATAGCCTTGGCCTTATATTTGAGACAGTTAAACTTGCCATTTTTGGATACTAACTGTGCCAAAACCAAAACCAGTAATCTCTAGCAGACAAAATAGTTTGCATTGAGGCAGCTACCATGATTAAGTACCAACAATATGTTCAGTTCTGCACAAGTTCTAAAATAGAGATGGTACCTGCCTTAAAAAGCTTAAAATCTAGGAAGTTCAGAATAGTGAGGGTAAGGTAAGTTGTTCAGTTTTTTGTTTTTTTAAAATATAATTGCGTGGTCCGTGTAGTAATCATGGAAAGAATGGGTATTAGGGCATCAGTAATGAGGCAGCAGGAGAGGAATCGCATAACTTACCATCTATGATGACAAATAGCGTCTCTGCTACAGCACCATGTACTTTGCATAGTCACTTGGAGATGCTACAGTTGAATGTTCCCTCTTTAGAATACTGTCATAATCTTCAGTAGCAGGCAAAAAGCTAAGCAGTATGCTCTATGCATTGTCAGATGTGGACTGCAATGCCCGCTGTTGTCATGCCAATGTGCACCAGTTAAGGAAGGATAGGTTTGTCAATAAATATAGAGAAATAGGATGCAGAGAGCTTAACAACTCGGCCAGCTCCTGAGCTAATACAAATAGCTCTAACCTCTCCCACCACTTATGCCTTGTGATTACCTGCTTGAAAAGCCATGGCTTCTAATTGGCGGACAAAATGCCAGCTCACCTGCTCTGTAACTTTACACCTTTTTACCCATTGTTCATCAGTATAGTTATTGCAGCTACACCTGTGACCTTCTCCCCTGTGCCACATTAAAGATTCCAGCAGTAGTGTCATTCAAGGCAGGAAGACTAAAATATTTGTTCACTGGAACAGCGAAGAGAATCCCCCTCACCTCCTGTGAAATGGCATAGTAAAATCAGCCTCCCGTCCAATGTAGCTTTTTTGTTATAGGAGGCAAGATCAAATTTAATATTTGTCTCTTTGTTTATGGTTGAAATGGTTAGAAGAAAAGGATTACAAGCATAAATGATACAGAGTGGGGTGCTGTTTGTGTGTGTTATCATGATACAGTCTTGCTCCTGTGGGGTACTGGAAAAGGAAGGCTGCCTCCAGAGCTAGACCAGTGGGTCTATATACCTAGAGTGTTGAGGTAAGAATGATAGTAACTAAATCATGCTCCAAACAGTAGTTTGGGAGCAGAAACAATGAAAATGGCACTTGTAAGATATGCTCCTCCCTGCCCCCAACAGCTAAGCTGAAAATAATGTTATGAAATTTTATCTTCAGCTCAATTGAAACCTTGTTTTCAAAGATGGGATAAGTAGAGGAAGATGAGGAAAAAAATTACAAAGCAAAACTATCAATGTTAACACCAATCTCATCTAATGATTTTTATCCGGAAGTCTCAAAGTGCTTTACAAAGCTGTGTAAGTACTAGCCTCATTTCACAGATGGGAAATGGTAGGTGCAGAGAGGCCAAATGACAGGATTGATTACAACTGAGGTTTCTGACTCCATGCTCTAACTAGGGGCTCCTTCTCCCATCTGGACCCACACAGATTTTTGGGGATAAAAAATGCTCAGTGTGGGTTGCGTTCAGAAGTGAAGTAACTTTATCATCTCTGTGAAGTCTGCTTTGTGTAGCCCATGGTCTACAGGGAACGAAGTTTGCATTGCAACTTTTGGTGGGTGGGATGTCACAAAATGATGCATTCTGAGATAACTCAAGATGTACCCAGGCAATAACAAGCTTAACATTTGAAATTCATAGCACAATTTTGTGTTCAATGGATGCCCCCTACTTTATTATCCTATTGTATTGTATGCTACCCATTTCCCTGAAACAATGAGGTGGGAGATTCAAGCAGCTCATCTCTTCCTCTAGCCCCTTTAACTGCCACCCTATCCAAGGTATTTTCTCAATATGAAGGCCACCAGCCAGAAGACATTCTGTTGGAGCACTTAAAATAACTGCAAGATAGTGGAGGGTCCAAATGGTGGTAGAAAATGCTGACCACTACTCGTAGTGATTTGCTTGAAACTGACAATAGGGATAAGGCCCCTGTGAGTGGCAAATAAATAGCTGTACCTGAGGGCTGGAGGTGAAAAATTTGATGCCTACAAAGGGAAGGTCAGCGTAGCTGGATAGGTGGCTCAATTTATAATTTTTAAATATTAATTTATATACATCAGTTAACTGACTTTACAGTGGGCATTTAAAAAAATTCCAGGCAGGAAGCAAGGCCAGGACTAGCTAAGGTGAGTACTAAGGGTGAGGATGTTGCTATCTGGAAAGTGCTGCTAGAACAATAAAGCTGGCTTCATGCCTCCTTTTAAAAATTAATCTTTCCAAATCCTCCCATCCATCTCATCACCATTTAGGAAAAACTATATCTTGACAAGAAAGCCTAACCTCCCTGCATCAAGATGAGGGGGTATGTATACATGACTGCTGTCAGTGAGCCTCCCAGCCTGGATTGGTAGATGCACACTAGTGTGGCTTGAGCGAGCACACTAAAAATAGTGGCATAGATATTGTGACTTGTGCTCTCAAGCTGTAGGCTGAAAGTACCCACTTTACACTGCAAACAGGACCAAAATAACTTTAATATAACTTCATCTCTGTGAAGTCCTCTTGGCATATTCTGCTATTTGCAGGGAACTGAGAGCTCTCTGTTATTTAGCACCTAGGAGCTATTGTGCTAGACACTGTGCAAACACTTAAAAAATGGTCCTAGCATCCTAAATGGTTTCAATTTAAGTATGTGAAATGAGGTAACAGGTGGAGACACACAGGAGGAACACAAGGCAACACGGTGACAATATTGGTCAGTATGACAGACAGTGAATTCAGGACAGCAGCTGCCTCTCTGTTGTCAAGATAGTTGTAGGTGTTATGGCAAACAGTTTTAACAAAGACCTGAAAGGACGAGTAGGTGGCTTTGCAGAGGATTACAAGGCCTTTCCGTCTATTTGTAAGGAGCCCCATAGGAGAACGCAAGGAAGATGCTTGTTTGAAATTTTAACATGTAGGTGCTGGAGACTGGCATCACGGTAGCAGGTAAGACTAAGTAGCAGGGGGAAGTAAACACAAGCAATTTGCTTTGATGAAATAAAAGGGGACGTTAGTAGGAGTATCCTTTGGGTTAACCCTGTAGTTTCAATGCTAGCCTCAAGTAGAACGTGGCCTAATACCACTGCACAGCATTACCTGGGGGTCCTGTGTAACACCCTATGGTGCTAGGTGTTGCATAAAAATGACAATCCCTATCCTGTGTCAAATTTACACTCTAGCTTAATACCCTCTCTCATATGAATGCTAAGGATTAGTCAGTCAGTGTTTTGTATTGTGCTTTGAAAGTACAGCCACGCATAGAATGTAAATGAGCAGACTAAGCTCCCGGAACATAAAGTGCCCAGTCATGTATTACAAAACAGAGCGGTGTAGGTTAAAATCTGAGCAAGCAAGGGCTGGAAGTCTACACCTGGGTGACTGTATGGAATACAGGTGACCAATGACCATTTAAAAATTGACACCAATATCACAAAATTGCAATGAATCTTACTAGATATGCCATGTAAGGAATCAGTGGAAAAGTTATGATTTGCCAAATATGATAATTTTGCTTATTAGTAAGTAGCTTTGTATCCTGAGTTATAAATGTGAGGTAGGATATCTCAACTTGTGCTGTGTACCTGGATGATTGATGCCTTCAATGGATGCCCGATTTGGCATCAGCACAACCCACTATGCTTGATGGGCCATTAAGGGCTATCAGCTGTACAATGAACCCATCAAGAGAAGCCAGAGCTAGCACCGTGAATCAGCAGGACATGCCGATGGAGGGGGGACTCCAAATACTTTTCCATACCCATAGGCTGTGAGCTTGTGTTTGGAACAAAAGATGTTCCAGTCACATGGCAAAGGATATAAAAAGGTAGCTGCATCTTCTTCATTTTGTCTTCACTCCTGCTACTCACTTCTAGAGTGACATCTCTGCAACATGCAGCTTTGAATGAAGGACTGAGACCAACCCAAACTTTGGATGTATTCCAGAGGGACTTTACAAGCTAGCAAACTCCCCAATGCCGCTAAGAACCTGCTACTGAAGTCATGTGTGTATCTGATTGCCTTGACAATTTAACAGCTCTCTTCTCATTTACAATAAAACCATTAGCGTTGGATACTAAAAGATTGGCTGGCAGTGTGGTGTTTTGGGTAAGATTCAAACTAGTATTTATCTGATAATGTGGCTGGTCTTTTATGGATCAGGAGGACATTTTGTATAGTGAACAAAGTTAAGTAACTTCTCATTGTCCTGGACCTAGTTGCTGATTGGGAGCAGGAGACTGAAATGCAATAAGGAGGGTTGTGATTTTTTTTCTAGCTTCTTGATAACCAGGGCGGGGAATCAGCAGTTTCATGACAGACTGGTAAATTTAACTATAGTGTTAAACACGTCTTGGGAGAATCTGCTCTCCTTTTGCAGCCTGCTTTGACATTTTCAGTGTGGGCAACCCTACGCACCTCAGCTCACACATGGATATTTTGAGCCAAGTTAGCTTCATTAGAGGCTATGTCTATACTGACAGCGGCAAATTCGCTGCTGTTAGATTGATGTCTCTGAATCGACTAAGCAGTCTGCATAGACCAACTCAGTCGATCCAGAAATCAACGTAGGAAAACCATCTCCATAAGTGGCGCAGCGCAGTGTGGATGGCCCCCGGAACAGATGCAGCAAAGTTGATGGGAGATACTGTGGAGGGAAAAGAAAACATAGTTACTTACCAGTAACTGTTGTTCTTCGAGATGTGTTGCTCATATCCATTCCACTTAGGTGTGCGCGCGCCCTCGTGCACAGCCCTTGGAGAACTTTTCCCTAGCAGCCCCCTGTAGGGGCAGGTCTCAGTGCCCCCTGGAATGCCACCTCATGCGGCAGTACATAGGGTGCTGCTGGCCCCTCCCCTCCTCAGTCCCTTCTTTCTGCCGACTCCGACAGCGGGGACGGAGGGTGGGTGTGGAATGGATATGAGCAACACATCTCAAAGAACAACAGTTACTGGTAAGTAACTATGTTTTCTCCTTCGAGTGATTGCTCATATGCATTCCACTTAGGTGATTAACGAGCCTTACCTGGAGGCGGGTAGGAGTCAACGGCAAGCTGCCCTCAGCACGGCTCTGCCGACTCGCGCATCCTCTCTCAACTGCTGGACGACAGCGTAGTGCGCAGCAAAGGTGTGAACCGAAGACCAGGTGGCAGCCCTGCAGATGTCATCCAGGGGGACCCTTTCCAGGAAGGCCGCCGACGCGGCCTGGGCCCTCGTTGAGTGCGCCGTCACCACTCCAGGGAGCTGGATGCCTGCACGCTCGTAACAGAGCTGGATGCAGGCAGTGATCCACTTGGCGATACACTGGGCGGAGACCGGGGAACCCCTCATCCTCTCTGCCACCGCGACGAAGAGCTGCGTGGTCTTTCGGAACGGCCTTGTCCTGTCCAGGTAGAACGCCAGCGCCCTCCTCACATCGAGGGTGTGTAGTCTCCTCTCGTCCTTGGACCCGTGCGGTTTAGGGAAAAACACGGGGAGGAAAATATCTTGGTTACAGTGGAACCAGGAGACTACCTTAGGCAGGAACGCTGGGTGAGGCCTCAGCTGTACCTTATCCCGGAAGAACACGGTATAGGGGGGCTCCGAGGTCAAAGCTCTTAGCTCAGAGACCCTCCTAGCCGAGGTAATGGCCATGAGGAAGGCCACCTTCCACGACAGGACCAGCAAGGGGCAGGTGGCCAAGGGCCCAAAGGGGGGCCCCGTCAGTCTATCGAGGACCAGGTTCAGATCCCAGGGAGGCACCGGGTCATGGACCTGCGGGTAGAGCCTCTTGACCACCCTGAGGAACCTCACCGACATGGGGGGGGGAGAACAGGGACCGCCCCCCCGTCGGCTGATGGAAAGCCGAGATGGCCGCTAGGTGCACCCTGAGGGAGGCTAGCGCTAACCCCTGCAGCCTAAGCTGCAGCAGGTACTCGAGAATAGCCTGGACGGGGGACGTACCGGGGGTTACGCCCCGCGACTCCGCCCAGCAGATGAATCTCCTCCACTTGGCCCTGTAGACAATCTGCGTGGAGGGCCTCCTGCTTCCCAGCAGCACGCATTGAACCTGCTCTGAGCAGGCTCTCTCCTCCTCCGTCAGCCAGAGAGCCTCCAGGCTGTCAGGTGCAGGGAGTCCAGGCTGGTGTGCAGCAGGCGACCATGGTCCTGGGAGAGCAAGTCCGGTCTCCTCGGGAGCTCGATCGGCGCAGCAACTGACAGGTCCTACAGGAGGCTGTACCAGTACTGCCTCGGCCACGCTGGGGCGATCAGTATCACATCCGCTCTGTCCCTCTTGATCTTCAAGAGGACTCTGGCCAGGAGCGGGAAGGGGGGGGGAACGCGTTCATGAGGGTCCCCGTCCAATCAATAAGGAACGTGTCGGAAAGGGAGCCCGGCTCGCGACCCCGGAGTGAGCAAAAACTCGGGCACTTCGTGTTCCAGGACGACGCGAACAGGTCCAGTTGGGGAACACCCCACTCATGGAAAATCCAGGCCACTACCTCCGGATGCAGCGACCAGTCGTGTTGGGGTAGAAACGACCTGCTGAGGTGGTCCGCCTCGTCGTTCCTGACCCCCGGGAGGTGAGAGGCGGTTAAACAGAAATCGTACCTCACCGCCAAGTCCCAAAGACGAAGCGCCGCCTGGCACAGAGCCGAGGAGTGCGCTCCCCCCTGCTTGTTGATATAAAACATCGCAGTGGTATTGTCTATTAACACCTGAACCACTTTCCCCAATAAAGAGTGGCGAAACACCTTGCAAGCCAGTCTGACTGCCCTCAGTTCCTTGACATTGATGTGGAGGGCAGTCTCTCCCTAGGACCAACGCCCTTGTGTGGTCAGACCACCGGTGATGTGAGCTCCCCACCCCAAGTCTGATGCGTCCATGATCAGAGTAACCATGGGGGTGAGGGCTCTGAAGGGAACCCCTTCCAACAATGTCCCGGGGTCCAGCCACCAGTTCAGTGACCCCAGCATGGTGGGGGGCACCGTAACCACCCTGTTCAGAGAGTGCCTGCTGGGCACGTATACCTTGGCCAACCGTCCTTGGAGGGGCCTGAGCCTGAGGTGGGCCAACCTCACTACATAGGTGCACGAGGCCATGTGGCCTAACAGCTGCAGGCACTGCCTGGCTGTTGTCGTAGGGCACCTCTGTAACTGCGATATTATCGCCGCCATGGCCTCGAACCTCGAGCGTGGGAGGGAGGCTTTGGCCTGCACCGAGTCTAGGGATGCCCCTATAAACTCTATACGCTGTACCGGAAACAGCGTCGACTTCTGCTCGTTGATGAGCAGCCCCAGAGTATGGCAAGTGGTCTGGACAAAGGAGACCGCCTCGCGCACCTGCGACTTGGTCTTGCCCCTGATCAACCAGTCGTCCAGGTAGGGAAATATCTGGACGCCCCTGCACCTCAGGAAGGCCGCCACCACTGCCATACACTTGGTAAACACTCTGGGGGAGGAAGACAGGTCAAGGCAAGGCCGTAAATTGGTAGTGGGCACCAGCTACCACAAACCGTAGGTACCGCCTGTGGGCGCGAAGGATGGAGACGTGAAAGTACGCATCCTTCAGTCAAGGGCGGCAAACCAGTCCCCTGGGTTCAGGATGGGAATGATGGACGCTAGGGAAACCATGCGAAACTTTAGCTTCTTTATGAACCTGTTCAGCTTGCGCAGGTCCAGTATAGGCCTGAGGCCACCCTTGGCCTTGGGGACGAGGAAGTACCTCGAGTAGAACTCCTTCCCCACCTCGAGTGGCAGAATCGCTTCTATGGCTCCTTTGAGTAGGAGGGATTGGACCTCCTGAAGGAGTAATTGCTTGTGAGAGGGGTCCCTGAAGAGGGATGGAGGGGGAAGTGGGGAGGGGAGGCCAGAAGCTGAAGGGCGTAGCTCCAGTGCACTGTCTTGAGGACCCAGCGGTCCGATGTTATTACCCACCACAGGCTGAGGTAGGGCCTTAGCCTGTCCCAGAAAGGTGGGGAGCAACCCAGGGAACGGAAGACGATGCCACCCTTGGGCGCACCGTCAAAAGTTCTTCCTGCCCTTGAAGCCCTGAGAGGGTCCTTTATGAAATGAATTGGATGACCCCATGCGATCGTGCCGTCCAGAGCCCCTAGTCCTATCCCTGCCCCTCGCGGGGTGGAAAGGCCTAGGCGGTGGCCTAGGTTGCTGCCGCTGTGGCGGCTGCTGCAGCTGCTGGCGGGCTTGTAACCTCGCCTCCTGGGGCGTATATAGACCCAGGGAGCGCAGTGTTGCCCTCGAGTCCTTGAAGGCGTGCAGCTTTTCATCCGTCCTCTCCGAGAAGAGGGCAGCTCCATCAAATGGCAGATCTTGGATGGAGTGCTGCACCTCCTGAGACAGGTCCGTGGATTGCAGCCACGCTGCCCGCCGCATAGCGACAGCGGAGGCCATTGCCCTACTGGCCGTGTCCGCAGCGTCGGAGGCAGTTTGAAGAGCTGCACTGGCCCCAGCCAAACCTTCCTCCAGGACCATAGCGAAGTCCGCAGCTTGGTCCTGGGCAGGGACTCCGCGAATCTCCGCATGGAGTCCCACAAGTTCAGGTTATACCTGCCCAGGAGGGCCTGATGATTGGCCACCCTGAATTGGAGCGCCCCTGTGGAGTAGACCTTCCTGCCATAAAGGTCTAATCTCCTGCCCTCCTTGTTCTTAGGGGAGGCACTCTGAGCTCTCTGCCTGTCCTTCTGGTTGGCAGCGTCCACAACCAGAGTACCCGCGGCAGGGTGCGTGTACAAGTATTCGTGCCCTTCGGCTGGCACGTAATACTTTCTCTCAGTGCCCTTAGACGTGGGGGCGACCGAGGAATGGGTCTGCCAGACGGCCTTAGCCAGATGCAGGACCCTTTCATGGATGGGGAGGGCTATCCTTGATGGTCCTTGAGTCCCCACACACCCGAAGAGGGGGTCCACCTCTTCTTCTAGAACCTCGACCTCCAGGCTTCAGGAGCTCCTGATGAGCCCTGAAGTCAATCAGAGAGGCCCCTTGATCCCTAACAGCCGCCTCATCCGGCGACGAAGAATAGGACGGGTGGCGGGGTCCAGTGGAAGGGCCCTCCCCAGGGTCCTCCTCCTCCTCGGAGGAACGGTCACCCTCCTGCACCGAAGGTGCCTGTTGGGGAGGTAGCTGGGTGACCGAGGCAGGGGCCGACATAGTTCCCTGCCCCATCTGGGCTGCCCAGGGGCCCCACACTGGCCACTGCCAGGGACCCCGGGCCCAGCTCAGAGGTGGCGCCGGTGCCGAGGGCAACGCTGGTGCCACCGTGAAAGTCGGTGCAGGTACCGATTGTGGTGCCGGTGCCAGCTGCAGTGCCAGCTGTAGTACCATCTCCTGATGTCGGGTCCGGGACCCCGAGTCAGGAGATCGGTGCCAGCAAGGCCGCCAGGAAGAGACACTCCGGGACCCGCCATGCGACGATCCTGAGGAGCGACGTCTATGGCGTCAATGGGGCGACGGCGACGAAGACGAGGACCGGTACCAGGAGAGGGACAACTTTCGATGCCTCTTCCTTGGTGCTGGGGAGCGGTGCCGAGAGCGCCGTCTCAGTGCCGGGCTAGAATCCGACGACGAAGAGCGGTGCCACGACCTGGAGCGGTGCGGGGACCTGGACCGGTACCTCAACGCGTTGTCGGAGGACGAGGAGGGAGAGGAGCCGAGCCCGACTCTCTGGCATCTGGTGGTGGGCGGCCTATCCTCTGGTGCCGGGGCCGCCCACCCCAAGAGAGTGCTGGAGGCGTGGGCAAGGCCAACAAGGCTCGAGGCGCCTCGAACGCCTCCAGCGTGGAAGAGTCCTGCACAGGGGGTCCCCCACTCCCAGGAGTCGGGGGAACCTCCCTGATCGGTGCTGGTGCCGGAGCAGGGGCAGGCGGCACATCGGAGAGCCTCAGCACCTCCGGGCTCGACCCTGGCCACTCCTGCAGTGCGGGAGAGCGCTGCAAGCGTGGGCGGCGCTTCTTTTTTTTCGGCCCCAGGGCCCCCGGTGCGCTCCGCACCGAGGACACACTCGGTGGCGGGGTAGTCCGCGATGGCTCGGACGCCGGACTCAACGCGGACTCCATGAGAAAAGCCCTCAGCCTCACTTCTCTTTCTTTTTGAGTCTGAGGCTTAAAGGACTTACAAATCTGGCAACGATCCTTGCGGTGCTGTTCCCCCAAACACCTTCGGCAACGATCATGGGGGTTGCTGACGGGAAAAACCTTCCTGCAGCCAGCACAGGGTTTAAACCCGGGCAAGCCCGGCATAGCCGGGTCGCCTAGAGCCCGAAGGCTATCCTATCTAACTAAAAAAACCTTAACTAACTATAAACTAAGTTAGTTCAGGGTGAACTGCTAACTAACTACTCACTTTTTGCAAAGAAGAAAAACCTGTGAGAGCAGGGGTTGTTCTCAACCAGCTGTCACGGGCGGAAAGAAGGAACTGAGGAGGGGAGGGGCCGGCAGCACCCTATGTACCGCCGCATGAGGGTGGCACTCCAGGGGGCGCTGAGACCGACCCCTACAGGGGGCTGCTAGGGAAAAGTTCTCCGAAGGGCCGTGCACGAGGGCGCGCACACACCTAAGTGGAATGCATATGAGCAATCACTTGAAGGAGAAGATGGAGTTTCTATTTTTCAAGGGACTCAGTCAGTAGAGATGGCTGACAAAGCACGAGATGGAATGTGCCTTTCTAGCAGATGTTTAGTTTTATAATGTGTAGCAATAAGAAGATGGTTATGAGGCCTAGGGTGCCACTAAGTACAGAATGAGGAGGAAGACCTTGCCACTTAGATAGGGGGAGTTGAAATTGTGAGACTAAGGAATTCCTTAGATAAGTTTTTTAGTAAGCATTGCCATGGAAACTGACATAAAAAACTTGTGTAAGACTATATACATTTTTAGAAATGTATGCTTAGGGTCACCCCTGACCATCAGGCCACCTCCTTACGTAAGGAAAAATAAAATTTGACTTTGCTAATGGTCCATCTAATTTGGACCATCTGCTTGGCAACAGACGTGTAAGTAAGGACCCGAGGGTGGGTTCCTCGACAATACACAAGTTTTTTATGTCACTTGCATATCTCCCGTTGACTGCCACCGAATCCGGAAGGTAAGTGCAGGCCAGGTCTAAGTTAGATGTAAATACCTATTTGGAAAAATTTGCCAAAAATGCTCAAATATTGAATTCTATTTTAATTGTCAAATCAGAGGTGAAATGGATATCCACTTGCCAGCCATATGACTGAAGGTAGTAGGATAAGAACTGTTCAGTCCAGTTATTCATTCTGTTTATTGAACTGAAGAAAGGGAATACAAACATTTCTGTTACGTGCTGTGCACTGCCATGGAAAGTGTGTTTGTTTAAAAAAAACCTAATAAAAACCAATCAGTTATGTAGTTCCCACTGAACAATTTTCTTTTTAAAGATGTTTAAAATACTACACATTTATAAAATAAAGTTAACAAAAGGTGTTCCGTAAATAATTAGTAAAACAAGTGAAAATAAATATGAGACCCAACGTTCTTATATTTTAATGTAATAATATAGCAAAGAAATTTAAACTACTTAATATAATCCAAGGACAGTAACAAAAATCCAGAAAGTTTAATAACGCAATCCTTTGAAACATTTAATATCAGTCCATAGCAAATAGTCATTACATACCAAAAGCTCTAAGTGTTAACTAGTTCCACCACAACTCCATATAAATCTTGACAATTTAGAAATCTTGAGATCAACAGTAAAGTTCTTTTCTTGATCTCTACAGCTTGGTTTGTAAGTACATACATGCTTTGATTATCCATTTTGTCCCATTCATTTTCAGAGCCAATAACTTTTTTCCATCTGTGCCTAAAAATGTTAAGATTCAAATCTAGCACATTACTCTAACAATGAAAAACGTTTAAGTAAAAGATGGGGCACATTGAATTTCAAATTTATAAAAATATACTGATATTAACTGAAGCCTGTAGTCAGGACACTTCACATACACACAACATGACCTAAAGTATGTAGTAAATCATGACCAGTACCTAGAACACTTGGTTCCATGTCTCTATGCAATACATACACACACCCTCGCACTCTCTCTCATATATCACATGGGAAAATATTCACACTTAGCTGTTTTACTGAACCCAGGTAATCTGGATTATCAGACAGGAAATGGGTTTATGGGTTTGTGTTTCAGCAACTACAGGCAGCTACTGCAGCTGTTCAACAACACTGCACAATTCAATTAAGTCCCCCTGTTTTGAAAACGTACAAGAGTAAATGAAGTTCTGCTCATTTTAAAGACAATTAGCAGTTCTTCCTAAATCAAGTATGGTAGCTGAAAATGAACAAGTCAATATTACATATTTTTAAAGCCATATTTTGGATTGGTGTGCCTCTTTTAGCAATTGTTTCAAATTAAATTGAGGCAACTTATTGTTTTGGGGACATGGATATGAACAAGAGTCTACTGAAAATCTGTCTTCTCTCCTCTCCACTCCTGCACATTATCAGCCAATAAATTTGGCTGTAAACTAGACTTGACCCACCTTTATGTATATAATCTACTCAAACTCACTATCAGTTCTAGTTCCCATGAAGCAATATTCTAATAAAGAAACCTTCAAACTTTTGTTTGGGTTGGGAAGCATTATTTACTGGTGCAGTGAGATGCCACTAGACACACATACTGCCAATGGTGGATTGATTGCATTAAATGTTACTTGCTTGAAACTAGGATGAGAAGTTATTGGCAAGAGTTGGATACTTCTCCAGCTTTCATATTTGCCCTAGTTTTACAATTATCAGGTTCACTTCTTTTACATTTGAACTTGTACTAAAAAAAAAAAAAAAAGAGTGAGGTAATTGGACATGAAATTAACTTTTACAGAAGGGAGAGATTTGTAAGTTTATTTCCCCCCTTGTGTTCCATCATCTCTCTCAAAAAACTACTTACCTGAACAGCTCAGCATTCAGATAAATGGTTAAGCATAATTCATGAAAGATTTAGATTGCTGATAATCTGTAGCTATTGTAAATATTTTAATTAACTATAAAAAAGGCAAAAAAATAAGTTTACAGTATGTTCCCCCAGGAGTATAGGCTGACGTACTAGAAATAACTGGTATTTATTCCCAATGTTTACTTGCTCCAATCCTTAGAATGCAGCCTAGGAACATTTTTAAGCACATGGAAATTAACATGCTGCAGATGAGTTGACTGCATTTGCTTTTTCCATAGCCAAAGTCTCATTTTTGGTCTATGTGCAAAAAGTATTGGTACTTCTCAAACTGCACATCATAACTGTATGGTGGCATGTTAGAAATAGTTTAAGGCTGCTGTTCTGTTTAGTTTAGACCATAGAACAGTGGCCAAAACCTTTGTTCATTGCACACAGGTCTACAGGTAACCCTGCTGTCAGACTAAGTACCATAAATCTTTGTTTTGCCAGTCTCACTTTTCTATCAGTCTCCGCATATCATGTGCAAGATGCAGGCACAATGTACATAGCAAACTTGTTCAGACAGACTTCTAGAAATGAATTGCTCCACCTAGCTGGTACAGAAGCCTTACCATTTATATTGCATAGTTAAGTTACATAACTAAATTAAAGTGGCAATCTCAAAATGTGCTTCTCACTAACCCCATTCGGAAGTGTACACCATATATACATCAGGCAAATGCGCTAAAGTCCAGAAACTCTTGAATTTGGAGGTTGCGCAGATGGGAGCAAGGCAAGTATTCTTGCAAGAGAGAATTAAAGTTTCATATTCTTGGTCATGTATCAATGACAAAGAAGGTACTGACTGATGTGTGCTCTAATGTAGCTTGTACTAGATATGGAGTCCCGGCTAAGTTTTAGCTATAGGTAAGATGCTGAAAATCCTGTGAAGTGATTAAGTACACATCAGTCTTCTGAGTATATATTAGAGGCTTGATCCCACATTCCTTACACACACAAAATTCTTTAGTAGTAGTTTTTGGGTGAACGAACAACAGAACAGGCACCCCGTCATCTAAAAGTATAAAGGGTTAAAAAAAAATCTTCAGTTACAGCATTACTTGCTCTTAGTGGAATAGAGATTTTTATTCAAGCTTAAAAGGCGAGTGTAATGCTTTAAAAAAATACTAAAAATGCAAAATTAATAGAATGTACATGAAGCCTTCAAAGTGATAAATAGCAGTTGCTGTTAGCAACTGTACACTACTTTGAAGATGTAAAGCACTGTACAAAATTTGGATATTCAACTTTTATTTAAACCAAAAGGGATAGCCTGCCAAGACTTGAGCTCAGTGTTCTTTGTTTCTCCTGCAATCTGTAGTAATATTACTGACACCACAGAAATGAAGACTATAATCTTCATACTGTGACATGCCATCAGTTGCAGCAGGAGAAACAAAATGTTGATCTCCAGAATAAGCAGGTCAAGAGAAAAGAACTAAATTTTTTTGTTTTAAAATTTGTTTGTAAACCAAATCTACGAAGATATTCTCAATTATTTCTAGTATTAAACAGTGTTTTATATTTGCTTATAAAGCATTTCAGTTGAATTTTAAAGTAGTTTTGGGAAGCTGAAGATGAATGAACAAGACTGAAGGTATTAACATGCAGTTCTTATTTCAGATGGAAAATAACAAAACAGGATTAATCTGGTCAGATTAAGGTCTGGTGTCGGCAAAAATTGTGTACAAATGTTAAGTGTTTAAGATTACATGCAAGTGAGAGTAGAACCACCTAATGGCCATAATCTGTTAGAATCTCTTTTGTATTATATTCCTTGGGAGCATTCATTTGGGTCCTATCCCCACTCTTTCCCTGTCTTGTATTATATGCCTTGAGGGCATTCATTTGGGTCCTATCCCCACCCTTTGAAAAGTGTCCTATTACTGTGTTATTTCCCGTTTCCAAACCACTATAGTATGTTTTTCTTCCTATGGACAATGGCAAAGTTATCCCTTCACCCAACCAAGACAGACACTAGAGTATAGATTTACTTAGTCCTCATATGAGACTCATTCATCCTTTTCTTCATAACTTCCCTGCTCCCTCTTTACTTCAAGGCAGCCCTGATACTACCTTCACCATCCAGTTGAGAGAAGGGAATCTAACACCATTCCATAATCAATTGCTGAGCAGTGCAGAAGCACACTAGAGATACCAGGCCATCTGTTTATTCTGAGAAGCATTCAGTACTCAAACTGTCTTTTTAATAGGAAATTAAGGAACCATTCCTAAAAATGTAAGGCTATTCACAGCACCAGCATAGAACAAGGTCCAGCAGACTCATTTAAACCTGTAAACTTCAAAATATCTCCAAAAAAACAAAAATCCCCCCAGAAGTATGCATCTTTGTTAGTCAAATGCTAAGGAAAATTCTGCAGTTGTATTTAAGTTAGGGGGAAATTATACAAATCCTCACTATGTATTGTAATTTGAGTGACAAAAGGTACTTTTACTAAGTTTTAAAATTACAAAGCAAAATAGTATTATTCTCTTGCAGCATTATCCTTGTTTCAGATCCTTCCTAGTTTTTATCACAATTGTTGCACAAGTTAAGACAAACTTGTTGCACACATTTATGTTATCTAAAAATGGACCTTTATCCTGTTCAATAAAGTACTAGACTCTTGGTGCATTTTGATAGCTCTCACTTCTAAATAATCCAGTTTCTTTATTAAGATGGGTAATGAGGTTTCTGTTAAAAGAATACTTTACGTAGCCGGTGTAAAACTCCTTCCAGCCACTGTTTTTGACCATGTCTTGCATGACACTCTAAAAGAGCATCAGTTATACTGTATTTCACGACACTATTTTTAAGCTGGTTTAAATTCCAAATGTATACAAATGAAGTCACTTTAATCCTATAAATAATTTATTTTTAAAAAAATTGTGCTGTTAACCCCTTTACAGGGCAACGAGCTATGTGAAAAGTACAAAACTTTTTGTCAAGTGTGATATTGAGAGTGCTTTTGACATAGTTCACTGGTTTATCATCTGGATTTATATATACTGCGCAACGAGCAAGGCTAGAATCCATGAACCAAGCTGCAAAGATCTCAAGCTAAATAAGGCGGAGAGAGATTTAGAGAAACAAGAGAAGGAAATACTTTCCTATCCAATGTATACCCTTCAGACTAAAGCACTCTATCAAGCCTTCTAAACTGTTAAATAAAGTTTTCCAAACAAGCATTTAAACTTCATTACACAGAAGAGCAACGAGAACGGTAGCCTGCCAGACAAAAAGGCAGGAGAGAAAAAAATATATATACTGAGTTCAATGGTTAGCCTGAATGTAGCACAGTTCTTCACAACCGATGGAGGTGGGGAGTGGGGTGTAATTCAACACGGCGTCCAACAACGTTCTGACGACGTGCTTCATCTCAACTGGTTACTATGAAGCAAGGTGGTAAATGTTTGGCCCCGGTCGGGCTTCAGAAATGGTTCTTTTTTCATGACGAGCATATCTGTCCAGCTATCAATCATGTTGTTTGCACCAAATCCCAAGCCATTTAAAATACGACTAATTTTAAGTTAAAGAGAAGTCGTCTGCTCCAAATTTGCCATCAACTATCCATGCTACTGCATTCCTCTGAGCAAAGAAGATGAAAGAAAGATTAAACTTGGATTATAAGAAATTCTTCAAGATGTAACAAACTCCACTGCAAGATATACAAATCACATGTATAAAAGTAACATGCACAAAATGTAACAACATGCTTCACAGTAATTATGCGCTATGGATTTTATCCTCCTCCATGAAGGGGAGCTACCCTCTTCCATTCTATTAAAATGTATGTAGCTAATAATTTTTTCACTTTACCAAAAAGTAGCTCTTTCTGACTTCTGAGTATCACAAGAATGGGGGGAGGGGGGGAGGAAGGGAGAGGGTGTATAGAGAAAAAAGTACTAGCTGGCTCTGGGTCTCCTTTCAGGACATTGAAACATGGTATTTGAAGAGGCTTTTTGTTACTGAACACATACTACTTAAAAACTTAGTGACACTATAAAAATAAAAGGTATGTAGTAGACACTGATCTAGAATTGACAGGACTTTTTTTCATAGTGCAATCTCACTACTCTTATTCTTTCAAAGAAATAGTCTCTATCATTGACAATTTTTAGATATAGGTCAATATTGGGAAAGGATCACTAAGGATACAGCCCTGTTGGACTTCAGAAGTTCTGAGAACATTATGTGAAAACATGAATTACAGAACTATTTGCTTATCATTTTAAGATTCCTGAAGTATTGGAACACTAATCCCAACAATGCTGCCTGTGTTATACAGAGCGCTATATAAAAGAAATCCACATTGTTTTTACTGTACATTTTTCCCTGCCCTCCTTTTCTGTTATTCATGTTATACAAACATTTGTTTTCTTGGGGCAGGCAGATTTTAAATTTTAGATTTGTATAAAGGTGGTGGAAATGGGAAGGGAAAGGAATGAGAGGAACAGGAACTGGAGAGTGTTTTGAGTTGGTTGGGACTGTTAACAGAATATACAGTATTTTACATTTAAGTATAGGTTTGATTTTGTTTAAGTCATTACCATCAAACATCTGTTTGGTGGCATGTCTCCACACAAGAGCTATTACCAGCAGCAACCTTGTTAGCAATCTCAGTAGAAAGGCTATGGATTAAACAGACACAGAAACTGAAATTCCCTGTATTGCAATAGGATACGATTGAGACAGGAGTGGAGGGGGAACTTGCAATTCCACTGCCTGTGTGCTGTACCAGCTTTCTGGGTAAATGACTAGTCTCCAGGGCTATCTACTACCTTTCAGGGGCATTAAATTTACTTGAGTGTAAATACTAGCCTAACTCTGGAAGTGAAATGAGGGTATTTGTTGTTTAATGTTTGCACAACAGTATTTATAATGTTTTATATTTTCCAAGTGTTAGAGAATAATATGTTATTCTACATGCAGAGAACACAAGCAAAGTTAAGGCCATCTTGAGGTGTCCAATGTTACCTACTAGGCCCATGTTGGAGGTTTAAATGGTCACTGGAATGCCTCCAATGGCATCACTTTGCAGCTCTATATGTTTGGGGAATAAGTAGACATTGTTCTGGGGTCTGATGATTGAGGCCTTTTTCAGGTAATTCTGTCTGAGGCCTATGGATTGTTTACTATATTATTTTATTCATTACTTATATTCTTATTCTATATTTTAATCACCATCAAAGAAATCCAAAGCAATTGGCTTGGTTATTATTTCAATTATATAAGCTTCTAGTACAATTTATTTTAAAAAGATATGCACAGAAATTGCTTTACCTTCAATATCCTGGTTGTCTATGAAAGGTGCTGGTCCCCATAATCTAACAGTGCCATCATCGGAGGCACTGGCCATCATGGATGGAATCTGCGGGTTCCAGCTCACACAGTTAACTGTACGCGTGTGCCCTGTCAGCTCCGCAATTGGCAGTTCACTACGTTTGTGCCAAATATACACTTTATGATCTAAATAAAACATGGATTTGAAGCAGCAACATGAGAAATATTGAATTAAATGTCCTAGATACATCAATCTCCTAATTTTTCATATTAAAATTACACTCTTCCAGATACCTAAAAACATAATGTGTATCAATATTGCATACAAAATTAAGTATTGTTAAAAAACTAAAACTGAACCCCCCCTAATGTGCAGCAACACTAACAAGATTTTGGTTCACTCTAAAGGGGATCTGATTAAGAGTGTGGGCAAAACTCAGATGTCTTATTAAGACTTACAACTCTAGCTGGCTCATCTGAGGGAAAGCATTTGAGACTGCACTGAATCTTATAACTGTCACCAGTGCATGGGCAGAAACACAAATCAAGCTCCTCCTAAATTAAGGATATGCTGCTGCAAGCTGATTCCAGGAAAATAATGCAGATATATTTTAAAAACAATATTAAAGGATAAATGCACGCGTATTATACAGACCTTGAGTTAAGATGCAATATTTAGGAGTGATAAATAAGGTTGCATTTAGAATAGTTCAAGCTTAAGTCTTGGTACTGAGGCTTTCAAAAATTCTAACCAACTTAGTCAATGACCTAATGAGATCATGCACCTTATATAGTTTGTGGTGCCTCTGTTTCCCCATGTGTAAAGTGGAAACAAATTACTGACCAACTTCACTGGATAAGAATTAAATTAAATGTTTGTATGGCATTCTGAAGATGTAAAGTCCTACATACTAAATAGATTTCAAATAGGATTCTAAAGAACTTCCTTTTGTGAACAGTAGCAACTCCTGTTTATAATTTCTAGTAATATATTTTAAAAACTGTAATTGGTCAAATAATCTCACAAATAAAAAAACCCTCTGCTTTATAATGAATTGCAAGTTATTTAAGACTAACTAGTTAAAATGAGGTATTTTCTCCGAATGTAGATTAACAGCCTCTGACAAACCTGTAGATTGACTTGTTTCTAAAAGCTGCATCAGGCTCTCTCAAATGGAAATACATAGAGTGAACTACAACAAACTGTCTACTCAAATGTACGTACACTACTAGAATTTGATACTAGAATTTCAGAATTAGAGCTTTGAGGAACAGACTGAGACAACACTTTATACAATCCAATGTGATTCTGAAGACATAAAAAAAGTCAGAGAACCCTACGCCGGCCTTTACAAAATAGGCTCGCTTTCTGACCTACCTGCTAGAACAGGACCTGGGAATCATTTGGTAAAGAAACTGCTTTCTGCCTAATCAGCTCATTTGAATAAACCACCATCACATTATGGTATTTGCATGAAATATACGCCTTGTGTTTACATTTTTCACTCCCCTGATTTCAGATGACAGAATTATCCATTCTGTGCATCAAATCTATATTAAAAAAAATCTGCTGTCTGCTCTGGAGCCTGAGTTATGCACCCAGAATCTGCTATCTGGAGACTCAACGTGTAAATGCAAGTCAGCATTTTGGTGCTTGACAGTGGATGTGTGCGTATTTGTTAAAAAAAACAAAACAAAAACCAAAAAAACCCCACCAAGCTAGATTCAGGCAGAAGTCAATTTTACTTTCAAAAGAGATTCTTATAGTCTTCCTATAGGTGCAGGTGTTAGAAAAAAAGCCTACCTAGCTGACAACATACCTTTAAATTTAAGAGGTTATGACATTTTAATCTGTTACTTTTTTTGTACATAGAGACTTTCACAGCAGCCACATTTGCAACAATTCAGTGCAAAGAGGCAACAGCCTCTGGCAGTCCGAATCTAAATAAGGTGCCATCAGCTTCAACTACAGCTGGGTAGTTTTTAGACACTGAAAATAAAAAAAATAAAAAAGCTGTTCTTAAGATGATGACCTGCATAAATTCATTACCACATTAATGTCACACACATAGTAGGTCATAAGTAAGAGATGTGTCCATTTAAAAAAAGAAGACGACTGGTGTACTGTAGAATGTACACCCCCCCACACAAAACATCAGCTCAGCATACAGCCCTGAACTTTCTGGCACACAAGTACTAAACCCCACACCAGGTCTCTGGCTCAAAGCTGATGAGGATGACACTGCATTAGAGGTGCTGTCTTTTGGCTGGTATCTTCCACTAAATAAGGGCAGGAGGGAACCTTAGTTTAAATGTAAAGATCTTTCTGCTCTTAAAAAAAAAAAAAAGCTCTAGTGTCCTAGCCAACATCTCCTCTTTCCAAAGAGACTCCACTGTGAGCTACTGAGTACAAAAAGCGATTACTCAGTTTACCTTGGTGCACTACAAATACTGGGCCTGAGCAGGGCTCAGCACCCTCAAGTCCCACTGATCTCAATGGGAGCTGAATAAGCTCAACCCCTCACAAGATTGAGCCAATTCACTCAAAAAGCAGTTCAGGACAGGCTCAGTGAACTAAATTCTATTCTCACCATAGATTTACAAGTATGAAAAACACAAGTCAAAAAAACCCCAACCCACGTGCCATGTCATCCACTGCTATATTTGTGACTATTATTATTATAATTAATTCCACTTGAGCTGAGATGACTACTCTCCTGGAATTAAAGTCTGACCACACCTACCATTGAAAAACTACAAATCCAATGAATTTAGGTTACTCACCAGAGAATTATTTTGGCCAAAAGCACGACTGCTAACATCATGCCTCTCAAAAAACCACAGACCTACACATAGTTAAAGCTTTACTCAGTACTATTAATCCCTTTATAGGAGTGAGATGGAAGAGACCTATTAAAGCATACAGGCTATCCTTTCTATCGGTGCACGATTGTTCCTTACAATATATATATATTATATTCAGGAAAACTCAGACACACCTTTGTTTACTCCGGTGGACAACTACTTCCTTTTACAGACAATAGTTGCTGATAATAAGATTAAAAATAGCCCATTAAAACATGGAAAGCATATATTGCATCACCCCCTTTTACACAGAAAAGGGGTGTTGAAATGCACATCAACTAAAATCTGAAGTCTTTAAAGCAGATGTTACCTTCACTGCCACTAGCGATGAAGTCTTCATTATGGCCTCCAAAACACGAGTGAATTGTGTAAAACCCTTGTGTAACACCTTGATACTTTCTCACTAAAACTCTGTCTTGCAAGTCCCATAAGTGGACTCCCTGAGGGGGGCAAAGAGCATGATGGAAGTTATTTTTATTGTAAGACAATATCCAGTACCTACCTTTGAAGTATTCCACTTTTATCATTTGTTTATTTTTGGCATGTGAACCAGCTGGGGGCAATGAAACTAGACCATAAAGTGAACTGAATGGATCTCATGCACTAGAACAATGGCATAAACTTTTATCCTGTCTCCCATTCTAGCACCCAATTCTCTACTATATGGTTTCTGAAATAATTAATTCTGAAGTCCAAAAAGAAAAGCTATGCGGAATACCAATATTCCAGGGATAACTCTAGAATATTGCTGCAGTGTTGGAAAGACAAACATTGTAGAATGAAATGTTAAAATCTAGTAGTATATATTTTGTAATTTACAGTCAAAATATTTCTATTCATACTATGTTTTGTGAAGCCTTTTTTGAAGAACCCTGTATTTGCTTATTTGTGTATGTACATACTGTGAACTTCATGTGTTTTGTGGAATACTGCTTTATCTATTGTTTAATATCATTACAGATCCCAAATTCCCTCAGATTTTCTAAAAAATAAAATTAGTGGTGGCAAGAAAGTCTTACTTGTATTTTTATTTATCAAACTTACCTGAGTTGCTACATTTAACAAAGCTAATCTGCCATTTTTTGAAATAGTAAATGACATAATAGGATGATCTTCTTGTACTCTGAAATCACAGGACAGACATCAGAATGTTAGGAGCACTACTATTTAGACATTTAAAAAAGTAACACGAACAAAGAAAGTTTTCATTTGCAATACTTCCATTCACTGTTACAATTAAGTGGGCCATTAATTTTGTATTTGAAAGATCACAACGAGAACTGAGGTTAAGTCATCTGGTTCTATTTCACATGGGTCCACAGAGAAACCATGTAATGTAGATAAATGTGTCATTCTGGTATATTACAGACTGTTTTCTCAATAGGGCAATCTATTAGATTTGTGAGAGAGTTAAGAACTTGTAAGAAAAAAGTAGTTACATGTTCCTGTCTGTAAGGTCCTCAAAGTTATAACCCCGAATTCGTTGGTGCGTGTCTGATGCCAGAACAGTCTTCCCGTCACTCAAACACCAAAGGCATTGCACTCTCACTCCTTCCCAGGAGTCAAGGAGATTACCATCTAGATCCTAATTAGGAAAGAAATATAACCAAGGTGTTCTTTTAAGTTTCCAAGGAATTCTAATGAGAGTTTTAGTTATAATAACTAAGAGAACGAAGTGAGAGAAGAGTTCTCTCGATCACCAAATGCTATCTGATACCGGACATGAGAATTAGTGTTTTGTTTAGAATTTCCTTCCACCTCCACCTTCAAACCAACACAGAGACCAGAAAATCCCTCATCCACATTTCTTTTGAGGTTTGACATGGTTGCAATATACCTCCTGCTCAAGTCAGCCAGTTACTGCAAGAACTCAGCTCTTCCAGCACCATTGCAATACTCTCATTACAGTGACCAAGACAGCAAGAAACCATACGCCCAAACAGATGGAAGTCCATAGCCTCAACATATCCATAGGACTGATGCCTCCCCTCCCTTTTTAAATTTAAATAGCTTTGCATGCTAGAAATTTAAATGATGAATTCTACAGAAAGCTAGTTTCTTCAGCCTGAAGTGTTCACTAATCAACAATTCCTCTGAATGCAAGTCAGAGAATGCTAAAAATGTTATTCAACTAAATTGATCCAGCATACCAATGTTTACTTCAGTAATATACTTGCTTTGGTACTGAAGGATAAACGAGCCCTGGTCAGGGAATTAGTGTGCATGCTACATTACCTCCAAAATTAGGAGGACCAAACGATTTCCAAGGCAACTACGTGGATAGTAAATTAAATTTTTTTTCATTACATGTACTCTAGTGATTACCTGAACATATAAAGAAAAGACCCATTAATCCTGTTACACCTGTTTTTACTCTTAAGTGCATTCTGCTGTTTTCAGCTGCAATGAAACAAGTGTTCTAAGGGGATATGAACACACAAGTACAACTTACACACTGATAGAACTGTCCACGTTGCCCTCCTGTTACAAAGCGTTTCCCATCTGGATTCCAAGCCACACTGGTTAAACTGTCTTCATGAGATTGACTCATCTTTGTTCTCAGCTCACCAGTCTGGAGAGGAAACAAAGAAAATCATCCACCAGAAAAAATCCAGCATTCCCCACCCCCTAAAGACATACAAGTAACAGATGTTACACATTACACTTAACCTAGTGTTTCTAATTATAGGCATTTCACTGCATTAATTGCATAAAAAGGTAAAAAAAGTTGCACATTATGAAAGCCTTCTGGGGAGCAGTGAGGAAGTGGAGCTGGGGTCATTCTAATTTTCTTTCAGCATGGGAAACTGTCAGACTTGTTTTCACTCCAGCAACTGCAATGAACTTAGTCTTGGAACTTTTTTGCCTCCACTTCACATTTGAACCCAGGACAGGTAGGAGGTGTATTTAATGGATTTGGAGGAAAGGATTAAGAATGGGGAAGAAAAAAGGAAAGAAGAGATGTGAAGAAAGGACAAAGTGAAATATCAATGAAGGAATGTAAAAAGATAAGCAAGAGGCAAAGAAAAATAAAAAAGGGGAGTGAAGGAAAGGAAAACAAGAATGCAGAAACAATAAATTAATTTTTACTAGAGCTGAGTACCAAAAAACCTTACATAGAACATAAGAATGGCGATAGTGAGTAAATCCAGTGGTGTATCTAGCCCATTACCCTGTCTTCCAACAGCCCCAGATGCTTCAGAGGGAATAAACAGAAGAGGGCAATCATCAACCGATCCATCCTGTCCAGATTCTGACAGTCAGAAGTTTAGAGACATGCAGAATGTTGGGTTGTGTCCCTGACCACCGTGGCTAATAGCCATTGATGGACCTATCCTTCATAAACTCATCTAATTCTTTTTTTAATGCAGTTACGCTTTTGACCTTCAACATCCCCTGGCAAGGAATTCCACAGTTGACCACGCATAGTGCGAAGTACTTCTTTATGTTAGTTTTAAACCTGCTGCCTATTAATTTAATTGGGTGATCCTAGGTTCTTGTGTTATATTGAAGCGATAAACACCATTTCCTTATTCACTTTCTGCACACCATTAGTTATTTTATAGACCTAGAATCACTCTCACCTTTGTTGTCTTTTCTAAACTGAGCACTACCAGTCTTTTTAATCTCTCCTTGTGCAGACGCTGTTTCATGCCCCTAATAATTTTTGTTCCCTTCTCTGTTCCTTTTCCAATTCTAACATCTTTCTTGAGAGGGGAAGACCAGAACTGCACGCAGCACTCAAGGCAGTGGGTGTATTTAATAGATTTGGAGGGAAGGGTTATGAATGGGGAAGAAGAAAGGAAAGAAGAGATGTATCATGAATTTATATACTGGCATTATGATATTTACTGTCGTATTTATCCCTTTCCTAAAGGTTCCTAACATTCTGTTAAATAAATTTAAAAAAATATTTATTTATATTTACTGTCACTGCACATTGAGCAAATGTTTTCAGAGAACTGTCCACAAATGACTACAAGATCTCTTTTTCTTGAGCGGTAACAGCTAATTTAGACCCCATCATTTTGTATATATAATTGAAATTAAATGTTGATAAGTAATGCATGTGTGGAAAAAAATTCCATCTGCCAGTTTGTTGCCCAGTCACCTGGTTTAGGGAGATCCCTTTATCAAGCAGCTCTGGACTTAGCCGTCTCAATTTGTATCTTCTGTGAATTGTGCCATCTCACTGTTCACCCCCTTTTCTGGATCATTTATGAATGTGTTGAACAGCACAGGTCCCAGGACAGATCCATGGGCCCCTGCCCTCCATTTACCTCCCTCCATTGTGAAAATGACCATTTTTTCCTATCTTAGCTAATTGCTGATCCATGAGAGGACCTTCTTTCTTCTCCCATGACTGCTTAATTTAAGAGCCTTTGGCGTGGGACCTTGTAAAAGGCTTTCTATATCCAGTGGATCATTCTTGTCCACATTTGTTGACCCTCTCAAAGAATTTTAATAGATTGGCAAGGCATGATTTCCTTTTACAAACTCTGTGTTGACTCATCTCAAACACACCACATTTATCAGTGTGTCTGATAATTCTGTTCTTAACCATAGTTTCAACCAGTTTGGTACTGAAGTTAGCATGCAGTTGCCAGGATCACCTCTGGAGCCTCTCAAAAATTGGCGTTACATTAGCTATCCTCCAGACATTTGGTACAAAGGCTGATTTAAAGGGATAAGTTACATACCATAGTTAATAGTTCTGCAATTTCATATCTGAATTCCTTCAGAACTCTTGGATGAATACCATCTGACCCGGGTGACTTATTAAATTTAAAGAGTATCAGTTTGTTCCAAAACCACTTTTATTAATGCCTCAGTCTAAGACAGTTGCTCAGATGTGTCACCTAAAAAGAATGATTCAGGTATGGGAATCTTGCTCTCATCCTCTGCAGTGAAGACTGATGCAAATAATTCATTTTGCTTCTCTGCAACGGCCTTGTCTTCCTTACAATAACTTCTGGTTACCATTCTCTGGATATTGCAGCGTAAACTCCATGCTAGGATGGACTTTGTCCATGGATTGTAAAGTAGATTCTAAAGCAGGGGTGTCACACTCATTTGGAGGAAAGGGTCAAATGCCATGTTTCATTATAGTATTTGAGATATAAATCCACTGGGATATAAATTCTTCACTTCATATTCCCCTCAATCCTCATTGATCTCCCACAGGTATCACTGGGAGATTTGACCAGCATGAGCTTTTATGTAGTAACTAAACCATTATTGATTATTAAATTCCTTCCTCTGCACTCAGCATCACTCAGTGAGTGACTTTGTTCCCCTTTAGGTCACTACTTCTGCCTTTTGTTTCTCTTCTTTTCTCTGTCTGAGCCTCTCTTCTGTACTTCCTTCCCTGCAACATCTCCCTAGTCTCTCAAGGGCTTTACTCTCCTAAAATGATCAGCAATGGAATATGTAACCTTGATACCAAAATATCCTTTGTTAGCCTTAAGAGTCGATAGTTCAACGGAGATGAACAACAAAGTTAACTCGAGTCACTGTTTCAGGCTGTCTGCCGACTCAGATATAATGATTATGGGTTTACACTGTTCACATTCCAAAAGTTCTCTCTGCAGCCAGAGGTGCAAGAAACCTTTTTAATTTTAAATGACACCTTTAGATTCTACACAATCTTAACGTGTTCTATGGGCCAGATCCAGCCTGTATTGGCCATATGTTTCACATTCAACTTCTAAAGCCCTAAATTACTTTCTGGATTGCCTCACGCACTGAACAAAGACAGGACAAAATGCTCTTTTCCCAGCACTACACGGAGGGGTCAGACTCCACCTCACCAGCAACTTGGACCACAAAATTAAAGTGGTCACAGTAGTTGGGGTTCCTAGCTATTTCCTCACCTCTGTGAGATAAACCTCATAAACGTCACAAACATTAGAAGCAAAACAACTCATCTTTATAAAAGCCATGGGACTAAAGGAATTCACAACTAAATCCTCAAATAAATTCTCTTGAAATGCATCATCCGGACTTCTAAAAAAAAAAAAAATAGTAACTGCTCTCTGGTATGGATGATCACTTGGAATGGAAACGTGGTAGCCACCTCATTGTATTCCAGAGTTGAAAGGATAGAATTAGGAAGAGTAGACTCACTGACATATTAGTTTCGTTTCTATTCACATTTAGTATACAAATTTTATATGCTACCTAGATTTGGGTGTATTTGCAACCTTTTTAATAAAATGAAAAACTGCAATTTTTCTATGCTCCCCTATAGAAACAAACTTACTGAGGTGATTGCATCCTTACTGAACAGTTCTAACACATAAAAGCCAACTGCTACAGTTAAACATGAAATTTTACATTAATATTGATTGCTTACTTGTACGTTCCAGAGCCAAAGCTCAGAGCAGTCATCTGGGCCACAGGCAACAAGATAGTTGTCATCTGGACTCCAAGCAATATAAGAAACACCATATGCATGACCTTCTAATGTCTTAAGCAATTTTAGCTGGTGTGTATCCTAAATAAAACAAATATATATGAGCTAAGACGCTTAGTCAATATTTGGCATAAACAATTTGAGTAGCTGTCAAGACAACCTGAGCCAAATCCTATAGTTCTGAGTTTTGATAGGATTTCCACCCAATTCAGGCCTGCACGATTTGTTTTATTTTTTAAAAACAAAACATTCTTTTAACAGAATCTTAATCTTGATTTGTAAGTGAGCATTTACTACCCTACAGAGTAGATTCACATACAAACAAAATAGGACATCCAAGCATACAGAGAGAATTACTAGTAGGTATTCTGAGAATGTTATATTCTTCCTTTATTTTGTTGTGGAACTTTGTCAGAGTTCTGTGCAAAGACAATAATACAATATGGCCCATAGTTCAGATTATGAAGGATACCTAGAAATTATGCTATACTTCATTCTCAAAGCACTGTAGGAACTTTATACAGTACACAGCAGAACCAGTCTTTACAACCCTGTGAAATAAACAAGTATTGTTAACCAAGTGGTAAAACACAATTAAATAAGGCAGAAGATAGGTGACTTGCCTGAGGCCAGGCACTGAGGGTGACAGAATCAGGTTTAGAATTTCAGAGTGCCTGGCTCCTAGTCCCTTAGTGCTGTAGTCAGCTATTACACTTCTAACTGCTAGTTTTAAAATAAATCTTCAATTGACCACAATAAGAATATTTTCCTCAATTCTTTGTAGTTTTAGGAATACCAGAGCCTACCTTAAAGTGATAATATATGTTACAGGACTGTAGGTCAGTTATGAAGAAGTGCCTTTGTTTTAATTGTATTTAGTCATTAATACTGACAGTTTAGTTAATGCATGAGGCACTCCTTTTGCCTACTGAATCAATTTAAAATTGTAGATTTGAAAATGCAAGATACTGCTTAGCATGTAATGGCAAGACAGCTAATCAGAGTGAAGTTTTAAGGTGTTTATCACTATTTTAAAAATTAAGATGGTTTATGCTATTAAACACTTGGTCAGTTGCTGGCTCGATACAAAAACTGCAAGGCTCTAGTGAGTATTGAGCCCATGCCACTGTAGTCACACTGGTGTCAAGCCTCATGAATATGTCCCAAGTCACATTAAAGACACAGGATACAGTGATCACATCTCTCCATTGTTTGAAAACATTTCCTACTTGCCCACTATCCTTTGAGGCTTTTGTCTTTTCCCATACTGAAACTTCAGGAATTGGGAAAAAAAAATAAAAAAGTCACCCCTGGCAAGTGAAGAGTGCACAGTTCGCCTTCTGAACTTCAACCAATGCAGTTCTGAGTCTGCACACAGATCCAGTTCCTTTGTCACTGCTCATTGCTGCTAGCCAAAGCTAAGCAAATGTGATTAGTGTAGTCATTATGGGCTGCAATGAAAATGGCAAGAATGGTCTCATTTTCCCAGGCAGTCAGAATTTTCCCTGCTGTCTATAAGGGTCTAAATTGCAGCAATGAAACTGACTAGACTCATTCCCTAACTTCTCCTACCCCGTGGGAAAACAAGAAAGAACGGCAATGGAGATATTTATGGAACCTGAAACAGGCTAGGAAAGGAGATAGATTAGAATTATAGTAGAACCTCAGTTATGAGCACCTTGGGAATGGAGGTTGCTCGTAACTCTAAACAAAACATAATGGTTGTTTTTTCAAAAGTTTACAACTAAGCATTGACTTAATACAGCTTTGAAACTTTATTATGCAGAAGAAAAATGCAGCTTTTAACCACCTTCATTTAAATGAAACAAGCACAGAAAGTTTCCTTACCTTATCAAATCTGTTTTTTAAACGTTTCGTTTTTTAGTAGTTTGCGTTTAACCCAGTACTCTACCATATTTGCTTTTTTTGCATCTGCGCTGCTGCCTGATTGCATACTTCCGGTTCCAAATGGGGTGTGTGGTTGACTGGATTGTTTGTAACTCTGAGGTTCTACTGTATTTATTTGCACTTATCTGAAAAATTTCCTTTCTTCCAATAGAAAGGATCCTTCCTGCAGAAGGGCCAGTGTTACTGCATGAGGCAGACAGATCTAACAGACACTGGCAGCAGTCTAAACTCTTCCTCTGAAGTTCCTCTCCAGTTTAAGTCACCTCCACAGTTAAGATTTTTATATGATTTAATTTAAAATGCATGCCTACCTCAGGAGATGAGTTTACACAGTTTTTTTAATTTAATACATGAACTCCTTCACATATCACCTAGTTTGCCCCAGATGGGCTAGGTGTGCAGGCCTTGCTACTTGTACAAAAAAAGGGTTCCGACAGATGAGTTTTCCTATTTTTTGGTGAAGCCAGGTCCACAAGTTCTAACAGAATTTTTCAGCAGTGTAAAAGTTTTTTGAAAGGGAATGAAGACTCTAAAATACACAGATTCCCTTATAAAAACTTATCTGCAGTGCAGCATGTAGCACTCCACTGAAGTGCTGTATCCAGTGAAGTTTGAGAACTATTTTTTAGAATTTAGTCAGCGTATTGGTTAACAGCCATGGTCACTGAAATGGGTTTTTGCCTAAGGGCACTAAAACAAAGTTAAAAGTTCCACAAAAATGCCTGTTCATTGAGGCTGTCCTAAGAAATTTCTGGATGTCCAGGTGCACTAAGGAGTTTTTTGTTGTTCTTTAGGCAATTTCTTAACCAAAGGATACTAGATCATCGATCGTGATCATTCCCAATGCGAAACCATCGAAGGATTTCTATTACTTGTGGAATCCTAGCACCAGTCTCTGTTCCAAACTAGAATTTGAGTCTTAGTTTCAATACCTTCCAATTTGGCAAACATTCAGGGAAAGATATCTTCAGGGTAACCGTGATGGTCAGAACAACCCACAACCAAAAATTCACTCCTATTTAATTCTTTTTAAAATACCAAGCAACTAGATCAGGGGTGTCAAACTCAATTGGTATGGCGGGCCACATTTACATTAAGTTGAGTTCAGGGGGGCCACGCATAACACACACTACTCTACTCTACCTTTCATGCTCTACTCTCCGTCGAAAAATCTCCCCGCAGGGTAAAATTCGGCGGCACAGTAGGAGAGAGAGGCTCTCACAGGGACTTGCACACTCCACTCTCCGCCGTTAAATCTCCCTGTGGGGTCACATTCGGCGGCCATTTCCTTTTTAACATGGCCATTTCCTTTTTAAGAGCTCACGCAAGATGTCCCACAACTTGCCTGAGCTCCGCTCACAAAACAGACAGCACAAGCCTGCGGCCCGGATTCGGACTGCGGGCCAGATAACACAAGCCCGCGGGCCGCAGTTGGCCCGCGGGCCGTGAGTTTGAGACCCCTGAACTAGATTCAGGATGACTAGATCATGGTGAAGCACTCCTACAACACAGCCTTTCTGAAGTGTAGGAAGATGAGATGTCTCCTCTACTGTGCTGTTATTGTAAAGTAAGTCTCCTTACCTATTAAAAATGTGGCCTCTCATTTCTCACCTCCAGATGGACCTGATTAGTAGTGAACAGGAAGAATGATTTGAGTAGCATGCGGGGCTTCAGTTGGACAGCATCTTCATGAAATCAACCTTCAAATGTCTTCTACTGGACAAGAATATGACTTTACTGTGGCTCTTGGATGTGAAGAAGCTCAAAGCTGGTAGTCCTAAAGTTGTCAGACTGAAACATAAGGATGAAGGCTCCAATCCTGAAGTCAGGTCTCAGTTTAGTCTGCAAGTCCCTTCTATATTAAGATTTTTCATAGAAAAGAGGACTCTATTACCCCATAAGAACAAGAGATTTGCTTCCCTCTGAAGACTGATAATGAATTGCCAAGAATCAAGTCCTAGCTGCATTAGAAACCATGTCTCTACAAAACTGCCAAGACATCTGCACTTCACTGGGTCAATGCAGATAACAAAATAGCTTTAAAACTGGGGGGGGAGAGGGGGATCCAGCTCCAGTGGAACAAGCTTTCACTAGAGATAATAATAATAATAATAATAGACTAAGTCTAACCAGCCAACTTCAGTTTATTCTTCAAGACCTCTTTTGATAATGTTCACCAGAAAGACTTCAGCAACTACGCCCCTACCAAAAGAAACCTCTGCTACACCCTTTGCAATCTCTGAAAATGTACACCTAAGATGGCTGGGGTATGAGTCATGGGTACCCTGGCATTTTTCTTGTTAGCTATCAGCCTTGAATCTTACAGAAAGAAGTCAGAGGAGTTTGGTGGTGAGGAGAAGAAATGGAGCAGAGCTTGTTGCATCCATTCTTCTGTGCATCCTTTTGGGAAGAGGACAGAACAATTTTCTCCCCTTTTGCTTGGGGTGCTTTGGACTCCTTGGGATATAGATAGGATCTCTGGAATTCATCTGGAGACCTAGTGAGAGTTCTTCAACAATCCTTCCTTCTGTTTTATTTTAGCTTTGTTCAATGAAACTCCTTTTGACTTGGGATCTTGGAGAGAGAATTAAACTGTACCCTGACAGAGAGAGGAAGTACCCCGACAGAGAGAGGAAGTACCCCCAGTGAAGAAAGCAGAGCAGTGCTTGGGCTAGCACAGGCAGGAAAGTTTCACGGGATCACTAGCCAGTGAGTCTGTGGCTCCCACAAATTACCTGGGAGGTGCGTCCACAGCATAGATTACCCCATCTTTACCTTCAGGAGACGGGGGAACAATCCCTGGGTACTCCTTATGTCCATGGCAGAAGACTCTCGAATTTATTATAGGTTAGAAAAACCTATCATTTACTTATTGACAGTATCTTTTAACCAGCTACTCAGAGTGACAGATACTACCCATTAAGAACATTAGACTATGATTCATGATTCTAAGTTTGCCTTTTGGTTTTCTGTTTTGAAGACTGCCCATGTTTTTTTAAACCGTATTTGAATGAGTTATGAAATCCTCATTTATGAAAGGCAAATACTTAGTTAAGATTCCAAATCATGGAAACTGCTGTCCTTAAAGGTTGCTATGGAAAAGTTCCTTCAAATTCTTCATTTTTGCCCATTTAAATCTGGAGCCTTGGAAGATCTCTCTCATTTTGTGGATTGTAGAGTTACCATCTTTTGAGATCTTTTCCTCAACGCTGGAAACAGGCTGAAGGTCCAATGAATGATCGATCTATGGACCTTGACTTGAAGAATAGCAGGCGACCATCCTTCCACGAAGCAGAACTCACCCCACTCCAACTGCAAGGAGGCTCTGGGGAAAAGGAAAGATCTTCCTTCCAACAGGGAAATTATAATGGGGTTATAAGAAGAGCTGCAAGTTTAACAAACACCTCAAAGGCCCTTCCCTGCAGCTCTATTCCCCAAGCTTTGGTATTGGCTTCTTGTAAATATTTTGAAGTCTTTTTCTTTGTGCACTGCAGTCAACTATGGCAGCAAGTAACAGAAGTAGTATGCATTTATTGCCATTTCAAAGCCAAAAGAGCACAAAATAGTGTTTAACAGAGTCTACATAACATTTTTTATAATCACTAAGTTGATATATCCCTATATAAAACAGTTACAACATTTCCTACTATAAGAGCTCACATTCTAAGACAGACAAGACAAAACAAAAGACATGCAAAAATAGTTCAGGAAAAATGGAGAACAGGGCAGGGAAGACATCCAGAATGAGTGAGTTTAAGAATGGGTTTGAAAGAGAAGGCACATGGTGGACAAGATGGTAGTTCTTCCAGGTGTGGGTAGAAAAAATAGAAAGATCACAGGCCAGATTCTGCAACCTTTACTTAAGTAGAGTACCTTTCCCCATAAGTGGTCCCATTTAACTCATGGTACTAACTGATGTGACAGAAGCTGAGTAAGTGAATAGTCTGATAGGACTGAAAGTGTAAGAAGAGCAAGGGGAAATGAGAGCAGAAATATAGGTGGACAAGTTTGTAGAGCCTCAAAGTGGATGCAAGAGAAGATTGAATTCAATGTGTCTGGGATAGTCAGAGTGAGAGGAATGAAAAGATTTCAGCAGCAACGTTTTCATTACACTGGACTTTTGGGAGTGGGGATAAGTTTATTTTCAGGAAAAATAGGAGGGTTTAAATACCTTTGTTGAACTACTTGATGAAGCCCAAGAGGATTAAAATATACTGAAAATCTGAAGCATGTTTCCCTATCAGCACACAGCTACAGGATAGAATAAATTTGGGACAAAGTTTCTTGAACCCGTTCTTTTGTTAATTTTCAGCAATTACTTGAAATGAAAATAAACGAACTCCATATGCCATGGCAATTCGTATGGCCCAATACAATTTAAGAGTCCATCTTCAATATATTCCATAACAAGAGTGTTCCCTTCAACTTTACAGAGGAATAATTTTCAAATCCACTGATTGTTAAAAGATTTAATACAATTTCTTGGAATTTTTCCAAATAATAGCCATTAGAAAAAGCTGTGTTTCATTAGAGTTTGTTCCTTTAGTGACCCATGCTTACTTAACATTTTGGCACAATTTCAAAACACCTACAGTGCATTTATTTTGGTATGATTAAATGGTATATAATTATTTTCCAGGTTGTTATTTTATTAGGTTAAAACAGCACTGGCATAAAAGATAGTTTGCCCATCTACATTACAGCCAAGCTAGGAGGGTAGTGAAAACACTTATTTTCTGATCCAGTTACAACTTAAATAAGCTAAAAAATGTCCAGTCTATATTACAAAAAAACCCTCTTTTCTAACAGTCTTCAGACATTTATGTACTATAAAATTGTCTGGTTCCAATTAAAAATTATCTTCAGTACCAAGTCTTGAGAACCCTTAGCAGTAAGCTTTTCCAAGTTGGATATACACACACATCTCATCTGTTAATGGTTTTCAAGATCATCCACCCTTCCCCGACAGAGAAGAGGTCAACTGTTATATTCTGTCTTAATTTGTCCTTTTTTTTGGGGGGGGGGGTGCACGAGAGGAGGAAGGAGAAGAGAATGAGACGGTGGCAAGGAAGGAGAAGAGAATGAGGCTCCCCTTCAACTCAGATCCTGCTGCAGGACCCAAGAGCAACTTGCAATTTATAACTGGGGTTTCAGTAACAATAAGAATATTATTTTTAAAATGTTCTCAAACGGTTTGAGTGACAACTCTTTAATAAACCAGAATATTGCATATGCACATATATCAATATTATATCATACAGTATATTATGTATATGTATTAGGAAATATGCCACAAATACGTTGTTTTCAATTAGTAAATGAACATAATTTAAGCAGTTGAAAGACCAACAATATCACTAAGACCTGAATAATCTCTGCGTGACTGCTCAAGCATTTTATTTACAAGAAAATACAATCCAGACAGGAAAGATACTGATATCCAATAGCTAGGGTAAGGAGATGTGGCAGCTTTCATGTAGCAGAAGCAAATAAGCAATGTATAGTAATTTAAAACACAAGGAGAACTTAGTCTTGAAGAAAAAACTGCACATCTTTTCTTGATGAGTCAATGAGTTTTGCCAGGTTTTCATAGACCACGACTCAAGACAAGCTCCTTAAGCTATACAAGGGCAATGAATGTTTGATGAAACTTCTATATGGTCTGTGACATTTTATCACGCAAAGATCAGGTGGAATGTTTAAATGGTGAACAGGACTTCTATTTAAATCTTAAAAGTAAAAAAGAAGGTGTGTGTGAAGAGAATAAAGATTTAAAATAACCGAGAGAAAGGTCATTCACCAGAATAGTACCAAAAGCTTCAGGAAAGCCTTAGACAAAAGCACGGTGAAAGTTTAACAAAGACTGCATGATTTAGAAGAGATGCACACAGTTTAGTTTTTTTAAATCTTTAATCACACACATTTAAAGTCTGAGCACTTACTGGATCAACCTGCCATATAATAACAGTTGTGTCCTTTGAGCCCGTTGCTAGTTTAGTTCCATCATTGGAGAATTTACAGAACCATACTTCATTACAGTGCTCTGTAAGTATTTGCTGTGTGTAGCATGGGAACTGTTTCCTGAAAGAAAACAAAAACAAACCATAGGATTTGTTAATTTGATAAGCAATTGGTAAAAATTAAAGATTTCTGCAGTTAAGAGGTTCATTGTTCATAACAATGTTCATTATGAACTTTGAAGATGACCCTAACTAGCCATTAGTAAGTGGTCTAATCTGAAGGCTGCTAGGTATTGGTGATTTTTTTTTTAAATTAAAACACACCCCTTGAATATTCAGAATCATTAAGATGTGAATATAGCCAATCTATTAAGTCACAAGATCTTACTGTTACCCTCATACTTCCATCCACCTTCCTTCATAATATTTGTTAACATTCACTGTGTCATCTTTGAATAAAGTTATAAGATCTTCAGGACACTTACTGGGCCTTCCAAAACTTTTATAGGACACAAAGAACAGTGAAGCCCCAATCGGATTGGGCTTCTGGACACTAACACAGTAAAAGATAATAAATTAACAAAATTATACAACTTTTCATTTTAGCTATTTCTGGAAACTCTAGGGAAGTGATTCTTAATTATGTCTAAGAAGGTGTAATAGTTAATTTCCATTACAAGATCATTTTTCAAGAAAACAAACCCTTATTAGTTTGCTGTAATTTAAATTATTTAGTGTTTATCAATGTGGTATTTTGTTACTCTGCAAGCCACATACACCCACCACCCCACTTCTGAGCAAAGAAAAACAGAACAGTAAGCTATTTCTACCCCCCAACCCCCCCCACCATTATGTGCAACGGAAGATCCTATATTCAAAATGCTAAATTCATGCAGAATAATGGAATAACGTTTGGTTATGTTTGCAGCTCACCTACTGGCACCAAGTTCAGTTTTGCACAGCTGTCTATATGTTCATGTCTGAAATCAGCTGGCTGTGTGTGTGTTATTTATGTTACTGTAGCTTCTAGAGCTGCTAATGTGCAAAGCATTGTGCAAACACGTAAGACAGTCTCTGCCACATACAGCTTACAAGTTAGCTGTGGGCAGGAACCATCTTTTATAGGTGTATTTGTAGAGTGGTTGGCATAAAGGGGCCTTGACCCATGATTGGGGGAGCTACTGCAATAAAATAATACTATTTAAGGAAAGCTGGTTATAAAACTTTAGTTACAAATATTCACTTACGCGTAATACTGAAAATAAATTCATGACACAAGTCACTGTTCTAAAATGAGTTCTTTCACTTTGTTCAATCATGTTTATTGGTAAAAGCCAATGCTGCAAGTAGTACTATCAATTTGTTTTGAATGCTGATGATGTGGAAATCCTTTCAAAATATTTTCTGTGCGTTTTTAAAGTAGAGAGACACTCCCGGTATTACACAACTCAGAGCAATACCCCAAAAATCAGAAAAACATAAGACAGGCAAACACTACCCTATCTTCCCCTTCCCCAAAATTAGTTATAACTAAGAGAACTAGAGGCATGCCTCCATAGTCATGACTTTGTGATTTTTTAAGAAAGGTTAAATAGAAAAATCTACCTAATTCCAACATGTCATTTGAAAACACTGTACAACCCCTCAAAGTATTTCCTAGTACTGTAACGGCTTCTAGACAATCAAGTAGTCTGTGATCTTTAGACTGTGTAAACTGAATTTGCGACATGGTGATTATAGGAAGACTTGTTTTAAGCCTATTTTTATTGAGATTTACTACTGCTCTGTCAGTTCTAATACTATATTTCTAAAGCTTCTTTTCCTTTTTAAAGAATGGAAAAAAGTTAAAAAAATTCACATGGCCATTTAGCATAAGAACATGTAAATATCAATTTAAATGACTGAGTCACAAAAGTGAGACAGTGAACAAGGTGTTGTATGCAGGCATCATTTACAGCAGACCTGCCTGTCACTGACGTGTATTGAATGAGTCCATGCAAGTCACTTATATTGTTTCCCTACATCAAGAGGAGAAAAAGACACACTCTTTCCTCACTCAACTAATGAGGCAAGTTGCTTGGTAAGTTGAACTTCACAGATACTTTGCTGTATGTATTAAGCAGGTACTCAAGAGAATGAAAACTGGTTGCTTAGCCATGGTCTACTCTTACCTGGAAATCCGGCAGGAGTTACGCAAACTACACAAAGTAGCTTGCATAACTCCCGCCGACTGCTGTGCTTCCTTTCTGCACACCGTCTTCACTGTACTGTGCTGACTACGCTACTTCAGAGGGTGGTTTTACTTAGTCGACTTCCTGATCAATTGAGCAGATCTACACTGACCACTAGATCAATCCAGAAAAATCGATCTGGTGGTGGCGACATCAGTATAGACATACCCTTAATCACTGTTCTTTTCAGAAGATGTGGAACAGAATAGAACTTGATGTGCTGGGGTGGTCTCAAGACAAGATGTTGCTTAAGAAGGGCTGTTTGAACAGGTTGTGTTTAGTTAACCGAGTACTCAAGCTTAACCACACTTCTCTACATTTCTGCTCACACACAAGTCCTTCATTACTGATCTGTTCAGTATAGGGAGTTTAACTTTAGGCCTTGTCCACACTTAGACAACCCCTCAGTGTTTCCTTACGCTTTATTCCACCATGTCAACACCATGGTTCATCATGTTTTTGACAAGTTTAGAATTATAAATGTAATCCTTTAAAAACAGATCAAAAGAACTAAATTTAAAATACTGGAATAATAATGTAACAAAAACATAGAGGTGAATTTGTTTCCAGTGTTTACATTGAAAACATTGATTAAAAACAGACACCATCAAGGTTGACTGTGCTGCTAACTAACCCAATATCTGCAAGAGGCAATGTTCACTTTGCTCCCAAAACCCCAAAGTCTTCAATGGTTTTTAAATAAAAGTCACCTTCCCATGCATAATTCTACAGCCACAAACTGAAGTGGTAGGAGAAGAGAACTGGATAAGTAAACAGACTAAATTCTCAACCTGGGGGAGGAGGGGGAAGGGTTAAAAGTGGACCATTATAAAAGGTTGCTGTGAAAGATGCCCCGGTCTCCCCATTAAGTTCTCCATTATCACATGGCCAGCTACACTCTCACTCTGAGCACCCTTTTCCCTCATGCCACTTCTCTACATTTCTGCCAAACACAAGTGATTGTGTGTTTAGCTCTGTTAGTGTGATACAAGATCCCAATATTGCCAGAAATCCAATATAGATTAACCCCATTTCAAAAAAGTGAAAGCGGAAGTTACCAGTGGTCTATCCTATCAATCTTAACATTACCAAAGCTTCATTGTCTTTTTAAAACTATTAGATTACTGTTACTTTAATTCTATCAGTTTGTTTACATACACTTAAAAAGGCCTTAAAAACAAAATTCAGAATTTGGCTTCCACTGTCTTGAACTCACCTCATTATGCCCAAGCATTGCAGCATGTACGGCGCACCACATACTGATCTCAGACCCCTGCAATAGGTAGGTACAATAGGTTGAGTTGAGGACAGAGTGGAAGCCTTTGTTTTGAAGTGTCTTCTTTTGGGGGAAAAAGGGGGTACATCAGACTGCGGTTTAACTGATATATGCATACACACATACACATACACACACAGTATGCAGGTTTGGGTGTGGAGGATACAAAATTAGAAAGATAGATCAAACTTTTACGTGGGCATGTATTTACTATGGGTAGGGTGTAGACAAGCACGGACTTGTTATATTTGGTCCTCATCAACTATTATTGTATTTTTTTATTTATCTATATCTCAAAAGGAGGTTGTTTCAATTGTCTTGATCTCTCTTGTTAGCTGGATGCAAATACAGCATTAACATAATTCTGGACTGGCAGTAAATATTAAAAACAATAAATTGTGTACACTATAACTGCCCTAATGTTAGAAATCCCTTCTGAAGTACAAAGACCCCAACTTCTACATGCACTGAAGAAAGCCTTTCCACCACTTCTTATTCCCCAGAATTGAAATGAAGTGAGATGGCCGTAAGTCCACAAAAGGAATTCAAGGTGTTGTGGCAGTTAAAAGAACAAGATTACAAGAGTCTAAAGCCAAAACAATTACTTGAACATACAGTAAAAAAAAAAAAAAAATTAGGAGAGTCATTTAGATTCTAAAATAGCTGCAGTAACTGAAAGTACTGAAAATAATATTGAAATCTTCACTTTAAAAATAGATACCAAATAAAGCTAAAAATCCCGTATGGCTGAAGATATTGGCAATTTTTGAAGATACAAACAGAATGACAGGGCAAGTACTGAGAAGTCAATAGTAGCTTGTTATAGTAAGGAAAGCTTCCTTCATCTTAAAACACTTATGTGCCAAAGAATTGAACTGCTACTCCAATCACCAAAAATGTAAAATGGCATCCCTTTTTCTCGTGCTTCCTCAGTGTCCTGAGACTTGGGCCTTTACCCCCAATTATACCTTAAAAACATCTACAAGCTATGTCTTTGCATTCATGCTGCTTCTGCTATATCCCTGATGTGCTTTCGTTGTCTAAAGAAAAATACTCAAAACACAGCAACTGTTTCTCTGTGTGCATAACATACCAGCATTAAGTTACTCTCTCCTGGTACCTGCACAAGTTTCACACCATTTTAAAATTCTAAGCAGTACCAATGATAAAGGATTTCTAAAAACTAGAGTGTTATCCAAACAATCAATGAGTTTGTGTACATGTGAAACTTGCATTCTTATATGTAAGAGTTATGAAATTTGGTTGGTTTCTTACAAAACAAACTTTGTAGAATTTAAAAACTACTTGTGTGTTCTGTCTTATTCAGTTGTCATTACACATTTTTTAGTTATGACCAAGAACTAGAGAGTAAAATGCATTGTGCAGTCTTATTTAATTTCAACTTCTAAAATGTAACAGCATTCATTGAAGGCAAATCTGGATTATGACTTTGAACAGTAAATGTAGATTGACTTTATGTATCTAAGAAGTTTGAAGACAAAGAATGTGTAGTAACAATTCTCATGTCTAAGGATAGCCATTAGACACTGACAGAATAATCAAACGTGCGGCCAAAAAGTAACAAGTTTGTGCGTCTAGATTAAGTCTAACGCCTTGATACATACACCCATTTCATTAAACAATTAAGTTTCATTCCCTCAAGAGAGTGAGAGGTAGACAGCCACCAAGAAACACATTCCATAGTTTGTTTGCAAAAACAGTTAAAGAGTTTGTTTAACTTAGCTAAGCGTGCCTGGCTTTTCCCAGTCTACTCTAGTATATTCCAATTTGAAACAACTGTACCTATAGCTCATAAAGGAACAATATTGTGTAAGTGGATTGTGTTACATTTAAAAAAAAAATATTGCTGTCAAGCTTAAAAGTAGAAAGTCTCTTACCTACTACAAACATGGTCTATAAGCAGTGACACAGAATCTAGACTGTTATCTAGTTTGGTATTGTGATACAGGCACCGGTCCCGTTGTAGTTCCACAGCCTGACGTAGTAGATTCTGTAAACGCCTTGGGGGAAGCATCACTGACGGTGGTAGGTATGCTGGGGGGGGGGGGAAAGATCACACACACACTTTATCGTCAAGCTATTTACTGAATAAAAACCCATAAAGAGTTATAAATTCAAGAAATCCAACCTACTGCTCAATTTGTTGGTTTTCAAACTAAGTGAACACAAACATGAACACAGATTCACTCAAGTTTTCAAATACCTACAAAAGTGTAGTTCTTTCTGTTGCTTCCGATAAGCATGAGTTCCATTTATACAAATTAAGACTGGTATATACTGATTTTAATAGTAAAATCCTTGACTGCAAGACTCCACTAGACTACATTTTGTGCTCATTATGAGGCATTCCTAATTAAAAGCCAACACTATGTTAATACTGCTATTAATGAAACAGTAGAGTCCACCATGTTACAAAAGTGGTTTTCACCTTTTTTCATTTGCGGACTTCTAAAAAAATTTGAATGAAGGCATGGACCCCTTTTGGAAATCTTAGACTGTTTGTGACCCCAGGGGTCTGTGAATCACCGGTTGAAAAACTCTGTATTACAGAATAAGCCTATGGAATTTAAATGAGATACCACAAGCCCTGGTCTAGGATGCTCCCTGAGTCTATATCAAGGGCAACTGCAATGCATCCAAAGTGTTGGCCTATTGTGAGTAAGTGACATGGAAGAAGCAAACTAACAGCCATAGACAGCAGTGAAAACATGCTTTCTACATATAGCAGAGACACTGAGTGAGGAGAATTGAAGTCTGCTATTACAAACAACTAGAGCCAGCACAAGATTGAGACACAAAAGACCTCAGCCCCAGAAAAAAAAAATCATGTAAAATCATTCCCATTAACTAGAATTACCATCGTGTAATTAAAATCACTGCCCTCGAAAGTTACCCTGTTAAGTGGGGTGTACTAGATTTAGAAAAATCTGTTTAAATACTGAATATTAAACAGCTCTCACTCTGGAGTTTGTCCAAAAGTTTAGATCTGGAAGCTGTTCCTTTTCCTTCCCATTCTGCTTTTGCACGCAAGTCTTCTGCATGACTACACATCAGATACCTGTTAAAACAAAGTGAACAAACATCATAGTATGGTCTTAACCTTTTGAAATTAGTTTTCAAATCTAACACTGGTATATATGGAGATGTTCTGGTTTAGAATTCATATTTGAGTGGGGTAGGGTAGCAAGGGCTCAAAGAAGAGATCTCTATTTCGGGACTCTCCGTCTCACATCAGCTTATTACAGCAGAATGCAGAGATCTTCAGGACACACAGAAAAGCTTGGGCAAATGGATGAGGGGTCAAAGAACAGACATGGGCAAATCAAAGGGGACAATGAGGCTTTATTTTGTAAGCAACATATTTCGTTGTTTTTTCATGAAGATTACCCAAAAGCTTATATGAATTTCAATACAAAAATCGCAACTCAACAACTTAGAAACTTACATCAATATAGACTAGTCCATGCTGACAAAATATATCTAGATGTAAACAAGATTTACCATGCTAACAGATCCCAGTGTGTTTGAGGTATACATATGTATTTCTAACTGCATCATACTAACCTTCTAAATTTCTAGCATAATAGCATTGTCAATGATGCCAACACTACAGGCTCTGCAATTTGCTTTTTGGGGTGGTGACAAGACAACACATTAGTAAGATTTACCATTGGAAACTGCGGGATGGACAAGAGCCATTTGCTCTAGAAGTTCTCTTTTGCTTTGTCACTCATTAGAAAGCTTTAAGAAGAGACGATATCAATGCCAGATAATGGATGAAAAACAAAAGTAGATCATGTTGTGACAGATCTTCAGAAGAGAGGGAAAAACAGGAGACTGCATATGCTGCAGTCCTCCCACCCCCCCAAAAAATCCCAACATCCACAGACTTGAGAATTACTCAGCTATAGGAAAAGAGACTGAACATGCTTCTTTCCTTAAAGTGATAAGGACATAATTCCAGTCCTTTAGGTCTTGATACCCTAAATGCAGTATATAAACACTTATTTTGGATGAATGTGGATATATGAGTCATGATCCAACACTGTCAATATAATGCATTTCTTTCCCTTGCCATTTTAATTAGTAGTGATCACCACTACACCATATTAGCCATGAAACTAATGGTAATAGGGTAAATAATTCAGATTTTAAAAAAAATTGATGGAGGGGAAAGATAAAAGGCCCTGCTTCTGCAATGGAGTTTTCCCTGCTGACTTCAACAGGAGTGGGACTGGGCCCCAAAGGTAGAACTGTGCCTCACTTTTACCAAGACACTATTTTGCTTATTCCATATGATTCAAGTGCACTTTTAATGTTATGAAGAGAGGGGTCAGGAAATATTGACAGCACTTGTTTCCACTGAATTACCCAATCCTTTAGGAAATTCCATAGAACTAGCTCTCCAAGCTTAAACACCCTTACCCACTGAGGATATGAATGCGCTCTGTATTGTATTTCAATGGTGTCAGTTCGCAGCGTAGAACTTGAAGTGCCTCCAAGACCTTGCCATCCTCCAGGTATTCCAGGTACTTCTGCTGTAGCAGCAAAAACTTCATCCTCTGACATGACAGAAAGCAGCAGTCAGGGGAAAAAGGTTGACTGAAGTTTCAGAAAACGGTTAAGCCTAAACAGAACAGTAGAAACCATTCTACTATGCCCTTCAGAAATACAGCTATATGTAATGTCACTACTTCTAGCTAATCTTTCAATACAATTGCAGTAGTTACGTTAGAAGTTATATTTGTAGCTAATTTCAGACTATAGCATCTTAGTTTTCCAGTATTGTGATGTCCTGTAGGGGATAGGTCAACCCCCCTTTTTTATTAGTCTCCCTTTCACTGCAGAGACATGCAGTTTGTTTGCACTGTGGCTGAGGGGTGGAGGAGGGGAAGAGAGAAGGCCCATTGAAGAGTACCTGTAAAAAGTTTTACAGATATAATGTTGCAGATTTTGGGGTGACAACAAATAGATTTATTGAAAGTCAGCCTTCCTCTTTTAATACTTCCTATCCACTTATCCGGAAGTAGAGGGGTTGGTTCCTCACGGTAGGTGATCATCACATATACTGAGGTTTGTTTTTGGTTTTTTGTTTTTTTTTTAAACTTCCTTATCCAGAACTGTGTGTTGAATATTCTCCAATTCCCCCTGCATATTTCCTGGACAATATTTTGTGTTTCTTATATAGCCATGCATCCACTTTTGCTTGTTCTGCCTTATCTGCATGGTGATTACTTCATTCAGTTACTACCTCTCCCCCTTCTTTTAGAATCATTATGCCAGGTAATGAAGCCATTTCTATTGAGGAAGGAAAGAAAGAAAGAAAATAAACAAGCAGTTTTGTTTTTTTGTGGTACCAATATCAATTCGAAATTCCTGTAAAAGCAAAGCAGAGGCACTGTCTCCATGACTCATTTTATCCACACTAGTACAAGGAGTATGTCAAAATTGGTCGATTTTTAGCCCTTATATTGTGTATAGCAACCAAAGCAGAATGCTGTTGCCAAGACAGCTTAAAATGTACATATTCTCACAGCTGGTTCAGAGCATATTTTCCTTTAAAAAAAAAAAAAAAAAAGTCAATTCCACAAGTAACCTAGGGATACTACTGAAAAGAACAACTCTTAGAACAATACAGCACCAGAGTTTTCATACATGGGGACACAGTACATATACTACATGCTAAAAATATTTTATTCCTAACACAATATAGAGAGTTCGAACAAAAGAGTTGGATTTGGACAAGAGTTTGGAAAAAATGGATTTAATTACAACTAATGTCCCTATCAAGGCCCAGAGAACATTTTGCCTATAACTCAATCACCTTTTTGTTGTTGGCTCATGAACATATTTTTGTCCAAAAAACCACAACCTGCTAGGCTATTTGATACAATGTTGGATTGATTTCAGATTTTTTAAGTGGCAGTATCCAAATAATGAGAAATTAACTTTAGAGACCCCTAACACTAAGGGTCACGGATCCGATCCCCAGTATTCAAAAAAAAAATTAAAACCTCATGCCAGGCAATTCAGCCTTTCCTATGCTTGAATCAGCTTTTCTGGAACCAGTGCTTCTTGTGACAAGAGGGTTTTTTTTCTGGCAGACTAAATTGTACCTTCAACTTTTTTCTTCATCTCATCACCCTACCTTTTTCTAATCTCCACTCTGCTGCTAACACCTAATACTAGCAGTGCTGCTAATTGCTTCTAGTGTCAGATGACATCTTCCCCAACTGGACAGCAGGGAGTTTAAAAGGTATAACATCCATTCAGTACTGTGTGCTCACAGCTATTCTGCAGCCTGAAAGAAATGCTGCTGGAAAATCTATCCGTTCATCAGATGATGTATGCAGTATAGTTTTCAACCCAATATGAACAAAATAACAGTGTTCAACTGATCACAGTTAGAAGATACCTACATATCCAGCTCAATACTCAGATTTCCCTTAAAAATAATTGCCTTGCAATGGAAAGCATTACAAGAGATTTCATAACTCCTTCAATCTAAACCCTGTACCAATAAAACAGAAGAGCCCTGAAACAGTTAGCTGCAAACCTAACATTGACAATATAGTTTGAGATGCAGTAGCCACTTCACTGTTGAATGACATTGTAAACCCACCAGTTCCACCAGAGACTATGTTTAAACAGCAAAAATTCCTCAGTATAGTACCTAGTGGAGAAACCATATAGGTAGAGCCCTGCACAGATACAAATATGTGGATCCGCATCTGCAAGAATAAACTTCTATCCCAGCTTCAACCCCCCTCCCTTTTAGATGTATCCACATCCCCACTGACCATCACCTGTTCAGCTCGGCTGGCTGCCCTCTCACCCCCAAATCAGCTCTTCCTGCTGTGCCTGGGATGGCAGCGGCTCTAGCCCCACCCCAGAAGTCATGGAGGTTCCAGAAAGTCCATCCATGGCCTCTGGGACCATCCGATCTGCTAAAAAATTGGTCCGCGGATATTCACATTCACATTCAGGGATGTGGATATCTGCGGATTTGCAGAGCTCTACCTACAGGGCACAACAGTCACCTCCTCAAGCCGAGGTTTTCAATTCAGTTAAATGTTATGTACCCTGATATATAACACTAAAGATGACTTAAAGAAATATATCATTCTGCTGTTAACTAAATCATACCATATCTAGTAACAGTAAAGTTGACTCAATGGTTCCATGTTAGTTTAAAGTGACCCTACATGAAGAATTGCTTGGGTCTAAGCTTTTGCCAGAGTTGACCAAAATGACTGAAAAAAGTTAAGGTTTTTAATGTAACAATTTAAGACTATAAAATGGGGGCACAAGTGCAAACATTCACTTTTATCTTTAGCTCCCTAGTTACTGAAAGATTCTATATAAAATAAAAACTTCTTAGAAGTTTCTCTTAAATTACTCATCTAAACTGAAAAAGCAAAGTCCAGGGCATCATCAACATCCTTATTACGAGAACACCACAAACCTGATAAACAAACAGCTCATTCTATATTTACAACCCAAATCATCTTCTGATATACTGAGTTTTCTCAAATTGAATCAATAAAATTGAACTGTTTTGATCAGTGTTTGCAGTTTGAAGTCAATGGGATGTGTACCCCTTACTTTGAGGCTTTTATTTTGGAAAAACTGACTTGCGTAGATAAAAAATCTCATACTAACAACTGTTAGTATATTGAACATCTAAATAACTTCTTATTGTTAACACTAAAGCAATTTTGTTTTGAAGTGACAAACATTGTCTCCAAGACAGATATTTAATAAAAATACAATTTTAGCCTGCTAATGCTGCAACACTTATGTACATGCTTAGCATGAATAGTCCTGTTGAAGTCAATAAGAATATTTACGTGAGTTAAGTTATGTACCTGGTTTGCAGAATCAGGGCCTTAACTTTCAATATTTTGTTTTTCCACCTATGACAGTTTCGTAAAAATCAAATAGGGTAAATGCCACTATTAGTAGAATAACATAAAAACAAATCAAAACAAATAAAGTTTATAATGCACTTCCTTATACATTTTAATCTAAATTTCCAACTGCACAATTTTATCAAGCTAATTTAACAAAGCCTCAACCCAATTTAAATAACTTTAAAAAAAAATCAAGTGATGTTAGCAAAAATAAATTACTCCATCCTGGCATAGATCCTTGCTCCCCTGTCCACAGGGACTGGGTCACTGTAGAGGGAGGCTCTGGACTCCATTCCTGTGACAGAAACACTTATGCTGTTGTTGAGTAGCCCTCTCTAGGCAATCCAGCAAGGACTAGCAGCAGAGAAAGCTGCATCTAGCCACTCTCTTTTAGATAAGCAGGTACAAGGCTTCTCAGTGAGAACAAGAGGAAAAGTTAGCCTTCAGGATCCTCTATCCTCTTCCAATAAGGAATCATTGTGTGTGTTAGGGTTTGCCTACATGCAAGCTACTCCTGATTAACTCTATGTGTGGATGCTCTAAGATCACATGGAGTTAATCAAGTTTTAATTCAGATCCTAATTTATTCCAGATTAATTTTCACTTGTAGAAAAGCCTTTAGCTGATACCATAGGTGTAGTCCTCAGAGGTTTCCTCCCAACTGGAATTCAAATGATCATTGAATAAAACTGTAAGTAGAAGTGATATTTCTCTTAAAAATATGATTGTCAAGTTCACCTACCTATGATGAATAACATTATCTGACAGAATAGCCCCAAACCGAGCCCAGACAAATAAAATTTCACTTGGAAATCACAAGTGCACTGACTGAAATGCTGGCCTGGGGCCAAAAGCTAGAGTTGATATCCTTATATTTTTGTAAATGCCACCTAACAGCAGAAGAAAGTTTTGGTTTTCATGTTTGGCCCACTACTCTGAATAAGGCTTTCCTCTAGCATCTGAGCCAGTTGCATCCCCCATACTACATGACAGGAAGAGCAGACATGGCTAACCATATTACTCAACAGCAGTACAGGGCACAATTGCCATCCAGTGATGTTTACAAAGGAATTGAGAGGGGAGGCTAGTTTTCATTTTCAATTCAGGCCAGTTGCAGCAGCTGTTTAAAACTCTGGGTTCATTAAACTCAGATCAGTAGTTTGTACCTTAATAAGCAGCACTTAAGCACTTCCATCGCTGTATCTCAAAGGACTCTGCAACATCTCATGCCATTTTCAGACATGGTAACTAAGACAGGCAGAATTTATAATATACGTGCAATACAACTTTATTTTTACATAGCTCATTTTGATTGGAAGTTGTGAAAGCAGTTTGATATCTAGATCATCCTTAACCAAGTCACATTAAAAATAAGATCCCCTAGCCTGTTAAAGCTGACAGTAAAATGTCAGTAAACTTGACTCTCCCCCCCCCACCCCACATCCCCTTCCCACTTTTAGACATGTGTGGTCACAAACCACCAGGTTGAGATTAAAAAACCCAAGCCCAATTATCTTGGTTAATAAAATACAAACACCACTTCTTCCTCTAAAGAATATGGCTATTTACTGCATTTATTCTAAGTGCTGTTCAACATCAGCTGAATGAAATACACAAGTTTGCTGATCTAAAATTATGACAAAATTTGACTTAAAACAGAAACCAGAAGTGTAGTACCTTCTAGATCATCCATATAAAGTTGCCAAAATAAAGTGTATCTTGAATTTATTTGTTTTCCTTTTTTTCATAACATTGTGGAAATAGATGAAGTGCAGGCACTAGTAAAATGAACGGCGATTTAAAAAAATCTGAATTATTTAAATCCACGCAACAATAGGGCCAAGAATGGAAGAAAGATAATCCCGGCCCTTAAAATAAAATAAATAAAACTACCTACATCATCACTGATGGTGCAAAACCCAGAGATTTAATCCTTATCTTTTATTGGATCTGCTTATGCTCTATAGATAGTCTGAGCTGCAACAAGAAAAAGGATTCTTCCTTATCAGGTGACCTTTCCTTTTCGAGTTTTTCCTTACTGCTCTAAATTGGGTTGAAATCTTGCAATAAGCATAAAACTAATCCAGACAACTATCTTCCAATCAGCATTTTAAAAAGTGACTGAGATAGATGAGTTATCCCTGTAAGTTTAATAGCTTTTTAAAAATTCAAATACTAAAACATCTGACTCTAAAGATATGGGTGATAAAACAGGTTAAATACTACCCCTTGACCTTACTTCCTTAATTTATTTTCTTACTGCTGTACATGTGGAGTTCTTGATTTTATTTTTAAAATAGTGATTTTTTTTTATTCATCAGATTCAATTTATATGAACAAAAATACATGTACAGCGTCGATCTAATTTAGATGAGTCTGAAAACAAAACTAACATTTCCACAAGTTTTACTCAGTTGAGTACATTTTCCCAAGGTTAGGGTTTGCATAATCCTTTATATTTTGGATTTGCTAAAAGCAAATCGCCCTCAAATTAAGGTATTCTGACAAATACAATAAATCCTTATAGTTTGACAAATTTTTCATCAACTAGAACAGACAACATTTTGAACGGAATAGGGAAAACTCACTTCCCCAAAACGTTAGAACTCTAATAAAATTTGCTTCAATAGATGGGTATGTAATAGGCTTCTGTATTTTCACTCCTCATGACACACTAAATATGTACACATTATTGTGATCTATTCTGTTTGAATAGTCTTTTCCTTATCTTTTAAAAAGCTTGTCTTCCAGTATTAGCCTGCCAAGTACAAAGGAGGAACAAGAACTATAGTGTAATACATGACTTTGGAAGGGTTCAACTTTGACAGGATTAACAGAACAACATGTAACTTCTTTCAGACAGCCACTGATGTTTTGTTAAACATCTGTTTTTCCTACTTCACTTCCTGTTCTCTCTCTTCCCCTCCCCCACCAGGCAGGAAACTCCTCCTCCTGACAACAAATGAATCAGCTAGAAGTAAAAAGCTAAGCAGCCATCAGCTGATTTTTCATTGTTTACAGCCACAGGGACTTTAAAAAAAAAAAACAAAAAAAACAGGGCTACTTTTTCCTCCCTGAATGACTACAAAACAACACTGAATACCTAACATGCAATTATTTTCAGTAAATTTTTAATATAGTAAAACAAAATGTCTAAGACAGACTAGGGCTGTAAATAATCATTTTGATCCTGGGTCACAGAAATAAACACTTGAAGAAACACTTATGTCAACACCCAAAGTTCACAAAGTTACTGACACCACATGTATAAAACCAAACAAGCTGTAACTCTGTCAAGTCTCAGGATCCGAACTCAATGGTGAACAGAGTGAACATACATTACCAGACTGGTCTGCTTTAAAAATAAAGGACATTACTCTACAAAAATTCCAAAGAGTGACACACATACATTTATTCTTTAAAGGCCATCTGGAAAAACAACAGTATTGTTCATTTTCTGTAACAGCCACTAGATTTCTATGATATTATCCTGCAGTATGCCAACACCCACAATACCTAGATACCATTCTACTTTGTGCCTAAGGGTGGTTCTTTAAGAAAAGGCATAAAAATCAGCTGCTTCAAACTGAGAAGCACTTTTAGAATTTCTTTAAAGTAACAGTTTTTTGTTTTTGTTTTTTTTAAAAGCAGTTTCAACTGAAGTTGTCCAATGTATGGATTTTAAATTAGAAATACAAATTATGTAATTTGTATTCTTATTCATGAAGAATGAATTTGTAAATTTAAGTTTCAATCCACTGAATATTGGTCTTAATATTTTAAGGCTTCCTTTCTCATATACTACAAAGTTAGTGGTGTGCTTGGGATAGCAAGCTGCTTACTAAAATAAATACAGATGCTAACATTAACTCTGAACTAAGTGTATTACTACAATCGTTCCCAACTATATCTGCAATAATTCAAGATGCGTCTCTTACCACAATTGCATGGGGAGAATGCACCAAAGGCTTAAGCTCATTCAAGTCGTTCTCAGCCTGCAAAAATTGGTATAAAAAGAAACAAGCTTAAAGAACTGTGAAATGTATAGTATGTGAAATGCATTTAACAGCAGTTATGCAGTCCTATATGCCCCACATACATTACCTTATCCCATTCTCCTTCCATGACATGATTGCGGAATTTGGTAGCAGAAGGATGTTCTAAACGACATCCTGATTCTTGCATGAGAAGATCAACAGTCTGGCTGCAGGAGAGATACAATGTAAAAAAACCCTGACCAATTATACCCTTAAAAATGCACTACCAATTGCAATAATCGTATGTAATATTCAAAAACTGAGTTTTTATTAAGCAAAAGAGCTATAACCAGCTTCAGAAACATGTGAAAAGGTAAGTACTCCAACCACCAAAGATGCTTGGACGTAGACAACTCTCTAGATCCAAAAAAGTGATTGACTGGTTTGAAAACTTGCATGAAGTGCCAAGACAGCCTTCCTTGACTAACCAACCATCTCATACAAGCAAGTTTGGATAGAAATAAACTAGTCTTAGCAGCAAGTTGTCTGTACGGAGGAAGTATAGGTTATAAACACTAGAACTGCCTCTTATTACCATTTAAACACCAGTAGCCAATGACTATAAAGGGCTGCCACTGCTCTGTATTAAGATGTCTGCAGATGTAGTCCTAGCCTTTGTTCATGTCAGGACTTTAGTGGGTTTATTTATTTTTTATTTAAGGAACCAACCTTTTAATCTGTAACTCACCCCCTTTTACACTAAAAATAGTGTATTTACTATGTTATGGTCTATAAACAGTCACAAGCTGTCTCCTGCTGCAGCCAACTTGCCTCCTATGTCAGTGATGTGTTTTATTTTATGTACTAAATTCATTAGAATGAATCCAGTCCCACAATAGATTGCCATCTCTCCTTTGGTGTTTACCTGTAGCTTTATTTGCCAAGACATCCTCTGCAGGCTCCATCCCAAAATCCCTCTAGTTGCTGTTATGTTTTGTTTAGAAAAAGTGGGGTTTTGTGTAAAATCCAGATGGTTCATCTCTCTGTATTTTATTTCTATTTCCCCTTCCCCCACTGCATACTCAGCCAAAAATACTGCAGTGCTCTGAGCTACAGAAGAATCAACATATGTCATTTTAATTTTTTCAGTCTACAGACAGCGTATTTTCAAAACCTATTAGACATATGTCCAAACCAAATCTACAAAAGCTTTCCTCCAATTACATGAATGCAGGCTTTGCAGTCAGAATCCTAAGTGCTGGTTTAATTCTTTGGTTAATTATCAACCAACCAACCAAAATGAGCTCTTAAAACTTAAACAAAACAAAAAACTACGAAGTGTCCAGGCTCCATTATGTTCACCAGATCACTTCTTCCCCAATAACACGTTTGTATTGATTTCACTTTAGTGGTATGTGATTGGGCTTTCATAGTCATCTCTGAAGCTCTACCTATCCCCCACCACCGTTCAGACAGTCTGTCTCGAACATGCAAAGCTGGTTGGAAGAACCTTCAAGACAGGTCCCTCGCTCCATTATTTCAACATATCAGATCTGCCCCGCAGCTCCTCTTTATATACACTTACTGATCGCTCTTTATAATGGGATATCAAGCTGTGACAATGCAGTTTGTGGGAAAAGAAGGTTCCTTTCTTCCCCTCCACCACCCAAATCTTGTGTGTGTCATAAACAGATTTATCAGTCTGTCACCTGTGGACACAAATAGTGCCCTACAACAGAACAAGTCTCCTAGCCCCATTATTTCTCCCTGGACCAGGCCTGCACCAAGGCAGCGCTGCCGCCCCCCAATATACCACTTCTAATTCCTCTGTCCTTACTGATGGGCAATTCAGCTACAACACGGATCCACGGCCCCCCCATCTCCATACAGTCTCCCTCTTTGCCCCTATGGAGGAGGAGGAAGCGGGGGTCTCTCAGCACCGCTATAGGGGAAGGGGAGGAAAAAGGGGCCTGACCGTGGCGGGCTCCCTTGCCCACCGCACAGGCCTTCCCCGCAGGGCCCCCCGCTCTGCGGCGGAGGAGGGGCTCGGTCCCGGCTCCGGGAGGCGCGGACACTTACTTGAGGCCCAGCCCGTGGAGGTGCTGCCCGATGAGCCGAATCACGTCCTCATCGGATTGCGAGAGCCGTTTCTTCTTCTTCAGGGCACTGCCGCCGCCGCCTCCCCCCAGCTCCGCGGAGGCCGAGCCGGGCCCCCCGGCGGCCGGGACGCCGTTGTTGACGCTCAGGCCTCCGGGGCTGCTGCCGCCGCCGCTGTTGGCCGCGGAGGCGGAGGGCAGCAGCCCGTTGGCGTGAGCCAGCTGCTCCCCGGCGGCCGAGCCTGACGAGGCCTCGCCGTTCTGGGCGCCCAGGCAGCCCAGCTCCGGGCCCGCCGGGCCCTGCGGCGGCGGCGGCTGCTGCTGCTGGCCCCCTCCTGCCCCGTTGGCCTGCATGGCGCTGCCGCTGCCTCTGAGCGGGGCGGCAGGGGGGGCGAGCCCGGCGGGGAGCGAGGGGGACTGGGACGAGGTGAGGCCTGCTCTGCCCGCGGAAGCCCCGGGCTCGCCTGCTCCCTCCGCCGCCGCCGGGGAGGCCCGGGCTTTTTTCCGCGGGGGCGGGGAGGCTCCGCCGGTGTCCGAGTCGGAGGAGGAGGAAGCGGAGGCCAGAGTTTCCTCGCCGAGAGCGGCCGTGGTGGGAAGCCGGGGGGGGCGAGGAGGGCAGGCGGGGGGCACAGGGAGGAGGAGCGGGGCCCTGTCCCCCCCGGAGTCCCGGAGGCAGCGCCGCCGCCCGCTCTAGGCTCCCTCTTGTTATTGCTGACGCCGCTGCCCGGAGCCCCCGCCCGGCCGCCCCAGGCGCCCGGCCTGCTCCGTGCCGCTGGGTTTGTCACTTCTCTGCCCAGCTGCAGCCTAATGGAGTCCGGGCCGGGACGTCACAGGAAATTCCTATACTGCCCCCTACACACACTTCCGCCGCCCGGAGCGGGGCAGGGGGCAGAAAGGAGCGGGGCTTTGCCCTGCTTGTGCAGCACCGGGGGTGGGCACAGACCCGGAGGGCGCCTGGCTCTGCCATACGGACACACCTGACCAGCTGCTTCCCACCTAACCCTGTGCGCCTACCTAGCATACCTCTGTGTGCACACTATGGTACATATGTCCTCCTGATCCATAATACATATGGACAGACTATATATAGGTGGGTGTATATCTGTAGGTGGGTGTGTACATATATGTATATTCATAAGTGTACACCCCCCCAATATAAAAATATGCTAAAAGAACATTATTAAGGTTGCCAAGTGATCACTCAAGAGTTAAATATTAGAGTTAAAGTGCAACTCTAATTTGGCCGTCCTGTGTCTGTGCATTATGAGATAATCTTTAATTCTATGATCATGTAGTATTTTTTCCACAGAAGTCTATTGCAGTCAGTGGATAGAAAAGCAGTGCTCACTTAATGAAGAGCTAATCAATATTTTGTTTTCTCCTCATTGTTTAATAACATACTAGTCAAACCCTGCTTTGAATACAGAATTATTAATTTTTCCCTTTGCTATGGAGATTATAGTGATTCAGACCTCTATGAATTTATTTTAACGACATCTCTCTGAGGTGAGAGGATAATAATTTTACAGATGGGTCACTGAAACACAGAGAGAGAGAAAAAAAAGTTTCCAATAAGTTTGAATGCCAAACAGATACCTAGGACCTGATTTTGCAGAATACATAGAATTACACAGCACTTTATGGGTTCAAAGCACAGCTCCCATTGACTTGGGTTGCAGATGTGACTTCTGAGCACTTTTGCAAACTTGGCTCCAGTATCTCAAGTAGAGCACACCTGGAAAATGAGGACAATAAGAGTAGTGACCACTTTTGAAAAAATTAGTTTCAAGTGACTTGCTAGCATCACGTAGGAACTCATGGCAGAGGCAGTGATGGACTCCAATTCTCCAGGGTGGCATTCAGATGCCTTAACCATGATGCTGTCCTTTCTCTTTCTGCAATTATCTGTCTCATTCACTCCACATCTGTCACAGGCACACATACATGTGCAGGTGGTGGAATCTCTCTTGGTGTGCAGAAGGATGTGCTGGCTGGTACCACCAGACTTGGAGATCTCCTGGGCTACGATCAGAGGGACTGGGTAGACTCTTCAGTGCTTGGTTAGCACGTGAAGCTTCTCATCCAGCATGTGTCCTGTTCTGTGCTTCAGGAGATGAGGACAGCCTTGCCTTCTGCTTCTATCACTTCCCTGAGCATCCAGCACATCCCTCACCCTGGCCCTCTGGATCTGATCATCAGGCCCCTGTCCCATGAGCCTACCTGGCCAACTCCAACATGCCACCTGAGCCAGATGCACAACATCCAACCAGTCCACCTCTGAATGGTGCCTGGAAAACATCTGTAAGCACTCATGCTTCATGCTATCCACTACCTCACCCTCAGCTGCCACTGGAAGAGGTTAAGGAACCATGGTGGGCCAGCCACTCTGGTTCTACAGCCCACCGAGGCTATTAGTTGGTGGCTCAGAGCCATGAGCATGAGGTATGTACCTTGCATGGTTAATGCACTTCCATGATATATGTCTTTTCTGTGACGAGAGGTGCACTGGTGCACATCTGTGTAGGGTGCATTAGGTGACAGCCCCTCTCTGAGCTGCATTTTCCCCTGCACCTCCTGATCTATGCACGCCCCATCCGTGGCCCACAAAGTCGCAGGACATCCTCGTCCACCACCTCCTGGCACTGGCCAAGATGCCCATCCATCACACCAGAAGGAGGAAGCTGAAAGGAGGGGGGAAGTATGGGGCCTAAATTCCATTCCCTTTTTCAATCCTGTATCTGGGTTGAATTCCTTTGCGTGGCATCCACAGACTCCTTAGACACCTTTGAGGAGTGGTGGGTTCTCTGCTGTTTGTCCTCCTCTGGTTGCCTCATTTTTAACCTTTCAGTTCACTCCTGTTCCTGTTTTCTCTTTTCTCTACCAAATACTCAACTGCGGCCTGGGCACAGTGATTCCTCCCCCTTAGTTGTGGGGGAGGGTCTTCAGTTTTGGGCAGGCCTAATTCTGCCTGTCCGGGTACTAGTAAATAGTTCACATCTTTCACAGGCACATCTTCATGTGTAGGTGTGGAGTGCCCCTCGGAGGATAGTCCTGGCTGGTACCACCAGAATCAGAGAGATCTGGACGGACCTGTGGTGCTGGGCCAGTGCATGGGGTTGATCATTCTGTTTATCCACCATCATGTGCTCCAGGAGATGAGGGCATCTGTCACCTATCTTGAGTGGGTCCTGCTGTAGGGTGCTTCCTGCCAACCCCAGCCCTCTAGCTCTGATTATCAGGCCCTTACCCCTGGCCCCTCTCCCCCCATCCCTTAGATCCTCTGATGCACCACCTAAATTAACAGAGCACCATCCAGGAAGCCCTTCACCAAATCATGCCCCAAGAACATCTCTACATGCATGTGCTCCATATCTTCCACTTTCTTGCCCTCATGTCCTGTCGCAACACTAAATGGTGGGACCTGCTGCCACTTGCGGAGGGTGTGGAGCCCTGGTGGGGCAGCCTGTACACCATCCTGAACCATGATCCATTGGGGATGTGAGTTGACAGCTCCTTCACATATACATGAACATGAGTGTGTGATTGGCATGGTTTACAGAATCCTCTGATTCCTGTCCCTTCTATGGCATAGAATGTGTCAGCTGCTGCCCCTCTTCTGGCTCCTCCAGAACATCACCACACCTCCTTATGGATGCATATCCTATCTGTGGCCCCACAAAATCTCAAGACCACCTCATCAAACTCCTCCTGGCAGTGGCCAGGATGGCCATCCACCAAACCAGAAGGAGAAAGCTAGACTCAGGGTGCAATGCAACTCTGGGCCATAGTTTTGGTCCCTCATCTTATAATGTCTCCAGGCAAAGGTCTTCTGGGTGGCATTCACTGGCTCCTTGGACTCCTTTGAGCAGCAGTGGGTGCCGTCTGGGGTTTGCTGCTTTGTGTCCCCCTGTGGATTCCTTGTTTTGGACTAATGAGTCTCACTTCCATCCCTGTTTTCTCATTTGTTGCCCCCATAATCATTTGCTGGCTGGGCTCAGTAGTTCTTTCCCCTCAAGTGAGGTGATGAGTGTTTAGTTTTGTGTGGGCATAGGCCTACCCATCTCAATACCTGGAATAGATTTAAGAGGGAACTGGGTCCAGTATACCTGGACTGATTGCCTGCTTCCCAATTGGGTTTAAGAGAAGGTACCTGGGTTTTATAAGGGGGAGACAGCTGCAATTGGTTATTGACAGATGCCTGCAGATGCTGTGGGGAATAAGAAGTTTCCTGTAAGGTTCTGAGTTAGCAGAGAAGACCAAACTCCAGGCAAGAAATGTTGGGAGAGCAGGAAGACAGACCCTTAGGGGGGAGAATCTCTGCCCAACTTGGGACTTGTAAAAGAAGTGAATTTTAAAAGAGGACAGACTTTCAGGAAGGAGGGATTGGGCCCAGCTGAAATTTGGATGAAGATTTTATAAAATTTGAGTTTTATTTTAAAATCTTTGTGCAGGTCTTAATAAATTGAACCCCAGAAGGGGAAAGTTTGGAATATATAGAGTGTGGCCTTCTTAAGAGATGCTGGGGGGAAAAGAGGAAACAGAGGCAGGCTCCAGCAGAGTCATGGACACTGCATGACAGGTTTGCCCTTTGACATCTTTCTACTTCTGGAGCAAATGATGTAGGAATGCTACAGGTGACAGTCTCCTTTACTACACAGTGTCGATCCCTTCCCAGAGTAGGTCCAGCCTGTGCACTGAATGAACCAGATGTTCTGTAGAAAAAATAGTATATGATCATGTGATAAAACAGTATCTTAGTGCATATGCACCAAAGGGCCACATTAAAGTTGCACAGGCAACCTTAAGTCTTTCATTTCTTAACTTCTGAGTGCTTGACTTTGCAATCTTAATAATGTTCTTTTAACGTGATTATTTTATCTGTAATTTTCAAAAATGAAAACTATAAAAAAATTACTTTATGAGTCAGCAGCAGGGTTGGGACTTTTAAATCTACTGCACAGACATTTGTCACTTGAACTAATGGTGCAACTGATAGCAGTGGTAAGTCGTCTGGTCTGTGTAGACCAGAATTTGGGGGGATGGAACACTCTGCCAGTGGGTTCCAGAGATACTTGCTGACAACAAAGGAATGGTAAGACTCAAGAATTTTAGGTTTCATTCTAGGTTCTGGAGGGGAGTGTGGTCTAGTGGGTGCAGACTCTTGTCTATTTCCCCCTAAACTTCAACCCTTCTGTTCTGATTTTTTAACCTGTCCCAGACCAGTCTCTTCCCCATGCCAGGCTTCCTCCACACTGCCTGCGCACTATTGGAGAGATGATCTCCCTGTTTTCAGTTCCAGAGCTCAGCCCTAGTCCAGCCTGTGCAATTGCAGGGAAAGTCTTCTCTCTGGGATGGAGCATACTACATGTGGAAAGACTCCTCAGAGTTTTTAAGCTAAGAAGCTGTCACATGCTCAGTAAAGACTTGCTAGATGTAATTTTTTTTCCCAAAGTCTTATAACTTGGCCACACTTGGATAGATTTTCACAGGGAATACAAAAGACACATCCTTGACACAAAGGCCACCTCCACCCTGCTAAACTTCAAGTTCTGTTCCAAAACAGAAGGGCACTATAGCATCTCAGAAAAGTTTGCTAGTGTTTCTGAAAGCTGGCAAAACAAAGTATTTTTCTGTAGCCTTGTTCTCAGAAATGGCTAATAGGTTTGGCTGACATTTTTTTAAATTTACCCCTCATGGTAAATTTCAGCCCAAACAGTTCAGGTTTGGCAACTGAAAACAGGGTCTTATAATGGAAAGTGTTGGACAATCTTAATAGGCAGTGCTACCACACTACAACATCTATAATGTGTTTGTGTGCATTTGTATATAAATACAAAAACACATACCCTAATATATCATATTATATATAAAATGTGTGTACGCACACATATCTCTATATTACAGGAGATGGCCATAGTCTGCAGAAGAGTTGTCTGGCAGGAATCCCTTCACCCATGCGGAGCTGTATTGACTTTCAGTAGGGCTCTGTATATATGCAAGATTGATTCACACTGATCCACTGCCTTGTATCACTTGTACAGAGTATAATTCACTAAATGGTGTGAGTGGAGAATTCTGATCAATCTGTATTTTAAACCTATGTTACACAGGCGAACATAATTACATAAGACAGCAGAGAATCAGGATGATAGTGACATCATTGCACCACAACTTCTGTTTAAAGATAAACTTTTCTAAGTCTTCTAAAATTGACACTCTTAGTCAAATTCCTGAGGCACATCAAATTTCAAAGGCGGGTGCATAGTGGGTTAGTGATCCACATTTTGGGTAATTTGAGACGGGTTCTGGAGATATACTCC
>ML675614.1:44008197-44052521 GCA_007922155.1 Mesoclemmys tuberculata
TAACAGCACCCTCGAGGAGCGGGACCGCACGGGGACCGAGCAGTGCCCAGCTGCCAGGGACGTCTTCAGGGAGATCGTCGAACATCACTCCCTGGTGGATGTCTGGCGCGACCACCACCTGGACGACGACGTCACCTTTACTTTTGTCCGGGTGGGGGAACATCGGTCGCGCCACTCCCGGTTGGACCCTATTTACATCTCTAGCCACCACCTTGTACGGGCCCACTCCTCCAGCGTCCGGCCGGCCCCGTTCTCGGATCACCACATGGTGACCATGACGGCCTCTATCACTGCGGAGAGGCCGGGGCCGGCCTACTGGCATTTTAAAAACAGCCTGCTGGAAGATGTGGGCTTCGTGGTGTCCTTCCGGGAGTTCTGGCTGGCCTGGCGGGGGCAGAGGGGCGCCTTTCCCTCGGTGTGGCGATGGTGGGATGTGGGGACGGTGCGCGCCCGGCTCTTCTGCCGTGACTACACTCGGGGGGGCAGCCGGCGGCGGGATGTGGGGATAGAGCAGCTGGAGCGGGAGGTTTTGGAGCTGGAGAGGAGACTGGCCACCAGCCCCGATGATCCATCCCTCTGCGGAGCGTGCCGGGAGAAGCGGGAGGAGCTTAGAGCCCTCGAGGACCTTCGAGCTCGAGGTGCCTTTGTCCGGTCCCGCATCCATCTCCTTTGGAAGATGGATCGCGGCACCCGCTTCTTCTACGCCCTGGAGAAAAAGAGGGGGGCCCAGAAGCATGTCATCTGCCTCCTGGCTGCTGACGGCACCCCCCTCACGGACCCGGAGGAGATGCGTGGAAGGGCCAGGGCCTTCTACGCAGACCTTTTCTCCCCGGAGCCGACCGACGTCGCTGCCTGCTGGGTGCTCTGGAACGAACTCCCCGCGGTCAGCGTGGGCGACCGGGACCGGCTGGAGAAACATCTCACTCTGGCCAAGTTCTCGGAAGCCCTCCGCCTCATGCCTACCAATAAATCCCCGGGCATGGACGGGCTGACTGCGGAGTTCTACCGCGTGTTTTGGGACGTCCTCGGCCCGGATCTCGTCACCGTCTGGGCCGAGTCAGAGGTTAGGGGAGTGTTTCCCCTGTCGTGCAGGCAGGCCGTGCTCACCCTGCTGCCAAAGAAGGGGGACCTCCGCGACCTCCGGAACTGGCGTCCCCTCTCGCTCCTCGGCACAGACTACAAAATAGTGGCTAGGGCCGTCTCGCTGCGGCTGAAGTCTGTGCTGCAGGACGTGGTCCACCCCGACCAGACCTACACTGTCCCGGGCCGCACCATCTTCAACAATCTGTATCTGATCCGGGACCTCTTAGAACTTGCGTGTAGGGATGGCCTGTCATTTGCCCTCCTGTCCCTGGACCAGGAGAAGGCGTTCGACCGGATGGACCACGGGTATCTCCTGGGCACCCTGTGGGCGTTCTGCTTCGGACCCCGTTTTGTGGGATTTCTCCGGGTGCTGTACGCCTCCGCAGAGTGCTTGGTCAAGCTCAACTGGACCCTAACTGATCCGGTCAGCTTCGGGCGTGGAATACGCCAAGACCGTCCGCTGTCCGGCCAGCTGTACGCTCAGGCCATTGAGCCCTTTCTCCGTCTCCTCCGCCGGAGGTTGACGGGGTTGGTGCTCTGTGAGCCAGAGCTGAGGCTGGTGCTGTCGGCGTACGCCGATGACGTGCTCCTCGTGATCCAGGACCCGGGCGACCTGGTGCGGCTGGAGGACTGCCTGGCCGTCTACTCGGCAGCCTCCTCCGCCCGGGTCAACTGGGCCAAGAGCTCTGGCCTGACGGTAGGGGCCGGGTGGCAGGCAAGCTCCCTTCCACCCGCGCTTCAAGCCATCCGGTGGAGCGCGGGCCCGCTGCTCTATCTGGGCGTTTACTTCTCCGCCACCCATCCCTCCCCGGCGGAGAACTGGCAGGATTTGGAGGGTAGGGTGTCTGAGCGACTGCGGAGATGGACAGGATTTCTCCGGTGCCTCTCCCTCCGAGGGAGGGCACTGGTGATCAACCAGCTCGTCCTGTCCATGGTCTGGCACCGGCTCAACACTCTGGTCCCGACCCCGAGTTTCCTGGAGTTCTTTTGGCCGGGACTGCACTGGGTCTCTGCAGGGATTCTGAGTCTTCCCCTGGAGGAGTGCGGGCAGGGCCTGTGCTGCATCCGCAGCCAGGTCCACACCTTCCGCCTCCAGGCCCTGCAGAGACTCCTCTATGGTGCAGGTAGTCTGGCGTGGAGGTTCCGAGGGCTCCGATACGACCGGCAGCTCTTTTTTCTCCACCTGAGAGGTCTTCCGTGAGACCTCTCCGAGCTGCCGGTCTTCTACCAGGACCTCCTCCGGACCTGGAGTTTCGTCTCAGCCTCCAGGCCCCTTGCTGTCACCGAGGGGGAGGATCTCCTCGCGGAGCCCCTGCTACACAACCCCCAGCTGCGTGTGTAGGTGGCGGAGGCCCCCTCGGTGCAACGGTGGATGGTCCTGGCAGGAGTCACCAGGGTCGGAGACCTCCTGGACTACGCCCGGGGGGCCTGGGTGGACCCCCATGCGCTGGCTCGGCGTATGGGGCTCTCCACCCCTCGAACACCCTGACGCGTACTCCAGGAGGTGAAGGCAGCCTTGCCCCCTACTGCTTTGATGTACCTCAAGCGGGTCCTGCAGGAGTGTTCTCCCCGCCCCCCCCCCTCAGCCCAGGCCCTCCGGTGCTTACCATCGGGCCTCTGCTCCGCGAACCCCCTTAGCCCCTCAATCCTCACGCCCCAAGCTGGCTGCTCGATCTGCAGCCGGTCCCTTCCAGACCGCGCCTAGGAAACATCTCTATGCGCTCGTGCTCCATACCCTTCACTTCCTCGCCCTCGCGTCCCGCCCAGACACCAAGTGGTGGGACCTCTTACCACCCTTGGAGGGTGTGGATCCCCAGTGGGCCAGTCTGTATTCCACCTTGACCCCATGGCCCGCTGGGGACATCAGTTGTTGGCTCCTTCACGGAGCTGTGAGCACGGGCATGTACTTGGCGCGGTTCACCCCCCACCCTGACACCTGCCCGTACTGCGGCGTGAGGGAGATCCTGGCGCACGTGTACCTAGAGTGCGCCAGGTTGCAGCCCCTCTTCCGGTTCTTCCAGAACTTCTTGTTGCGGTTCTGGCTGCACTTCTCCCCGCACTTGTTCATCCATTCACACCCCATCCGTGGCCCCACGAAGTCGCGGGACTTCCTCGTCAACCTCCTCCTAGCCCTGGCCAAACTAACAATCTACAGGACCAGGGAGAGGAGGTTGGCAGGGGAGGCTCCCTACAACTGTGGAGCCTATTTCAGCTCCCTAGTCAACTCACGTCTCCGGGAAGAGTTCTTCTGGGCGGCGTCCGCTGGCTCCCTGGACACCTTTGAGGAGCAGTGGGCGCTGTCCAGGGTTCTCTGCTCGGTGTCCCCTTCTGGTCTCCTACGTTTGACCCTGTGACCTTCACACCCTTTCCTGTTTTTTTTATTTGTTGTCTCCCGTGATCTGTTGGACCCGGGTCCAGTGGTTCCTCCCCTAGGCTGGGAGAGGAACCTTTAGCGGTGGGTGGGCTTGCGCCACCCACGTACCCCCCGGTTTTCCAAATAGGAGTACCCTCGCATAGCCATCTGGTCTGGCCCTGTTACACTTTGCAGACAGGCTGGCTAACCGAGTGAGGAGGGCTTTAAACTAGGTTCGATGGGGGACAGAGAACTAAGACCGAAGGTAAGTGGGACACAACAAGGAAGCAGAAGAAGGAGGGTGCAACAGGGGAGGCCTCCTGATTTGTATTGAGAAAGTAGAGCAATCAGCTAGTTATCTCAACTGCCTATACACAAAAGCAAGAAGCCTGGGAAACAATAAGGAGGAATTGGAAGTCCTGGTACAGTCAAGGAACTATGACATGATTGGAATAACTGAGACTTGGTGGAATAACTCACACGACTGGAACACTGTCATGGATGGGTATAAGCTATTCAGGAAGAACAGGCAGGGGCGAAAGGATGGAGGAGTTGCACTGTATATAAGAGAGCACTATGATTGCTCTGAGCTCCAGTGTGAAACTGGAGATACGCCAGTTGAGAGTCTCTGGGTTAAGCTTAGGAGCAAGAACAATAAGGGTGATGTCATGGTGGGTGTCTGTTATAGACCACCAGAACAGGAAGATGAGGTAGATGAGGCTTTCTTCAGTCAACTAGGAAAAGTTTCCAGTTCACAGGACCTGATTCTCATGGGGGACTTCAATCACCCTGACATCTGCTGGAAGAGCAATACAGCAGAGAACAAACAATCCAGGAAGTTTTTGGACTGTGTCGCAGATAACTTCCTGGTGCAAGTGCTGGAGCAACCAACCAGGGGCTGTGCTGCTCTTGATCTGCTGCTCACAAACAGAGAAGATTTGGTAGGGGAAGTAGAAGTGGGTGAGAACGTAGGCAGCAGTGGCCATGAGATGGTCGAGTTCAGGATCCAGAAAAAGGAGGACAGCAGGATATGGACCATGGACTTCAGAAAAGTAGACTTTGACTCCCTCAGGGAGCTGATGGGCAGGATCCCCTGGGAGGCTAATATGAGTGGGAAAGGAATCCAAGAGGGCTGGCTGTATTTTAAAGAAACCTTATTGAGGACACAGGAACAAACCATTCCGATGTGCAGAAAGAATACCAAGTGTGGTAGGCGACCAGCTTGGCTTAACAAAGAAGTCGTTGGTGAGCTTAAACACAAAAAAGATGCTTACAAGAAGTGGAAGCTTGGTCAGATGACTAGGGAGGATTATAAAAATACTGCTCGAACATGCAGGAATGAAATCAGGAAGGCCAAAGCGCAATTGGAGTTGCATCTAGGAAGGGATGTGAAGGGGAACAAGAAGGGTTTCTACAGGTATGTTAGCAACAAGAGGAAGATTAAGGAAAGTGTGGGCCCCTTACAGAATGAGGGAAGCAACCTAGTGACAGAGGATGTGGAGAAAGTTGAGGTACTCAATGCCTTTTTTACCTCTGTCTTCACAGACAAGGTCAGCTCCCAGACTACTGCACTGGGCGGCACTGAATGGGGAGGAGGTGAACATCCTGCAGTACTGAAGGAACAGGTCCAGGACTATTTAGAAAGATGGGACATACACAAGTCCATGGGGCCAGATGCAGTGTACCCGAGGGTGCTGAGGGCATTAGCTGATGTGATTTCAGAGCCATTGGCTATTATCTTTGAAAGCTCATGGCAACAGATGACTGGAAAAAGGCAAATATAGTGCCCATCTTCAAGAAAGGGAAGAAAAAGGATCCAAAGAACTATAGGCTGGTCAGTCTCACCTCAATCCCTGGAAACATCATGGAGCAGGTCCTCAAGGAATCCATTTTAAGTCACTTAAAAGAGAGGAAGGTGATCAGGAGTGGTCAACATGGATTCACCAAGGGAAAGTCATGCCTGACCAACCTGACTGCTTTCTATGAAGAGGTGACTGGTTCTGTGGATGAGGAGAAAGCGGTGGACGTGATATACCTTGACTTTAGCAAAGCTTTTGATACAGTCTCCCACAGTATTCTTATCAGCAAATTAAAAAAATATAGTTTGGCTGAATGGACTATAAAATGGATAGAGAATTGGCTAGAACAAAGGGCTCAACGAGTAGTGACCAATGGCTCCATGTCTAGCTGGCAGCCGGTCACAATTGGAGTGCCCCAGGGGTTGGTCCTGGGGCTGGTTTTGTTCAACATCTTTATTAATGATCTGGAAGAGGGGGTAGATTGCACCCTCAGCAAGTTTGCAGATGACACTAAGCTAGGGGGAGTGGTTGGTACCCTGGAAGGGAAGAATAGGATACAGAAGGACCTAAACAAATTGGAGGATTGGGCCAAAAGAAATCTGATGAGGTTCAACAAGGACAAGGTTGATGAGGTTCACTTAGGATGGAAGAATCCCATGCACAGCTACAGACTTGGGACCGACGAGCTAGGCAGGAGTTGTGCAGGAAAGTATCTGGGCGTTACAGTGGATAAGAAGCTGGATATGTCAGCAGTGTGCCCTGGTTGCCAAGAAGGGCTAATGGCATATTGGGCTGCATTAGTAAGAGCCTTGCCAGCAGATCCCGGGAAGTGATTATTCCCCTCTATTCGGCATCGGTGAGGCCCTATGTGGAGTATTGTGTCCAGTTTTGGGCCCCCCACTACAAAAAGGATGTGGAGAAGTTGGAGAGAGTCCAGCGGAGGGCAACAAAAATGATTAGGGGGCCATACCAGAAGACTTATGAGGAGAGTCTGAAATAAATAGGACTGTTTAATCTGCAGAAGAGAAGAATGAGGGGAGATTTGATAGCAGCTTTTAACTACCTGAAAGGGGGTTCCAGGGAGGATGGAGCTAGGCTGTTTTCAGTGGTGGCAGATGACAGAACAAGGAGCAACGGTCTCAAGTTTCAGTGGGGGAGGTCTAGGTTGGGCATTAGGAAAATGTTTTTCACTAGGAGGGTGGTGAAGCATTGGAATGGGTTACCTAGGGAGGTGGTGGCATCTCCATCTTTAGAGGTTTTTAAGCTGAGGCTTGACAAAACCCTTGCTGGGATGATTTAGCTGAGGATAGTCCTGCTTTGAGCAGGGGATTGGACTAGATGACCTCCTGAGGTCCCTTCCAACTCTAATATTCTATGATTCTAACATGAGAAGACTCGAGCATGGTGCTGGAGCACGAGGTGCAGTTGCAAGCATTCTTTCACACTTTTTTCCTGCTGCATTCTATCTTCCTTCCTTAGCCTGCATTTTTGCTCCAAAAACTGTACTGCCAAACTCTCTTCATGCTTTTCAGCCTCTCTTGTCTTTTCGTCTTTCTCTTTCTTTGGAATTCCAGCTGAAGGTTGGCCTTCCATAGGATCTTACCTATTACTTCATCTTGGACCTTCCTTCTTCATGACCCACGGCACCAAAGTTGGCATCCCAAGGCTCCTGGTTGTCTGTATGTGTCCTGCAGAAGTTGAAGGGCCTCCCAAGGCAAATGAAAGAGTACGTTGTCTGAGCATGAAGGGGAAAAAAATTATATAGCAGCTACTGCACAGGGAGGGGCTGCAGCAACTCAAGGTCAAAAGATGGTACTTTTATGTGTAACAAAAATAAAACCCAATGAATAAATTTTTCTTTGCTCAGACAGTCCTGTGAGCTTCACTCAGCAAGATTTCAGACATCATCATAAGATGCACTTTGCAAATTCAGTTTAAATTATTTGTGAATCTCCACCATTTTCTCCTGGGGTTGCTGGGGTTGGGTATCACTCGCTATGCTTTACTACCTATGGTTATACTATCCTTCTTAGCCAAGGCAACAACTGTAGAACATTATTGTTCTGGAGATTCCTGACTGGTAGCATGACCTTCTGCTCCCAACTGGAGCCTGGCCATCCAGCTATGCTAAAGAGTTTTTTAGGCATTTGCTGACTGACCAGCATGTTGCTGAATACAGAAGGCTTGTGAGCTACAGAGAGGGGCCTAATAAGTATTCCCATGTGCTGTGAAAAGTACGCAACCATAACCAGCTGGGAGTGGGTTATAATCCATGGGCAAATGAACAAAATGCAGCTTTAGGTTGGAGACATAATGGTGTGAGTTTCACCATTAAGGAAACATGCTACAATCCCTGGGTTAATATAATTATTTCATGGGGTCATAAGCCAGAAATCCCTCCCATTTGTATATTAATAACAAATATGGAGGTAAAACATACTTACCACTGACACTACTTCTGCCTCCTATGGTTCTGCTGCTGATTGCTCCCTGTGGCCAACCCAAACAACTAATCCAAATATGGTCCTAGGACGTGCTGTAGTTGCTCTGGTGGCATAGCCTACTCAGGGCCAGGCATGAAAAGTAGAGTTACTTCCCAAGTTTCATCCAGTCGCTGCTGGTTCTCTGGTGGCTTTGCTTACGTAGTGTTATGAGGACACCATCCCTGCTTAGCAGACTGTCATGCACCACTGTGGGCTCAGTGCTTCCTGAATCTCCCAGAATCTGGTCAAACTGCTTGTAGAAAAGGGAGGTAGAAAGTGCATTTCCAGAAGTGCAGTTACTATCTCTCACCTTGTAATAGTCAGTTTTAAGCCACTTGACTCACTCTCTGCACTGATAGGCAGTCCAGCGGCTCCCCAGCGCTGAAAGTTTCTTTGAGATTCCTTTGTATACATGATCTCTTGCACTCCTACTGAAGTTGAAACTCTTGGTTGTTTTGCACCACAGATTTACCAGAATTCGACTCTGTTCCTCTGGGGAACGGATTAGGGAGTGGTAAATTATGAAGAGGACAGGTCACTGATACCAAGCAATCCAGATCACTGTGTAAACTGAGTGCAAACCAACAATGTGTGTTTAATATGGCTAAATGTACCTTACTAGGAACAAAGAATGTAGGATTGGGAGCTCTAGCCTGGGAAGCAGTGACTCAAAATATTTGAAGACCATTGTATCAACTTTATAATTATTATATGCATCTGTATGGACTGGAAACAGAAAGGGGGAGTTGCATGAACTAAAGACACTGAACTAACGTCACCGGATAGTAATTAATGCAAATTCCTAGGCAGGTCTGAAGAGGATCCTTGGGGGAAACTGCATATGCCAGTTGTGACTGGTTGAGGAAGGCTACCTGAAAAAAGATGAGAACAATATGAAGTGGGCAGCCTGATGTAGAGGAGAGATCATTCTTACTTGATCCAGGAACTGAACTATTGTTGAACTCAACTTAGACTTGTTAAGGTGATCACAGTGAATTGCAGGAGAAATCGCAGCCTAAATCCCCAGTCTGGAGAGAAATCAAGAGAGAGAAGAATACAGGTTCCCATGCCAAAAGGTGTTGGCTAGAGACCTAAGACTTGAGTGTGGTGCCATCAAGTGCATCAGGAAGAAGTCAGAAGTGCAGTTTCCTTAGAGACTGTGACTGTGTGGGGGGAGAAGAGGGTTGTTTTTTCCCCCTAAAATGCTGGTTTTTAGTTTGTTTTTTCAGGGGGCTTGCTCAAATGACCCCAAATTTGGACTACTAACCCTACTCTGCGTCCTCAAAGAGACAGAAAATTTCAGACAATCCCAGTGAATGTGCAGATTTTTGAGCACTTAGGAGAGTAGATCTTGAAACAGAAAGCACTGCTCATCCTTAACTATAGTGGAGCTGGTGCTCTGCTATAATACACAGAGATATACACATAAACTCAGAGTTCCTCAAAATATCACTCCTGGTCAGAGAACAAATGCACCAGATTTCTGTCCAAAAGACAATTGACAAAATTATAAGCAATTTAAAATGGAGTTCCAAAGAAAAGTATAGGGCAACCTTAACAACAGCTGTCATAACATTTCCAGCTATGATATATGTGCAAAGAGAAAGAATACATGATGGTGCGGAATAAATATTTTTATCAGCAGTGCGTCAACTCAGCCAATCATGTATTCCATAAGGTCACACAGTTCATAGAAAAATATTTTAGAAATACAAGATGAAACTAATTCCTATACTCCTCCACTGGTAATGTTCTTCAGTTACCATGAAGGCTTTTCAGACCGAGTAGAGAAAGTTAAAACTAAGACACCAGTAAAACAATACCTAAAATTGAATAAATTGAAGTTGTGACTTTTTTATGTTTAAAAGATATCTTGACCACTTTTGCCTCCTGTTCAGCTGGAAAGCTGTGAATTTTCCTTTTTTTCAGAAGTATCCAGCTTTCACTTGTAGGCCTGAAAGATCAAAAGCTATCTGCCCTTCTTCTCACCTGTACAGTGTTGAATATTGCCTGTCTGGAAATGTAAATCCTTTTGCTTATATTATTTGGTGTGTGATTCCACATCTGCATTAAAAAAAAAAGTAACATGTCTCTAGCTCACTGATTTGGTCAAAGGTGCATGATAAATTAAATTGTGCATGTATGCATACTTATTTTTCTTCCCCGCTCATAGGAAACAAACCAAAACCAAAGATTGTGAAAAGAAAAAGGAATATCTTAGAAGGATGGAATTTTCCTGACTGTCAACTAAATGAATGCTTGGTAAGATACATTTGTATATTTGCAGTCTCCAAAAGATGAAACATGGACTGAGAACAAACACCAATTTTAAAAGGCTTGTCCTTTCTGAAAAGCAGAAATCAGTTTGTCACAAACTAACAGCAATGGTCAGTATTTTAGTAAAAGTGCTTCCTATATATTTAAAAAAAAAAAATCTAAGTGAAACTGGTGACTCTCAATATATGGCATGCCTGTGTCTGTCACTACTGACGCAATGCTCCAGGATATTCATAGGGGCACTGTGCTGCCTTTTGGATGAGACATTGAATTATGTTCTTGACCACTTCTTTTCAACAAAGATCCTATGATGTATCTTACAAAAACAGGGGTGTTTGAATTTGGCCAGGACAATAAAATTAATTTTGGGTAATTACATTCCATCTACACCCTATTTAAATAACCTCTGTAATTTCAATTGGGTACAATATTCTCCCTCACTTCTTGCTATTAAACTGTTGTGTAATGCTGCCCTGTGGTGATAAACAGTCATTGGATTTCATCATGCAGATGATTGCACTTAAGAGTGTAGGATGTCATTGTGAGCATTACAGTATACCAGTCCTGTTTAAGGTACACATTGCATCCTAATGTATTACAAGCTCAAGGGCGAGCAAGGCTGGTGTTCCAAATGGTAGGATAGCATACAGTCTTGCCCATAGTAGGTTCCCAGTACTTATACACCAAGTAAACAGCTGTCAGAAGGGAGAGGATGCAAATATCCTAGTACAAAGGATTGGATGGTTAGAGATACACACAGGTAACTGTTCGTTCCTATTAGTGGAATTAGCAGATGCTTCACCTTTACTACATGTAGGCAGTAACCCTGGCCTTGCCTTAGCAACCATCTCCCAGACTTGCTGCTTACAGCTACCAGCCTTTTGTGTCTCTCCTTGAGCCTGATTATCACTTCCTTTTGTTGGTTGCTTCGGGTTACTCTGCTTCTGTTGCCCAGATGTTGAACTGGATCACTGCCCCTCCAAGAATGACATGTTGTAGGGCGCGGAAGAACTTTGTAACGCGAAATCAGGATAGTTGGCAAGGCTCGGCGCTAGAAATCCAGCTTAGGCTGTGAGCAAGAGTAGGCCCCTGCCGGGAAATAACCGAATGGAAAGTCCCTTGGAGAAGATGCGGAACTAACCCTTAGCTGCTATTATGGGATATGTCTAACATGGCATAAAATATGTTAGCTATGAAGAAACTTTCTGAGATAAGCAGCAGGTGCCTGACTGCAGGTCAGCAATTGTCTAACCGCAGGACCAGTTTAGACCTTGGAAAGGGCAGCTTCCCCAATTCTGGTTGCTAACTCAGCCACCTGTAATTATCAGCCAATAGACTAATGAAAAACAAGTTTAAGGCCCAATCTCTGAATGAGTTTGAGAATTACATATTGCATTGCTAAGAAGAAATCATTGTAAAGCTTAGGGAAAAAGGGGTATAATAGGTACCCCCGGGAGCTGCCCAATGAGACTCTCTGTAGATCCATCAAGGCCTTACTGGATGCCCAGGGCAGGTCAGTTCCCTGGTTGCGACTCACTGATAGAGTGGACAATGGGTCTCTCCACTCTTCTGTTTTTGGTAGGTGCTTTCTTCCTATGCTTTGGGATTGCAGTAGTGTGTGGGTGCTATTGCTATTGCTTTTAAAACCATGACATTGCTTATAATTCTAATTGTGTCAATAACTGTCCTTCTCATTCACCAGGTCTGTCTACTGGTGTGGGAGGCATTTTTAGCACAGCTTCTTTTAAGTTATCATTATAGTAAAACACTTTATTTGAGCAACTCTCATTGTCAGTCTGCCTATTTCCGCCACCAAGATAAATAAAATAAGAACCCTCCGCCCCTGCGGAGTACACATGTGAACTACCCTTTACTTCCATTTATTCTAGGGTTACCAAGACCCTTCATTTTCAGTTTTCAGTGACTTTTACCAAACCATTCCTGGGTTTTACAATAGCTGTTATTTAGTTCTTACTAATATTCACCCAAATTTTGGACCACTCAAATAGATAAAAATACTGAGAAAAACTGGACATAGTTTTGTCCAATATTGGATGGGGGATGCCATTTTTAAAGAGCACCCCACTCTGCACCTGCAGCTCATGCGGATGGGTGATGCCCACATTGTCCCTGCAAGTACTGGAATGTCTGATATTCCATGGATGCATGAGTGGCCACCCTCAATGCATTACATTGATGTGTTTATGAGCTATGCTGCTTCCCATATCCTCAGTGTCCCTCTTGGCTGAGCTGCTATGGAAGGAATATTTTCTAAATTCAATTACACCCATGACAACAGGAGAACAAGCATAGAAAAAGACACTTTGAAAAAATCTGCTGTAAGCTACCCAGACTTCAGGAATTTACACGGAAGTCACTTATATCAAAACAGTAAACTGTAAAAGAAAATAAGAAACAAACCACAGCATTGAACTGTTTTTACTTTCACTATTCTTACTTTTCTCTGTTTATTTTTCTGTCTTCCTGAACCCCAATATTTACCTGGAAAACTAACGTTAATTTTGTACACTGATTTTCACTTGTTTTTAAAATTTGTAATAAACACTGATAACTTCCCACAAAATTTTAAACAAAATAAAAACTGGAAGAGAAGAGCCTTAAAGATTACCCAGCTATGAACTGGCAGACCTTATAAAAACCTAGATATTTATATGGTAATTAATCTATTATTTATTAGGGCTTGGTCCTGAAAACCTTATTTGTGGAACTGGGACCAGAAAACAAAGATCAGTCTTTTACTTATTGTCTTGTGTGTCACTTTATTACAGTGTCAGAAGTAAATTAAAATCTCTGCAAAAATGGAGCAAATGAAACTGCATTAGTCTGGAAGGGAACCTGGCAAACAGCTGATGGAAGTGTACCTTCCAGTACCTTCAAACTTTCCTGTAAGCAAGAGATCAGGGCCAGATTTAGGGGCAGGCAACCAAGGCAATCACCTGGGATCCTGGGCTGGGGTAGTGGGAAGCGGGGGGGCGGGGGGTGCACCGTGATCAGGGTGCTGTTTTTGTTGTTACCAACAAAAGAGAAAATAAAATGTTTAACGTAAAATGTTTCAGGTATTCCATGTGTGGATTCATTTTTCACTAACTTCTTAGAATGTTCTGGACCTTCGTAGAATCTCATGGAATCTTCCAGACTTTCTGAGAACTATATTTTCCTTGAATCTCCTAGAATGTTGTCATACATGCCCTCGTGGGTGTATAAGGGACAGTGTATCATCAGTCAGTCAGTCAGTCAGTCAGTCAGAGATAAGAACAAATTGAAGTGAAGTGGGAACCCAGCTGCAATATTATGAACCTTGTTTTATTGTGTAATTGTGAAACTGTACTTGCATTTTAAGACTTGAAGAGTAAGTAGTGACTAATAAAAGACATATTTAATGAGACACTAGAGAGGTCTATTGAACCCCTATGTACGTAACAATATAAAATAAAGTTACTCTTTGCTATGCTTAGCACATAATGTAGGATGACTTTCTAAGACTGTGGAACATAGTGTTTTGCTCTCCCTAATATTGTCTGTTTTTCCCCATAGAAAATAAAAGATGCTCTTGAAGAAGCCTTCAGGAGCTCATTAAAGAAAGCAAAAAGCTCAATTACAATCTAGTTTGCAGCAAGAGAAAAATTTGATAGGAAAATATTTGAAACAGATCAACATAGACTGGAATTTAAGCAGTAGTGATTGTCCTAGTGCAGAAGAAATTGAGGAGCAAAGTGTAAATGAGGGAAATCCTATTCCTGAGAAATTAGCAGATTTACTTGAAGATAAGGAATAGGAATATGAGGAAAGTGATGGAGAATCGTCCAGTTTTCCTTGCAGAGTAAAGAAGAGTGATGATAAAGAAGAATGTGGCTCACCTGAACTGAAGAGTAATGACAAAGTCAAATCTGTTTTACATGAAAAGGAGAGAAATGATAAAGAATTAGTCTTGCATGATGACAGAAGTAGCAGTGAGAAAAATTGCATACTACAAATTGATACCATCAGATCCTGTTTATGGCCGGCGATCCTAAAATTTGCTGATATTGATTGTACAATTTTGAATAGTCTGTGTAAAATTGAGTATATGATATTTCCAGTAAATAAGCAGAAGCGAAACTTCTCAAAGTCACACTGTGAAACACTCCTCTAGAATGGTAAGAAACTGAACTGGTGTTGACTAGTTTTCCCAAAATCAACTGATAAAGTATTTTGCTTTTGTTATAAAATATTTGACAAGAACACCAAATTGTTGCTTGCACTTTTGGGTGCAATTACTGGCATAACTTAGCTGATGCTATGAAGCAACATGAAAAGTCACTGGCCATTTTACGATCTACTCCAAATGGCTGGAGTTCAAGTCCAGGCTCAAGATGAATAGATGCAGAAAACCAGCATGTTATTAAATGTAGAAACCCATCATTGGAGGAACGTGCTCAAGCGTCTGATCTCAACTACTCTTTTCCTTGCAAAGAACAATTTAGCTTTCCAGGGCTTGTCAGATAAGTTGTTCATTGAAGATAAACATAATTTTCTTGGTTTGATAGACCTCCTTGGGGAATACGACAATGTCAATGTCATGCATGAGGATCTACATCGAGTAGTTCATAAAGAAGCTATGGATCATTACTGCAGTAAAACAATTCAAAACAAATTGATTGACCTCATGGCAATGAAGAAGCTTGATGACATATTGATGTGGCTCAGCAAAGCGAAGTACTACGCTGTAATAATGAACTGCACTCCCGACAGTCACAGTGAAAAGATGTCATTTACAGTAAGATTTGTTGACGATGAGGACGTCTGTATCCAAATAAAGGAACGCTATCTGTTTCCAGTCTGCAGATGCCTCTTCTGGAAAAGGCCTAACAGAACTGTTTATGACTCAGAGTTCTCACAGAGTTCTTCAGTGAGTCTCTTGGATCTGGTTGAAGCTTTGTAAATTCTAAATTTCAGTTAGCAGATGATTTTATACCAAAATAAAATACCAGGTCCAACCCCTTGGTGTGGTCATGTGAAGGTACTTATATCAGTTTACTTTATTCCCATACATTTATGAGAGTAAGTTCTAGCAGAACAACTGCATTCACGCTAGTATGTTTTACTGCTTTAACTGTAGCCATACAAAAATTGTAGATATATGTATATTTGAAAGATTACAGAGCAAGGGTTTGACAACAGTTTTGGTTGGTGGTGGAAGTATATGAACAAAATGTGAATTTTAAAATAGATACTGATGAGTGCAGAACAACCACACCAATAGTATTCAAAAAAGTTAGTGATAGCCTATTTTAAAAACGTAAAACTATTTTCAATTGTCATGCATAAAAAGGGCCTATGAGCGCATACTGGTATGTTGGTATAAGAGCAGGAGACTGAAATATTAAAACAAGAAATCCTATTTATGCTAGAATTGAGAAGCAATCCTTAAAAGCAGACAATCAAATGGGTATATACATGATATACTGAACAAAATATATTCTGAAATAATCTGATTTTAGCAGACTGGACTACATTAAGAATATATTACATCATTGAGGTAGATATGCTAGCAAAGGACATGCACCACAGAGTCTCATTAGCATTGAGTAATACATTAAAAGCTGACTTAGACAGGATGGTAAAATTAGATGCTACATGAAATCAGACATCAATGTACTCGTTTAACACTATGGTCACAGTTGTTGTGGAAAGAATCACGCAGCATTCAATTGTGGTTGGATCGAGCAGAACTTTAATCTTACCAGGTACCTAGAAGGCTATAGCTATAGGGAAGCCCAGGCAGCACGTCTCTGTGCTGAGCTCTGGCACTTCAACTGGTTTCAAGTTACAGAGGGTTTATATTGGTTTATCGAAGTTTACATATTACATACAGATCGTATAGTGGATTTTCCAGTACTTAACAAGTCATTTACTACAAATTGGGCACTTATACCTCACGCTGGGATTCTCCTGGTGCCAGGAAGTCCTGAGACACATACAGTCTTTGGTAACCTGGAGGAATTCCTGACAGAGTTGGCTGGGAGTGGCTGCAAAAGCAGTTACTGTCTTATAACATAACTCAACAAGTTTGCATTTCTATTGTGGTTCCAGTCTAAGGCCTCCTGCCTGTATTTTTTATTCCACACAGTAAAATCCAAACTAGTTAAAAATTTGTATAGGTCCAAAAGATTTGGTTAAGGCCATCAAACAAGAGAACATCTCATGAGATTAGTTGAAATAATCCTGTCTGGACTTTAATAGGCAAGATTATTTTAAATTTTGGATGTAAGTCAAGGTTTCTGAAGATTCACGCTGATGGTGAAAATACAAAACTCAGTGCATTCCTCTCCTCATTTAGTGGACATTCAAGTGGCTTTACTTTCAGAATGCTTTAAGGCCTGAGGCATACCAAAGCATCATGTCACAGAACTATAAGGGGATAGATAGCGTGGAAGTAATTGCTGATCCCCTAGTTCAGGGTAAAAAATTAACAAAACAAGATTGTGTTCTGTGTCTGTATCATGCTAGAGTGGATACTGACCCCCTGTCCTCTAATGGGTATAACCTTTTGTAACCCTAAATATAGTCTATATTACAGCAGCATGTGGAGAAACTAAAGAAGATCCAGACTGTACTGTGTTAGGCCCTGTACAAACACACACTAAGACAAACAATTTACAATATAAATAGACTACACAACAAAGAAGCTATTATTCCCATTGTGGGGAACCGAGGTACTGAGATTAACCAATAAACCACACATCAAATAACTAAAGTCCATGAGTTCAGGGAATACTCAAATGCTAAAGTGCTTTACATTCAGGACTATCCAAATGCTAAAGTGCTTTCCTGAATTAAAACATGTGATCTCCACAAGATCACCCAGGAAGGCAGTGGCAGAACTAGGAATTGAACTCTGATTTCATGAGTGCTAATTCAGTATATTAACCACAAGATCATCTTTCCTCACTGGGACCAGAGAATAAAGGTCAGTCTTTTAACAGTACCTCAATGCATAGCTCCTAAATGTCCTTCATTTTAAGTGAAACTACTAATTTTAGCTCAAAATTTATCTACATTCCACACAAACTTTATGTCTTGCCAGCTTTTATTGCTGAAAGTTATTTACATCAGAAATAAAAAAAATCATGCAGTTATAGCAAGAGCTAGTTATACTAAAGAAAGTAATCCCATAGCATTTAAAGTTTTTTTGCAGTTTGTGTTCTTCCATCTGAGTCTTCGTCACCCATTTTGCCCTATACTAGGGTCTTGGCAGATTGAGAGATACGCTTCTGTGTCACACATTTATACATCCAACTCTCTTTATCCTCTTCTACGGTATCTTTTTGTAATTGTCTCTCTCTCCTCTCTATCTCATCCTAGTCCCTCTTTCTGTTCCCATCCACCTCACACTCACTATTTCTATGTCTCTCACTTTGTCTCACTTTTGCTTTTATTATCTTCTCTCCATGCCTCCCTCCTTCCATTTAGTCTCTGCTCCATCTCCTGTGATATGTTTTTCTTCCTCCCATGTTTCCTGCCTCCCCTCTCTCAGTTTAAGTTATCAAGATGGCAAAGGAAGCATCTGTGTACTAACATTTGAAAGCAAACAACTAAGTTCTAGTGCTTATTACCAGAGTAATATATGCTATTGAAAACTAGAAATAAATTTGTCCCTTATATATGGAGGTGACACGTGATATCTTAACCCTTTGACCATCTCATCTGCAGCCTCCCCTCTGATCCATCAGCCCTAATGATCAAAACCTCTCTGCCATTTCCAAATTGCTGCTTTTAAAAAATAAAAAAAAGCTACCTGGCACAAAAATATTTCTTCCCCCATCCCAAAAATCAAAGCTCTCCAAATTTACTCTGGCCCAAGGCGCAGGATGGGAAATACAGAGTCATAGTGCAATAATTTTAAGGTCTGATCACTCAAGCTGTCAGGGAAATGACACTTATGCTGCTGGGGAGCTGGGGTTCCTCCTTTCAGGTAGAATATAGCAGTTCCCTCTATAGGCCATGAGAAATTGGACCGTTTAATCATACTGATTTATGGAAAAGCTAATTTAGAGTTTTTCAAAAACATTCCTACTCTTTAATAACTATGTTTTTCTTCTTCCACCAATACAGTTGGTCTCTTTGTATTAAGAAAACCTGATTTTACAAATAGAAGCCTTAGAAATTTTAAAATTTTTAATTGTATTTTTAAAAGGTGTTCTGTAATGCCTCTGTGGTGTGACATGCAGGTTTTATTAGCACTTGTTTTGGATGAATCTTTGCCTTGCATGACTAATGTAGTCATCTCAAATACGTGCTAATTAAACCTTTATACTAATGTCTGAGGGAAGAACACAGGTATGAAGGCTTTACTGACCTGAATTTGGGATGGCCATATTACTCATGCGTAAGTGAGTAATCAGAGAGAAAGAGATCATATAGGACCATTCCTCTTGTTATCTATCAATATATATCACACAATATGTGTGCAATAGAAATCAGTACGCTCCAAGTATTGCTTCTCTAGAGATATATAAATTTGGTTCTGGTGTTCTTTAAATACTAACACTTTACTTTACAGTTTTAACAAATAGAAATGCTGTTTCTATGAAAATCAGTGTGGGCTAGTGGTTAGGGCATGGTGGGTGGCAGACCCTCAGGAGTAGGAAATATTCCAAGGAAAAATACTTATGTTGTTAAATTGAAATTAAGGTCTTGATCCTACAAAGACTTATGCACATGTATAACTTTGCTCCTGTAAGAGGACTAAATGCAGGACTGGAACCTAACATTATAAATATGTACTGCAACAACTCAGTCACCTGGAATGTCATGGTTGTTGCTATGCTGACCATAGCCACTAAGGACTTTTCAGTAGCATCTGGAATAAACTCAGATCTTTTTTAAAAGCACAGGCCCCTGCCATTTGAGCTAGGATAATCTCCATTAGCTGTTAGAAGTATGGGGGCCTACAACATATCTGAACAGTTTGATTTCATTTTGCAGAGGGTATTGGTACACATACATGTTAGGCAGTTTGCTACAGTGGGCCTTTTTGACCACAGTGGACTAAATCTGGTGTAATGAAGTTGAGGATGAGGCCCTGTATCAACAATGTCAGATGAAAAATCCATGAAAAAACATTGTTGTTCTAAAAACACGTGCCTGAAAAACAGGAAATCATTGTGAATCATTAAAGTCCAGACAAATACTGGAAATGGCAATGCAAAGAATGTCATGATGGGCATAAAGCATCAATCACCCTATGACTAATGAATCTGAAATCATGGGGTACAGCCCCTTTGAATGCAATACATTCAGGTAAGTCCTGACTGCCACTAGAACTGCTCTTTTGCCCTAGTTTTGAAACAAGCCATCCCCACATTCCATAGATGGAGATAGCTCTGTCAGCTGGTTCCAGAGCACAAAGGAAAGACATGATCTGTTAATGCAACCTCTCATCTCCAGCCAGATTCAACCTGCTGAATCATAGATTTGGGCCTTTGCAGTCCTTAAGCAACAGTAATACCCAGTGATCCAAAAGGAGAATTTCCAGGGCCAAGTCAGTATAAATGCACTGAAGTCAATATAGCTCTGCAAACCATTAGTCAGTGGAATTCAGTTTTTACTGATCTTTGCTTTTCTTGATCGGGTCTAACATATGGATCAAATGTTTCTTTTCAGAATTGGTTCTGGTGAGAGTTGGGATGTTCAGTGCTTACTCTTATTGATCAGTGAGTTGGACTTTTATTTAGAAAGATCACATTAGAAACATTTAATTGATTTTCTTATACGTTTTCAGAGGCAGGAAAGAATGCCTCTACATTTTCAGTGACACTTGCATGCAAATAGTGTTGGAATTTGTGGGTGTGTTAATTAAAGCCAATTATAACCTGACTGACCTGTCCTGCCATTATAATATTTCACAGAACTTGCTTTATTTTCATACATATGCCTGAGCTGGAAAGTTCATGGAATCATAGGGCCTAATCCTGAAGTCTTTATAGGAATTTTGCCTGTGGAAGACTGAATAAAAAACAAAATAGGGTTCTCTGCATATGTCCTATAGTGATTGCCCAAAATGATGCTCTTTTTAGCATTCTATAGATATACCATATATTGGGAATTATCATCCTCTTACTTATACTGGTTGAACTCCTAATTCTGATCTCACACTGATTTTATTCCTGTTTAACTCCACTGAATTCAGTGGTTACTCACACCAGAGGGAGTCAGGAGATCAGAACTGGGTTCATTTGAAAGAACTGAACATCTACCTGAAGGCAGGAGTTAAAGGGCAATATAGTAAAAAGACACAAATGGAAAAGTGTGCTTACTACCAGACATGTGTCACAATGTTGAGCTTTTTTCTGATCTCACTTACTTCTTTGTAAATCATAAGTAACTCTATTGCCAGTAAGGGATTTACACAAATGTAAATAAAAGGAGAATCCATTGCACTAATCTAGCTGAATTGGGATCCTACATTAGGAAAGCAGATGTTTTTCCACTTTAACTTTTAGAGATACTGTAGGCTGATGACACAGTCCAGCTGGGGGTGTCATGACCCTTCCTCGGGCCCAGGCTCCGAGGAAGACCACAGCACCTATGTCTGAAGGAAAAATGCTCGTGGCTGGTGAGTCTCAGCCCTGGCCCCAGGCAGGACAGGTTTTTCTAGCAGTTGGTAGCCCCGTGGCCCTCATGTAAGGCAGGGCTCGTACAGCGCTCATGACCCCCAGCCTTTCCAACCGGCAGGCCGGGTGCATAGTCTATTGCCCCTGGCCCTCAGGCAGGGTGGGGCAGGCAAAGATCTGCAGTTTACAGACCCCAACCCTCAAGCCAAGCAGGGCAGGTGGGAGTCTGTTGCCCCCAGCCCTCAAGCAGGGCAGGGCAGGTGAAGCAGTCCATAGTCCCCAGCCTTCCAACAGGCAGCACAAGCAACGTAGTCTGTAGTCCCCCAGCCCTTCCAATAAGTGGGGCAAGTAGAGTGGCACTTCAGGCAAGCTTTGGAGGCTCCAGTCAGCAGGCTGGTTGCTCCAAACTGCAATAGGGCCTGGGTTGGGCCTAAACCACAACATCTAAGAAAACACATCTACCTCCAGTGACAACTTCCCCCTGACTGAGCTGCTGGGCCTGCCTTTTATACTTCCCTCCCTGACCCTGGCTCCGCCCCTCTGCTTCTGGGTGGCTGGGCCTGCAGTGCCTGGTTCTGTCCAGTGGGGGTGTCGCGACCCTTCCTCGGGCCCAGGATCAGAGGAAGGACACAGTGCCTTGTGACAGATAACCATAAGGATCAGATTACTCCACAGATTTGTGAGAAGAAGAGATATCTTACACTTGGCATATTGCTAAATCTAATTCCCTCAAAAAGGGTTTATACTGGAAATACTAATGGACCCTTAAATATAACAATAGGTTTACATGAGTAATAAATCAGCTAGATTAACTAAGTTGTATTCAAAGAGAATATGTAATACAAATGCTGCACATCAATATTGTCTGACATGCATGGTTGTAAACAATGCAGGCCATGTTTGGTATCGCAGACAATATATGTTTGTTCATTTTTTAATTTACCAGGGACATAATTTCTCATGAAGACTTGTGGAAGTTTGATTCCTTCTTCATTCCCTCACTAACTCACTGTGGGGTTGATTCTGATCTTATACTGGGTTAATACTGTTCTGTTATTAGTTATATTCCAGTAGCACATAAAGGCCCATCAAAGATCAGAGCCCCCTTCTGCTAGTCACTGGATAAACATATAACGAATGTCTATCTCTGCTTCATGAAGATGACAATCTAAGACACAAGATAACACAAGACAAAGGGAAGGGGGAGATGTAACATAGGCAGAAGAATCAGGATGATGGATGGCTAATGTCATGTTAATTCTTTGTTTTTTAAATTTTTCCTTCCTTATTTTATTAGATAGAATGGGAGGTGTTATGGTAAAGAAAGGGGACAAGAGAGGAGGTGGGAGGGCAGAAAGAGTGAAGTTGGAGCAAAAAAATGAAGGGAGGTGGTGGGGAGGGAGTTTTAGAAGGCAACCAATAGCAAGGAGAAAAAATGTCCAGGATCAAAATATAAGAAAAAAGTTTGTCCAAAAGTTCTAAAAAGTGCTGCTGTTTATTGTCTCAACTCCTAGCTTCTCCTGGAAGAGGGGAATTTTTTTGCTCCTAAGGGCTGAATTCATTTGGAGTTACTTTCACCTCCCAACTCATGTGGCTATGGTTAGGAGGGGACTTCATGAGAGGAGGTGTGTGATGAGGTTACACCCCATACAGGCCCTGAAAGGGTTATTGTGGGCCTGAGAAGCCAGTTATGTTATCTGGCAGCACCTGGAGGGAGACCCAGGCTTAACTGATCATAAAGCCCAGCGGAGCAGGAACGGTCTACTTAGTATATAGAGAGGAAGTCCACAACAGAGGTGGCTGCAAGCTCTGTTACTTACATGTGGTGCATTGATAATCACACCAGTATGTGTGCTGCAAATAGCTGCTGCAGAAGCACCTATAAATCAAAGGATGAAACTGTTGGATTTAACCTTTTAGGCAAAGGTAAAAGGGAATAATGAAAATAGAAGTGCACAACAGATTTATGAGGACTGAGGGGAGCATCGTAGACAAAATGATATGCAGTGCCACAGACTTTCTCATCCTATCAGGGTCAAAATAGGTAAAGGAGTTATGTAAAAAAGAAAAATTGAGAGAAATAAGGATGGTTAGTCATGGGAAATCAAATCATAACTGGGCAGTTATTACCCCATTTGTGGATTTGGAATTACATGAAAAAATGAGGGAATGTGGAAAAATCATACATTATGACTAATGAAATCTCTGAATTTATTTATGAAAAATGGGGCCAGTTTTGCCAAGTCTATACAGATTGATCAAGATATGACAGCATGGGTTGTGTGGGAACAGCCTTCTGTGATCCTAGTCTTGGAATCCTGAAATCTAAAAGGCTATAGAATTATATAAACATTCTGATGGTTGAACTAATGGGGATAATATTGGTGCTAGCCAAGTAAAAGATGGGTAACCGGCTGCAGATGTAATTTTATCTGATTCCTTATCAGGCATTATGACAATCAGAACAAGGGCTTCAGAAAGCAGAAATGACCTAATAATTGAAGTAATGTTACTAACTATGGAAATAATGCAAGCAGGTATCTGTATAACAATAGCATGGATTCTGGGATATATTGGAATAACTGGAAATGAGATGGCTGACAAAGCAGTAAAACAAGCTCTAAAAATGAGGAGGTGGATATTAAGATACCCTTAAACAGACAAAAATTTAACATTGTGGTCATGAAGGACCTTGTGAAGGAATGGCAAGATCTATGGACTAAGGAAACAAGACAAAGGTTTCATGATATATGCTAAAAAATAAAACATAATACTACAGTCCACAGTCATGATAGAAAAAGTGAAGTAATTAATTATGGACTGTTCACAGGTCATTGTGCCATAGATGATAAGTTAAACTTATTAAAAAGACGTGAAGATGGGCTGTGTAATATGTGCAAAATCAAAGAAACTACTGATCACGTATATGGCATTGTGGGAAATGTTTTATGGAAAGAAAAAAATTGAATTGGCTTGGAATCAGAGGGACTAGAGGGACTAGTAAGAATGTCATGGAAATGGAATAGTACAAAAGAAGCCCTGTTGTACTTCTTAAGGATACTAACCTGCGTGAAAGGAGAGGTAAAGTGGCTAAAAATGAATGAAGAAGGTGGTGGTCATAGCTTTGTATGGGTATGTACATGCTGACGGCAGCAAATTCGCCGTCGTCAGATTGATTTATTACTCCATGTAGCTTGCGTTACTCCCATCAGCTGCTGCCAAATTTCCCTGTAAGTATAGAGCAGGCCTCAGATGAGGCTGCTGCATCAAAAAACAAAGAGACAAAGACAAAGAAAGTGGCTGCAGGGAAAGAGTCTGCAGTCACTATTTGGACACTAGAACATGGAGATATCTGGAATACAGAAATGGAGCAAGATCCTGTGGCTGACCCAACCCAAAGGTAGGAACTTCTAGACTCTATGGAGAAGTGCTGGGAGTGTTGCTCATTACAAAGAACCCAGAAAAGTGCTGGGGGAGAAGTCTGAGGAAAGGCTAATGGTAAGAAGGAGGCTAGGAAAACAGCAGAAAAGAGTGGGACTGTGCAGGCCCTGGCTGCTGTTATATGGTCCTTCGGCTGGAATCCAGTGTAGAGGGAGGGCCTGGGTTCCTCTACCTGTCCCTGGCAAGGTAGAATGAGTCTGGAGAAAGGTACAAGGACATTGGAAAGCCCTGAAGCAAGGGTGTGAGGACGAGGGGTGCAGAGTTGAGGTCAAAGACCCTCTTGTGGGGATACTTGGGTGGGTTAAAGCCCATGAAAGCGTATGCCTACAAAAAATAAATTTGTTAGTCTTTAAAGTGCTACAGAACTCTCGTTGTTTTTGCTGTATGCAGACTAACATGGCTACCCCTCTGGAACTTGTTTTATGTTGGACTTTCTGTTACTCTGGAAGGGGAGAACTAAATTGTGACCTGCCCCGAGAGCTGAGTTATGGGAAGGTAGAGAGAACAGAGGAGCCATGGTCAGGGGGTGCCATACAGAGAGAGCACCACTGCACCGTGCCTGGCCACAAGGAGTGGCTGCCATGAGCGAACCCCTTCACAGGGGGTCTCAGAGTGTTGTTTCATGCACATATCCTGTCCCACTGGCTGCTGATGTTCTAGCTATTGATTTCCGAGGAATCACTCCTGATTCTCACTAGTGTAAATGAGATCAGATTCAGGCCCTTTCTTAACAACTGTATCTGCATAATAATGATCATAGTTTGTTTTATAGCCTTTCCACTTTAGAAGATTATGGAGGCATTCTGTAGAGGGAGGAAAAGGAGGACTAGCACATAGTTAGTGAGATTATAGATTTCAAATTGCAAGCTACATTCTTCCTAAAATGTTGGGCATATCGCTGGCACAAACCTTTCAGTATTTCACCTAGCTGTAATGATAGAATATGCTAAAGTGTGTGCTTGGGGTGAGGGATTGTGGCAGGATGTACTTGCTCCGCACTGGAGACAAAGGGGTTAAGCCAATACTCTTGGCAGTGGAAGCCACACCCCCTTGCTTCTGCTGGTCATGCTCCAACTGCTGCTTAAGTATAAAAGAGAGCAGCCCAGCTCATTCCAGGCTGACCAGCCATTGAGGAGGAGGGACACACCTTGCAGTCGTTGGTCTAGGAACAGCTAGAAATCCAGAAAGTGGAAGTCCAAGGTGCTGAGAAGCAGATAGATGCCCAGTTATGTGTGGACACCTGAGAGGGATTGGAGATGCCAGGTAGGGTGACCAGCTAGCAAGTTTGAAAAATTGGGGTTGGGGTGGGGGATAATAGGCACTTATATAAGAAAAAGCCCCAAATATCAGGACTATTGCTATAAAATTGGGACATCTGGTCACCCTATTGCTGGAAACCACACACACCAATGAACCTGCAAACCCTGATGACCCTCTGGCTATAGCACCAAGAGACATGGTAGGAAGTGGCCCAAGGGGGAACCAGTGTTAGTCTAAGGTGTAGTTGGTATGTTTCAGTGAGACCCCTGCTGACTCAATGGCAGGACACCCCACCACTAATAGTGCCACGGGCCAGGACCTGATGAAGCAGGATGAGCCCAGATCCTTCTACCTGGTCAGTGCCCCTCCCCCAGGTGATGGCCCATATTGACTCCAACCAGGCTTAGGCCACACTATCCTGAAGGCAGGGGCTGCTCTATTGACTTTAGCCAATAGATCACTTAGCCCTGAACATAAGGGCAGCTATAGACTCTGGCCAGTAGGCTGTGCCACTAGGGTGATCAATGTCCCAATTTTATAGGGATAGTGCTGATATTTGGGGTTTTGTCTTATATAGGCACCTATTACCCCCCCCGGTCCCAATTTTTCCTACTTGCTATCTTGTAATTCTATGTACCACCCTGAAGGCAGAGGCTGCTTTGTCATCTCTGGCCATTAGGCCACCTACTCCTGAACACAAGGACAGCTATTGACTCCAGCCAGTAGGCTGAGCTACCCCAAACGCAGAGGCGGCCCTATTGACTCTGGCCAGTAAGCCACGCTGCCCTGAGGCCAAGGGCAGTCCAACAGACTTAACCACAGGGCCACAAGTCCCATACCCTGCCCCAAAGGGATACAGGGTGTATTTGCTCCGTCACAGGGTGTATTTGCTCCATCACAGGGATCATTCCTATGTAAAAATTAGATTAGCAATCTGCTAGCCATCAGATCCCCTCTTACTCCTCAGAGACCCCAACCATATCCCCAACCCTGAACTCTCATCCCCGAATTCACACATAACATCCCAACCCAGGAAACCCGTAGGCAGCACTCAGTCATCTCAGCAATTTCAGACATCCCATGGCCTCTGCCTCCACCCCTTATCACAGCAGGATACCCACCCCTCTACCTGCTTCAGCTGCCAGGTTTGTGCAGCTCTGTGTTCTATTCCCTACCAGCATTTGTTGAAGGCTGCATGGACTCTAAGCTGAAGTTTCAGGTTACTTGCAAACGATTTAATGAGCTATTCTGTATAGCTGCAAGTAATTTGCATATGGTCACACATGGAGCTGCACACAACTTGGCAGCTAAAGTGTTTACAAAGGCAACTGGATTGCATATGCCGAAGTGGTTGGGCCAGGCCCACTGCACTCTCCTCTTGGTACACAGAGTCCTTTGCTGGGGTGTTGCTGGTAGTTTGCACCATAGCAATAAGCCTGGGAGCTAACACCACACTGTGATGCATGGGGTAGCTCACACCTCATAGAGGTATTGTTTCAGGCTGGCTGTAGATTTGGGCAACCATTGTTGAACTGGTAACATGACACATTTTCAATATTTTCTTTGCTACCACGAGGAGTAGAAATGTACTTTTAAAGAAAAAATTTGAATGAAATATCAGATTCTGACAATTACATGACTCCAGGAACTGGGACTGTAGCCCTGGGTTTATAGTGCCTATTTCTTAATCTGGCCCATCTCCACTCCCCCAACTTTTAAATTCTCTTCCAATTAAACTTTTCTTCAAAAAATTAAAGAAATAAAAGATCCTCTTATCAAATAATGCTTAAAGGAAGCAGGCCTATGGGAATTATTCTCTGAATCCCTGAAGTTTAAAATCACCCTATTCCATTCCAGCAATGAAAATGGCTTTCAGAGAGAGAGTTTGAGAAACTCTTGTTTTTACACAAGATTTTAACATTTTTTCTATTGAGCACTGGAAAACCACACTACTTTAACTGTAACTCATCTCCTTTACTAATCCTACCCTTCCAGATCTTTATGATCTTATAGGAATTTTTCCATCTATAATTTTTATGTCATGCTCTAAAATAAAATATAAATTGATGGGAGCTGGAAAAATCTTGTAAGTGCAGACTGACATCTACTGGCCACTTGTAGAACTGTTATAGGATAGTGCAGCCTTAGAGAAGGCTATAAAATACTGAGTTTTAATGATTTTATATTATTAAACTATATTTTTAAAAGCAGGACTCCCTCTGAGGAATGATTCTTTTTAGTGTAAATAAACTATGTTTCTAGGAATGTTATTAATTTATCTCACCCCTGTGAAATAACATTTTAACAAATATTCAAAAAAAATCCTACATGTGTATGTCTGTATGGAACTCATTAACATCTTGTCATACTGAGATCACAAGCCATTTCAAAGGTATAATTGAAAAACTACTGGAAATTACCTTGCCACTATAACACATGGCAGGACCTTTCATTCCTAACAATTAGAATTTAGTTCAGAAGACTGTAAGGCTAAGAGACCTGGGTTCTGTTCCTGGCACTGCCACTCACCCACTGGGTGACTCTGGGCATGTCCCTTCATCACTTTCTGCATGTTGGGGGATGACACTTACTTCACAGAGGTGTTGAGAATTGGTTAATGTTTCTCAAGTACCTCTGAGAAATTCAGATGGAATATTCTATAAAAGTGCATAATATGATTATTAGCAGCCCAGAAAACATTCACATGCAAGCATCAAGAATGACTACATTATATACTGGGTAAATATATATCAGACATGTTAAATTATGATAGTATAAAAATATATACTAGGTTTGATTACTGCATGGCTTTAGCGCACTGGACAGAAGTTTGTCAGTAGCATCAGATGCATGTTGAATAGTGCCCAATAAATACAGAAAGCTAAGTTTATTATTCATATAGAACACCACATGTATGTATACAATGATTTACTATAGATGAAATGTATTGAACAAGGAAGAATCCGTCCCCAAAATGCTTTAAATGTAATTGTAGTGAACCAAATGGCATGTGGGTATTATAGCTGGAATCTTCATGACAGAGGCTGGTTTTCTGGAGTTTCTTAAAAAGAGGATGATAGAGGGATGAACGTTATTTGGATGGCTGTGCTCAGTGTAAAGGGTGACACAGAAAAGGCAGGCATCTGGAAAACAGCAAAAGATATGAAGAAAGCAGTGGAGCATAGGTACCACACAGCAGCCATGATTCTGACCTCATTGAAGTCTATACTAAGTGTGGGGTTGTTTGGGGCCAGATGCTGACTGCTGGGCAAACCCTGGTCTTGGCTGGCTTCCTAGACTGGCCTTGTGCACCTGCAAGCTCTGAGTTGTTATGGGAACTGCGAAGTTATTTTGATTACGGCCTCCCCACGCGCTTCTTGGCTAGCTCTAGCCAATCAGATTAGGGTGTGTGAGAAAGCTCTCACTGCGGTGAGACTTGTTTACTGCTGTAAGAGCTGCATGTGTAATGAGATGTTGGAAAATACTATAAGAGAGTGTGCCCCTTGGAAATAAACGACTTTGCTTGCAATCATGTTGGTCGCTGTGCTTTGTCCGGCCCACATGAAACCCAACAAATGGTGACCCCGACGTGATTCGACTCGGCAGGAACCGATCGATCCGTCCTCACTAACGAAAAAGTGGGGAGTGCAGCCGTGGCAGGAGGTAGCATTGGATTTCGACTCCTGGTCGTCCGAGAGAGACGTGTGTGAGCTCACAGGTGAGCGGCTGCATAAGATATTATGGGTACCGCTGTATCAGCTGAAGAAAAAACGGTGCATGAGTTTTTGGCTCGCATCGTGAAGAGACAGGGGGAGAAGCTTGCCCCGGACGCTTTGTCCCGTTTATTACGATGGGGACAGAGACGCGGGTTTTTTGTTAAGCCCAACACGGTTTTTGACAAGACCGTTTGGGAACGATTAGGTTCTGACTTATGGGATTCGGTGGCACATGGCAATAAGGAGGCCGTGCAGTTGAGCCCAATCTGGTGTAAGACAAAAGGGATTGTGGAAACACTCGCAGCCAAGGCGGTGGTACAAGCGGCAATGAGCGGAATCCCCACAAAATCTGACGGACAAAAAGCTGTAAAGCAGCTGCTTTTAACACTGCAGGAAGAGGAAAAGATTTCTCCTGTAAGCAACTCCTGGTTTTTGTCTCCAGCCTGGAGCATGCCAGCACCAGGTCAAGGAAAAACCTTAAAGTGAAGAATTTTAGTTAACCATGAGAGAGCTAATGAGCAAATAGAAACAGTTCACTGCGTCTCTCAAAGAGATAAATCTGAGATAGAACACATTTTGAGGAGTAAAAATTTAAAGTTTGCTGTACCTTGGATTTAAAAAACATGTTTTACCAAATACCCATGCAAAACCCACAAGGAATTTTAAGTTTTGTGTTTAAAAAACAAATGTAAACTGGAAAGTTTGGAACAGAAACGGTTAGCAATTTGCAAAGGGAAAGTGAATGTGTGAAATGGGTTAACTCCCTAATAAGCTGAAAAAGATATAATGAATGGAATCATGGAGAAGCAAGTTAAAATCATGATATGTTTAGGCAAGCAAGTTATGGGGAGAAGAAACTAGTGAAGTTGAAAGATTGGAAAAGAATTGGACAACAATATGTTAAGTGTCCTGAAGTAATGCAAATGGAAAGAAAAAAACGTAACAAACCTGGCCTGTTTGTTGAATAAAGGATACAGGAAAATATAAGGGTAATTTGTATTTTAAGAAATAATTTACAACCCCAAAGGGGGTAGAAAATTGTTTTTTTATTTTTCAAAACTGCAAAAAGGAAAAAACTGGTACCAGTGAAACACTAAAAATCAAAACCATGGATCTATTGTTGCAACAAACTGTGTGTTTTGTGTGTTATGTTTTGTGTTGTTTGTCTTATTACTAACATTGTGCATGGTATTGGGCAAAGAGCATTGTGATTGTATTTAAAGAGGAGAATTGGTCTCCAGTTCATTGTATACACCCCTTCTGTCAGGCCATAGCCTGTGTTTCTAAAAAAAAAAAAATCAGTCCAAATTCTGACTCTTGCAATTTCTCCTCCCCCAAAGGACTCCCTTAATTATTTTCTAAGCCAGGAGTATGAGAAAGCTCAGAAGCTGAAGGTCTGAGTATTCTCAAAGGGGGGAATTGTTGTGGTTTGGGGCACTGTGGGGTTGGGGCATGTACACTAGGTAATTCGGGTAAATGGAAGGCCAGAGTGCCGATTAAGTTTTCCTGTGCTAGGCTCCTGCCTCCAGCCAGCCCCCCCTTCTTCTCCTCTCCGTTCGGGTCACTTTGGGATATTTTCTTGCTGCTGTAAGCTGATGGCTTGCCTGTAGAGGAAGCTACCCCAGTCTCCAAAGTTTTGTCCAGGAACAGCCATGTGGGCTGGGACATTAGGGGAGGAAATTTCAGATTGTTTGAAGGTTAGAATAGCAGTTTATCTGCTGAGGGAGAGTTTGTCTCCAAACTTCTGTCTAAAGGGCGGACAGAGTGTGCCTCTCACGCCTTCCTCACCTTTTGCACCCAATGGTCCATTTTTCTTTAGCATGGTATCCCCTACAATTCCACCGGTCAGGCTATAGTGGAACGTGCAAACCGCACTTTAATAGTCCTGCTCTATAAACAAAAAAGGGATGGATTCCCCCCTTCCACATATGGAATATCCAAGACCGTTTAAACATAGCCTTGTTTACTCTCAATTATTTGATTATTAATCAAGATGGGCACTCACCCATCTAGTGGCACCTTGCCACTCTTCCTCTTCTTCTCCCCCCACAGGTCTATTATCGCCGGCCGCCGGATCCTACGTGGCGAGGCCCTGTCCCCCTTGTTATCTGGGGACGCGGATATGCAGCGGTCGCCACCACTGAGGGGACAGTGTGGATATCTGCTAAGGCAGTAAAGCCTGCTCATGGCGTGGCATCAGAGCCTGCAGAGCCCGATTCCGAACTTTAATCCCCACCTCTCCCAGACAGTCCCTCGCCAACCCAAGAGGAAGCAGGTGGCGACAGTTATGACTTGGGGCGATGTGAAAGTGTTAACAACAAAGGCTCAGGGGACACTGCAGGCGCAGGGCCGGGAACAAACCCCTGAGAAATTGGTGGCTGCTATTTTTGCCATCTTGACTGCCAATTTTGTAACCATTTTGTTATGCTGTTTGCTTTTTATCCCCCCTTCTGTGGTGGCCTCACCCTCCCTACAAGAGTGTACGCAGTATAACTTGTGGGTTCGTCTGGCGCAAATTGCCAATGTCTTTCACTTCTGCTTAGCCAATCACTTGGAGATTGGTTCCTTGCTTGGGAGTTGTTTGATCCCGGTATGTAAACAGCCGGCTGATATTACCAATGATACGGTGCTGTCTCAGTTTTTTAACTTAACCGTACAGTATTCCAGCAGCCCCTCTTGGGGAATGCCTACAAAGGTTCTCCCCGCTGATGCACTATCCTTTGCCATTCCTTATGTGGCAGCTGGTCCTAATGTAACCTGTGCTTAAATTGTTAATTGTTCCACTACTAAGGTTCCTTTAGGCTGTCGTGTGTATCCTGGTGTGTACACTGCATACTAATATCTCCTTTAATTATGGTCTTGTAACCTGTGGGTGCCTGATAGGTACCTGTTGCTGTGTCCAGTGTGTTCCCACTCTGATCGGATTGTTTTGCCCCCCCCGCCGAGCTGTGCTACTCGGCAAAACAAATTTGGCTGCTGTGAGTAAGCAGCTTTCGCAGTTTCAAATAAACAAAAAGGGTGAGATGTGGGGTTGTTTGGGGCCAGACGCTGACTGCTGGGCAAACCCTGGTCTTGGCTGGCTTCCTAGACTGGCCTTGTGCACCTGCAAGCTCTGAGTTGTTATGGGAACTGTGAAGTTATTTTGATTACGGCCTCCCCACGCGCTTCTTGGCTAGCTCTAGCCGATCAGATTAGGGTGTGTGAGAAAGCTCTCACTGCGGTGAGACTTGTTTACTGCTGTAAGAGCTGCATGTGTAATGAGATGTTGGAAAATACTATAAGAGAGTGTGCCCCTTGGAAATAAACGACTTTGCTTGCAATCATGTTGGTCGCTGTGCTTTGTCCGGCCCACATGAAACCCAACAACTAAGAATCCCATTGACTTCAGTTGTGCAGGATCAGCCCCAGGGAGAGGGAGTGGGAGGAAGCCTATGTCTTCTTCTGGACTAGTGAATTTAGTTTCATAACAGAAACAAGGTGTTCCAAACAGGGCACTTTGAGCTTATATACTGAATTTCTCAGCAGTTAAACTCACTTGGGTTTTAGATTTCTGCCAGGAACCCAGGAGCACAACAATCCTCATGAAACACAATCCTTGGGTCTTGAGATCTTAAAAAAAACAAATTGAGCATCTTTATTAATGTTCAGAGTGAAGGTAAGCTGTGCTAGTGAATGTGTATATTTTGGTATGTGTGCATGGAAGAAGGTAAGTCCATGCAGGATCCATTATTTAGTTGGCCAGCACTGCTCTGTCCTTTAATTATATAAGTTGGTTGACACATCCATCTCATTTATTTAAAAATTTTAAAACTAATGGTGAAATCCTGGCTCCATTGAAGTCAATGGCAAAAATCCCATTAGTTTTAATGAGGTTAGGATTTCACCCCAGGATCTTCTTTTACCTAAACCAATGGTGGGTGGAAGGAAGGGAAGAAAGATGTTAAACAAAATAATCCCAGACGATTCCAAAAACAAACTTTGCTTAAAGAGGGGTGGGAGAAGGGAGAAGGAGGTTGCTAAATGACAACAGTAACTTATTTAATCACTTACAAAATCCATTCCCTTATTAGCAAGGAAATTAATAGTTAGACATTACTCTTACACTTCCAACATAATACATTACTGTATTCTCTTCAAATTCCTTATTACAGTGCCACAAACTTATCTATGATTCACAATAAATTGTATTATTTGACGAGTAACTTCAAAATATAAACAAGACAATCCTTTTGAGAAGGTAACGTGAATATTGCAAATGGGTGTATTAATGATACATATGGATCAGCCTCAAATATAAATTCACATATACACATAATGCTGCTATAAACCAATAATATTTTATATTTATTTTGGCTAAGATACATATATAGCATTATTCTCAATTTCAAGTATTTCCCCCCAAAAAATTCTACTGTAGGTTGATAAATAACTGGTAATATTTCACATTTAATATCACTGAAAAATTAGTTGCTGTAATAAAGATATTTAGATATTAAAATCAAGATAATAAAATATAAAATAACCTCCCATGGGCTAGAGTTAAAATTGTTGCAATGGAACATGCATTTCTTTATACTTGGTAAGAATGTGTTTGCTTATTATGTGGGCAGCATAGGGATTTAGCTGTTGTTAACTGTTCATTTTCTTGCTTTTAAGTGCTTGATTTTTGTTGGTGTGTTAAGGAAATACATTCTTTTAACTGTTCTTTAGACAAAGCTTTTTTGTTTTTGGAAAACAGCTAAGAATACAACAGTTGGTACAACATTGTCCTACAAAGGAGTATATATTATATATGCAGGTACGTAGTACTGTATTCTTACCCATAGATACTTGTTACAATCCTATTTTATACTGAGGGCCCAGAAGTAGTTGGTGTAGAGGTTTTTATACACAGGTAGAAAAATGGGTATTTGGTGTAGAAATACTACATTCTGCTTAGCAGGCTTGTGTTACCAATTCTGTATGTAAATGAAAGATTGAATGTTCTAGTACAGTATAGTTCTGGCTTACGGTCATAGTTTCTTTATGTTAATAGTTCTATTAAATCTAGACTCATACTTGTTTGTTTTTTTTTTTAAACTTGGGTTTAATATAGTTTATCTTTAGTCCATACAGGCTGGACAAGTCATGTTATAAACTGATTTGTCTGCCACTGTGCTTACAACTACTTCTTTAGCCATCATGTAGAAGGCCTTAGGTGACATGCTGATTCCAGTCCCAGCTTAGCGAGATTGCTACAATAAGTTTAATCATTTTTTGTTTTTGTTGTGAATTGTTTTACTTGTACTGCTCCACTTCCTGCTCTCTATTGTAGGAATGTGTTCTCAGACCTCCAGTGCAAAGTTAAATTCTTGAAGAAAAGTTCTTTTAAAAGACACACACAACGTGTGAAGATTTGTATCAGCGTGTGTGTGTTGGTGCACGTATACGCATGAGGGTAGGTGTGTGTGTTCTAGAGGGAGTGTGTTTGACTGAATGTGTGAATGTGCTGCTGGAGGGGAAGGAGTGTGTGTGAGTTCAAGGTATGTGTGTGTGTCAATATCGGGGAAGACTGTAGGAAAGTGAAGGAAATTTGTGTTTGAGGGAGATATGAGATGTGTGAGTATGTGCATGTATAATGCACGGTCTCCTGCAAGGTGTCTTGGGCAGTGAGGCCTGATGTGCAATTACTGAAAATGAATCTTCTTGTAATACTTACTTAGTAATTGCCATACTGGACAGACCCATGGTTCGTCCAGATTTCTGACAGCGGTCAATGTCAGATACTTCAGATAAAGACACAGATTTCACATAATGCATGTATTTCTGCAATACTGTATCACTGCTGATTAGCTCGTGCCCTGAGAGCTGGTGATTAATATTCCATTTACCTTCATCCTGGACTCTTCCCCTTGCCTTTCAAAGACATAAACTGGGCCTTTGCCTGTGCTCATGTTAATTTCAATAGGTGGATTAAGGAGCCACCTCCCTTCCAAAATTGCGCTCTCATTATTATCCCATCCATGATTAGCCCTTCACCCTTATGAGCATCAAGAGATGCTCATGCAATCACTAGACACGTTGGCTGTGAAGTCATTCAGAGGGAAAATAAAGGTGAAAAAGGGGAGCAAATACAAGAACCCAGGGAAGGCCAGCATCTTCCTCCAAAGCATAGCAACAGGGTGAGCTACATTGTCCTGCCAGGAGACCAGAACAAATGGTTCCCCCCTCTTAATTTTCTCCTCAGACACCTTTGACATGGCTGTATGTGAAACTGTTTATAAAAGATCCTCCCACAAGAAGAGGCAAATAGGAGGCAGACTGTTATCTCCTCTGACAGTTGTGTGTGTTAAGTGAAAATCCAAACCCAGCCTCAGGAGCCAATGCTGCTGTTGCATCAAGCAAATTAACAAATATAACAGGAACCAAAAGCCAAGTTGGTTTCTTACTTATATGCAGCATTAATAAAAAACAGGCCAGATTCCTGCTGCATGATGCCTAGAGTGTTTCAGGATAAAAATTATCCACCTGGAAACAAAATACAGCTCCTGGAGAAGATGGGGGAGAACCACTAGTGTTACTGTATCTCCTTTAATGCTGTGCCAATAATTTAAATATAAATTTTACCAACTTCATAGGACACTGGACTTCCAAACCTCCAATCTTGAAAATGGTTCCTAGAACCTGAGTACCAAGCACCATCACTAGACACCTTGGCCACTCTAATGCTGCCTGTAATAAAGACAACATTCTCCCCTTTGATCAGCCTGATAAGGTCATGGATCTGGTTCTTTTTCTGAATGTGGCAAAAAAACCTCCCAGACCCCAGTAATAATGAAAATTGAACTCCGCATATTCACCAATTATGCACCAGTAAACCATCCCTGAACAGGCAGTGATGTACTGTGAATGTGAGCCCCCTTAGTCCTCTTTCAGACTTGAATTTGGATATTTGAAGGATTTTGTCCCAGCAAAGCCACATGTTAACAAGTTCACTACAATATTTTAATAGCACCAATATGACTATTTTTATTCTAGCTCCATCTACAAAGAGATACAAACATGTCCTGAAAGAGTCTTGCTCACTGGGATATGGATATCAGTACTTGCAAAGCTATAGCTGCTAACAACGCAGTTTGTACCAGAATAACACCTGGTACAGGGATTTTTGAACTGAGGTATATTAGTCAACAAGAGAAGTGGGTAATTTGCAATCAGAGTGCAAGAATTTACAGCTAGAAGACACTAGTATATTTCCTTGACAGACTTGTGGGAAAGCCTGTCAACCAAGAATTAGACATTTTAGCCATCTATGAGTCAAGAAAGTCTTGCTAAATTGATCTACATAGCTCCAGGATTGCAATCACCATGGTACGTAGGCACCAGGAACAAGAATTAAAATGCCTCAGTGTCATTCAAGTAGGACTATCATCTCTGTTCAATGGAGATTTTATTCTTTTGCAGATGGACATCTTTCATCAAAAGCATCTTACCTGCAACTCTGTAGAGGCTCACCTGGGGTATTGTAGATCAGCTTCATCATCTCGTGTATGATAGTATTTTTGGTGTGGTTGCAAGAGAGCGTGTGTGTGTGCAGGGAAGTTCCGAAGGTACAGGTAGTGTTGTTTAGTGGCTGGGACACTGAACTGGGAATCTACAGACTGGGGGTGAAATTCTGGCTCCATTGACTTTAGTGATGCCAGGATTTCACCCAGAATTATATTCCTGCCAGTGCCACTGACTTGCTGTGTGACCTTGGGGAAACTCCCCTGACCTTTTTGTGCCTCTGTTTCCCTTCCATTTGTCTTTCTTGACTCTAGACTAAGATTTTCAGGAAGGGAATGGTTCTTTGCGTGTGTACACATGGGATGATGAAGCTGATCTACAATACCGCAGGTGAGTTTCTAGTTTCTACCATAATACAAATAAGGTATTTGGACTTTGCTGGACTTTGAAGATGGGGGCCAGGACCTTAAATTGGATCCAGTATTGAAAAAAGAGCTTGCACACAACTTGTGCATTATGCTACCTGTGAAGAATGTGGGCCTGAGTTGATCCTGCTGATGTTTGAAACTATAGTTCCAGAGAGTCTAGATTTTCCAAATTGGAGGCTCAGGCCCCTGACGCTTCTTTTTTGGTTCTTATTCTATCAAAATACAGCTTTTATGTTTTTCTCTGCTTTTCCAGGGTTCTGCCCCTTCATAGACCTGCTGTGGAATCAAGCTCTAATTTAACAGTGTCCTTTTGTACAGGCTTTCCAATCTGCCTTATTGAGGAGTTTTATGCATTTTCACATTTGCAGTGCTTATTCATGCTTTTAGTCAACAGCTCAGATGGTAAAAGAAGGGACAGAAGGGGGCACCAAATCTGCATGATTCTACTAAGATGAGATCTTAAAAGAATTTAGGGCCACATTCAGCTCTTGTGTACATAGAATAACTTGCCACACTCAGTTTAGCTCCTAGAATTTCTTCCAAAATGTTGTTTTTTATAAAAAGCAAACTTGTTGTTTCCCAGCAGGTACCATGTCTGGAGAGAGTGGCAATTTTCTACAAAATGTGTTGCACTGTCTCTCCCCTTTCCGTAGATGAGTGATGTAGGTTTCAGAAAACAAACTGGGGAAGATGTTCTTTTCCAGATAGGATTCCAGCAGGCACTTGTGCAGGTGGAACTTGTGCATTAATGGCCTGATCCTGCAGTCCTTAAGTGTGCAGATCCCAGCAAGGCAAATGAAGAATAAATAGATGTAGACTGAAAGATGCAGGCATAACTAATTAAATCAACCTCTGACTTCACTGACCACTTTGTCTTCATAAGGAATACATGAGCCTTCATGGCTAGCATATTGCAATGCTTTTACTTAGTCTTGTTCTTTTATAGATTGAAAATTGTGGGTGTTATTTTTGAACAAAATTTCCTGCAAAAAACCAAGTTATTTTGAATAGCCCCCCCCCCAAAGTTTTACCTGCTTGTATCTTAATGATATTTAAATACACAAATATGGGTCTTAACCTGAAACCCTTCTTTGCAGGGGTACCCATACTCATACAACATCGGCAGGAACACTGTAAGAAAGTGCTGCAGGATTCGGTCCTAACTATGGTAGCACTTGAGCACAAATTAAGGGCTTGTCTATGTGGTAGGATAATGGTCACCAGGGGGGTTTGATTTCTAAAGCACACTAATGTGTTGAGCATTAATTGGCCTATGCAGACCCTCCTGGTGTGTGCTAAAGGTTCCCTTGCGAGCTTTAATGTACAGAGCAGTTTGGCAGACACTCCTGAACAGACTAGTAACTTAGAACTAGAGTTGCCACCCCCTTCTACTTAGGGGAAATAGAAGTGGGTGGCAATCTGGGCAGCAGTGACCATGACATGGTTGAGTTCAGGATCCTGACAAAAGAAAGATAGGAAAGCAGCAGAATATGGACCCTGGACTTCAGAAAAGTAGACTTTGACTCCCTCAGGGAACTGATGGGCAATATCCCCTGGGAGGCTAATACGAGAAGGAAAGGAGTCCAGGAGAGGTGGCTGTATTTTAAAGAAACCTTATTGAGGGTTCAGGAACAAACCATCCAGATGTGCAGAAAGAATAGCAAATAAGGCAGGTGACCAGCTTGGCTTAACAAAATCTTCAGTGAGCTTAAACACAAAAAGGAAGCTTACAAGAAGTGGAAGCTTGGACATATGACTAGGGAAGAGTATAAAATTACTGCTTGAGCATGCATGAGTGAAATCAGGAAGGCCAAAGCACAATTGAAGTTGCAGCTAGCAAGGGACATGAAGGATAACAAGAAGGCTTTCTACAGGTATGTTAATAACAAAAAGAAGGTCAGGGGAAGTGTGTGCCCCTTACTGAATGGGGAAGGCAACCTGATGACAGATGGTGTGCAAAAAAGCTGAAGTACTCAATGCTTTTTTTGCCTCTGTCTTCACAGACAAAATCTGCTCCCAGACTACCGCACTAGGTAGCAAAGAATGGGGAAGAGGTGAGCAGCCCTCAGTGGAGAAAGAACAGGTTTAGGACTATTTAGAAAAGCTGAACATGATGCACAAGTCTATGGGGATGGATGCAATTTATCTGAGGATGCTGAGGGAGTTGGGTGAAGTGATTGTAGAGCTGTTGGCCATTATCTTTGAAAACTCATGGCAATTGGGGAAGATTCTGGGCAATTGGAAAAAGGCAAATAGTGCCCATCTTCAAAAAAGGGAAGAAGGAGGATCTGAGGAATTGCAGACTTGTCAGCCTTATCTCAGTCCCCAGGAAAGTTGAGGAACAGGTCCTCAAGGAATCCATTTTGATGCACTTGGAAGAGAGGAAGGTGATCAGGAAGCATCAGCATAGATTCACCAAAGGCAAGTCATACTTGACCAACCTGATTGCTTTCTATGATGAGATGACTGACTCTGTGGATGTGGGGAAAATGGTGGATGTAAGATATTGATTTTAGCGAAGCTTTTGATATGGTCTCCCGCAGTGTTCTTGCCAGCAAGTTAAAGAAGTATGGGTTGGATGAATGGACTATAAGGTGGATAGAGAGCTGGCTAGATCATTGGGCTCAATGGGTACTGATAAATGGCTCAATGTCATGTTGGCAACCGGTAACAAGCCGAGTACCCCAGGGATTGGTCCTGGGTCCGGTTTTGTTCAACATCTTCATTAATGATCTGGAGGATGGAGTGGATTGCACCCTCAACTAGTTTGTGGATGACACTAAGCTGGGGAGAGTGGTAGATATGCTAGAGGGTAGGGATAGGATACAGTGTGACCTAGACAAATGGGAGGATTGGACCAAAGAAATCTGATGAGGTTCAACAAGGACAAGTGCAGAGTCCTCCCTTAGGACAGAAGACTCCCATGCACTGCTACAGACTGGGGATTGACTGGCTAGGTAGCTGTTTTGCAGAAAAGGACCTGGGGGTTACAGTGGACAAGAAGTAGGATATGAGTCAATAGGGTGCCCTTATTGCCAAGAAAGCTAATGGCATACTGGGCTGCATTATAGAAGCATTGCCAGCAAATCGAGGGAAGTGATTATTCCCTTCTATTCAGTATTGGTGAGGCCACATTTGGAGTATTGTGTCCAGTTTTGGGCCCCCCACTACAAGAAGGATGTGGATAAATTGGAGAGAGTCCAGTGGAGGGCAAAGAAAATGATTAAGGGGCTGGAGCACATGAATTATGAAGAGAAGCCAAGGGAACTGTTTGTTTAGTCTGCAGAAGAGAAGAGTGAGGTGGGATATGATAGCCGCCTTCAACTATCTGAAGAAGGGTTCCAGGGAGGATGGAGCTATTCTCCAGTGGGGCTGTTCTCAGTGGTGGCAGATGACAAAACAAGGAACAATGGTCTCAAGTTGCAATGAGGGATGTCTAGGTTGGATATTAGGAAAAACTTTTTCACTAGGAGGATTGTGAAGCACTGGTATGGGTTACCTAGGGAGGTGGTGTAATCTCCATCCTTGGAGGTCTTTAAGGCCCAGCTTGATAAAACCCTGGCTGGGGTGATTTATTTGGGGTTGTTCCTGCTTTGAGCTCGGGGTTAGACTAGGTGATCTCCTGAGGTCCCTTCTAACCCTAATATTCTATGAACTATGACTCAAGAATGGAGTGTTATGACTAAGCCAAGGGTTGGGAAGCAGAAGAATCCTGAGTTCAAAACCTGCCTGAGCTGCTCACTGAGTGAAGTTTAGCAAGTCACTTGTGGCCTGATTTTCACATGTTCTGATCACTGACAGCTCCTACTGGACTTCAGGGGGAACTGTGGACACTTAGCATCTTTGAAAATCAGGCCATTGAGGAAGAGAGACAAGGAGGATGACTGAGAAGTGTTATAAAGTGATCTCACAAAACTAGATGACTGGTTGCCAAAATGGCAGATGAAGGTCAATGCCAATAAATGCAAAGTAATTCCCATTGGAAAATATAATCCCAGCTACACATACAAAATGAGAGGGGTCTTAATTAGCTGTTAACACTCAAAAAAAGAGATATTGGGGTCACTGGGGATAGTTCTCTGAAAACATCTGCTCAATGTCCAGCAGTAGTCAAAATAGCTAACATAATAATAGGAACCATTAAGAAAGGGATAGATAATAAAATAGAAAATATCATAATTCCACTATATACATCCATTGTACATCCACATCTGGAATACTGTGTGTAGCTCTGTATGCCCTATCTCAAAAAAGATATATTAGAATTGGAACAGGTTCAGAAAAGACCAACAAAAATTATTAGGATGTAGCAAACTGCCCGCTTCCCTGATGGGTCTTGTGCTTTTACCTTTTGTTTGTGGCCAGGGCGCCCCTTCCTACCTCGTCTCCCCTGGCTGTAGCAGAGCTCTATCTCCTGACCTGTGTTATGAGAATGTTCATTCTCTGCTCTGGTCAATGAAAAAGCCAGACAACAGGAGCTACTGGGTGCGGCTGGCCCCTTTGGGCTGTTGCTTAAGGTATTTATACAGAGGTACAAACAACTTTCAGAAGGAGGGTGTCAGGGCACATTTTCACATATAATTGGAGAAAAGTAGAAGCTGTCAGCTTATGTTGGAATAACATGATACTATTCTCTACAAGCTTATCAGTATATGAAGGTCAGGGCTGTTAACTGGCCACTGTTACAAATTAGAATAGCTGAGGCTGCCAAAAGATGCCTGCAGGCAGTCAAAATACTTTGCTTGGGCTAAAAACACAGAAAATGGCCTTGCTTAAGACAAGTTTCCCTTCACACCTGGAAAGGAAACTTCTCCTCAAACTGCTCCCCAACTTCTCCTGCATTTGTTCCCTCCCCCTTCCTTTAGGGGAGGCAGGCCCTTGGCCCTGCCCTTCATTGGGCTCAGGTGCCTCTAATCACCCTGCTGTGCTTCTGCCTGCAGGGCAGACAGCTTTTTGAGCTCTCCGGTCTGGCTCTGGCCTTTCTTTCTTTTTTTCTTTTCTTTCCCTTTTCGCAGCTACCTTTTTGGGGGACCCCGCTGTTGCTGCTGCTTCAGGACTCTGCTGTGTGCCTCCCTCCCAGCCGGGTGTGCCTCTGCTGGTGTTCCTCCTCTTCCACCACCACCCACCCGCCCAGCCGCTATCTCCACCCTCCCCTGCTGCTGCTTCTCCGAAGGCCAGCACCAGCTGCCGAAAGGCCCCATCCCCCCGCTCCCTTGGCTGGCTGCCTCTTCCCCCTTCTGCTGCCGTGAGCACCCCCTTCCCCTGTTGCTGCTGTCCCTTATTCTGCCCCCTGTGTTTGGGGGCACCCCTGCCCCTTCTCTTCCCCTGCCCCTTCCCTGCTGCTGCCCCCTGCCCAGGCCCCCACATTTGGGGGACCCTGACCCTTCCCTACTCCTCCCCCACCACTGTAGCTCCCCCACCCTCTTTGGTCCGTGTGCTCCGGCAGCACCAATGGCCCTCCCCCTCCTGAATTGACCCCCCTGGTTTCGTTAACTCCCCCTTCACACAGTGCACTTCCCCTCCCGAGTTCATTTAACTCCGACCCCCCCCCAGTGCAGCCAGAGGAGACACCGAAGTTCCATCTTGGGCTGGTGAGTGCACAGCCCCTGTGCCCCTGCCTGGCTTGACCCCCTGTCTTTTCCCCTCTGCTGGTGCCCTCCTCCCCTGCTTCCAGCCTAGCAGGGAGGAGCGGTCACCCCCCCTCTTTCCTTCCTCTTCCTGCCCTGTCCCCTCCCCCCCTTACCACTCCAATCCCCCCTTCCACTCCCTCCCTTTCCTTTATCCCCCACACCCCAGTTGAACCGTTCCCACCCCTTCCCAAGATGGCGGGTGTGCCTGGGACCGGGACCCCCTCCGTAGACGCTCCCGCCCACCCTCTGATCCCAAGGCCCAGTCCCTGCCTGTAACAAGTGGCCCTGCCGCCCCCGCTGAGCTGCTGGGAGTCATTCCCCAGGTGCCGGCGGAGGACGACTCTGGTGGGGATGCCAGGGACCCTGCTGCTGCCACGACTCCCGCCCCCCCCTAATCCGGGAGGCATGCCCTCAGTCAGAAGAAAAAACCTGGGGGGTAAAAGGAAGGGCAAAGGCCCTGCCCGAAAAGCGATGCCTCCCATGGCTAGGGCCCCTCCTCCTCTCCCTCTATCCTCTCCTGCTGTCCCTTCCTCCAGCTCTGGGGGCAGCGGTGCCCCCAGAGCGTAGGCCAGGTGGCCGCGGGTCCCCCGCCTGCTGCTGCCAAGACATCTGCCCTGACCACCGCCTCCAACAACATCCCAGGTGCCGGGGCCCCTTCCCCACCCTTACCAGGAAGCATGGGGTCCGGTGTCTCCTGGTGCCTGCCTCGCCCAATGTAGAAACCTAAATGCGGGCGATGGCGCGGGTGGTGGGGCCCACAGCTGTGGTGGAGGCCTCCCGTATGTACGGCAAGGTGGTCTTTTTCCTGGCCTCGGAGGCCGCAGCCAAGGAGGCGGTGGAGACGAGCCTGGCGGTGGGGGGCGTTCACGTCCCAGTGGAGCCCCTGGAGGACCTGGGCGTACGGGTGGTCTTGTCCTCCATTCTGCCCTTCCTCCCCAATGCTGCTCTTCTGCCTCTCCTTGCCTCCCTGGGGAAGCCCCTCTCCACCATCAGCCCACTTCCCCTCGGCTGCAAGGACCCCGCCCTTCGCCACGTCCTCTCATTCCGCTGGCAGGTACAGCTGCAGCTGCTGCTGGCAGTGGCGCGTGGCGGGGAGGCGCTCGAGGGGTCGTTTCTGGTGCCCCACCAAGGGCCCTGTACCGGGTCCATTATACCACGGGAGAGGCCCGGTGCTACCTTTGCCGGGCGATGGGGCATGTTCGGAGGGACTGCCCTCTGGCCCGGCAAGGAGGGAGGCCCGGGACCCCCGGGACCCAGAAGGGCGCCAGCCAGACCATTGGTGGCGCCCCCCCCAGCCATCCGGTCCCTGTGGCCGCCCCCACTCTGCCAGCAGTTGTCACCTGCGCTCGGGCCCCGGGGGCACTCCCCCCGGCTCGCCCGGGTGAGCTGACAGGCCCCGCTGATGCCCGGAGAAGTCCAGCAGGGCCTGCGGAGGGGAGAGAGCCAGGGCTGGCACTGTCGGGCACCGGAGTGGGCATGCCCCGGGGGGAGGCCTCTCCTTCCCCTGCTACCCACCTCTGCTCTCCCACACCCCGACTCCCGTCCTCTTGCCCCCTGCCCCTGCTGCCTGACCCTCCACCTCGGAGGGCTGGGTGCTCGTACTATTTTATTTATTCAGAAGCATGTAATAAGCATTACATAATTAAGCACATAAAAATAGCAATAACACATTAAAACTAAAACCTCAAAACTCCCTTTGTGGGATCACAAATTCAAACTAAAAAAACCACATGGAGATATCGAGCAAAGAGCT
>ML675614.1:44064253-44076843 GCA_007922155.1 Mesoclemmys tuberculata
GGGCAGCAGGGCAGCAGGCAAACAAGCAGTTTCTGGGCCTGTTCCCTGGGCAGCAGGCAAGGCAAGTCTCAGGGTCGGTGTCTGAGACAGGAGGGTCCTCCCTCCGGGCAGCTAGGGAGAGGGGGAGGGGGACGCAGGCCCACCCGTCTCCACTGCGTCCCAGCCCAGGGCCCTAGTAGTGGCACAATGGTTGCCACTGAGGCAGCGGGGCTCCGGCCTTAACACTCCGCCGGGCCGAGGCCCTTACTTCACCCACTAGGCAGGGGTGTCCCTGGGCCACTTCCTCCCCGTATTCCCAGGAGCCGTCCCCGGGTAACCCAGAGGGGTCTACGGCCCACGGCTGACTCACCAAACCCTCCTCGTTGGTAGGCAGCAAAGGCGGCAGGCCATCGGCGTCGGGCAGCTCCTCAAGGTCGGGTCCTGCTTCAGGGGGGTCAGCGGCCGGCAGCTCCTCCAGGTCTGGCCCTGCTTCAGGTGGGTTCACCCACTGTGGTCGGCCCGGGTCCTCAGGCCAGGCCTGGGGTTCGGGGCCTGTCGGCCAGTCTTTGGGGCTCGCCGGCCACTCCCAGTCCCCTGGCCCGGGAGGTCCTACCCAGTCTGGGTCCCGGGGCTCATCCACGGGTCGGCACGGTCTTGGCCTGTAGCAGACCTTCTCTTCCTTGACGGGAGCCTTGGGCGGCACGTCTGCTTCCCAGGGCTGACTTCCCCCTACTGGAGCCAGGGGCTGAGTCTTTATACCGCCCCTTCCTGGGTAGGGCCCACCTCCTGCCCGCCAATTGGGCTGCCCGGTTGGTCCTATCCGGGTCGGCCCTGCAGGTTGATGGACAGGCTGGCGGGCCGGTCCAATCCCCTCCCGTTGCCGGGCAGTTTTATCCGGCTGCCTGTATCGCCGCTCTATTGGCTGTGGCCCTCCCCCGGCCTCCAACCCCGCGGGAGACCGCAGCACCTGCTTACACAGCCCCACTCCTACAACCAAAAGAAAGGTGAGGCAGTTCCTTGGCTTGGCAGGATACTACTGTAAGAAACTATAGACTCATAGACTCATAGGTCAGAAGGGACCAATATGATCATCTAGTCTGACCTCCTGCACAAGGCAGGCCACAAAACCCTACCCATACACATTTATAACAACCCCGAACCCATGACTGAGTTATTGAAATCCTCAAAAGTGAGATTTGAAGACCTCAAGCTGCAGGGAATCCATCAGCAAGCGACCCATGCCCCACGCTGCAGAGGAAGGCGAAAAACCTCCGGGGCCTCTGCCAATCCGCCCTGGAGGAAAATTCCTTCCCGACCCCAAATATGGCGATCAGCTAAACCCCGAGCATGTGGGCAAGACTCACCAGCCAACACCCAAAAAGGAATTCTCTGCAGTAACTCAGTTCCCATCCCAACCAACATTCCCACAGACCATTGAGCAGACTTATCTGCCGATAATCCTGGCGGTTCATCCCTGACTTTGCCAGTTCTCCTGACCAACCTCACAAAAAACTTGCAGCCGCGGAACAGGCGGTGGTCAGCTGAATATGACCAGGCCTTCCATACCCTGACAGAATGGCTCACTCAGGAATCAGTCCTGATTCACTCTGACTTCTCGAAATAATTTATTTTACAGACCAATGTGTCAGAAGTAGGAGTGGGGACCGTGCTGTCACAGGAAAGAGAGGGATAAAAGCAGCCAATGCTGTACCTTAGTTTGAAGCTATTCCCCTGAGAGGTCAAGTATTCCACCATTGAGAAGGAAGCCTTGGCAGTGAAATGGGCTATAGAGGCCCTTATAGATTACCTACTAGGGAACCTGTTCCACCTCATTATGGACCATGCACCTCTGCGCTGGCTTCATGAAGGAGAGCAATGCCAGGATCATGTGGTGCTACCTAGCTCTCCAACCCTATGACTTCACAATGTCACATCATCCCAGGAAAGCCCATACAAACACCGATTTCTTCTCATGAAGACAGGAAAAGGAAAGTGCAGAAGAACCCAGCGCACTCCTGGCTTGAGGGGTAGCGTGTGTGACCGGGCATATCAGCCCCGCACTGGTATAGCAAGGGTTAAGAACTCCTTGCAAGCTGAAGAAGCCATGCCCACTGCCTTTGCTGGGCATGCTTAGTGGGTATAAAAACCAGTCAGTCAGATTTGTTGGGGTGGATGGCTGACCAGGGAGGAAAAACTGCTGGCTCTCTCCAGGTGATTGCTGCTAGGGCAGAGCCAAATGCCACCCAGCCCCAACCAGAGCCTAAGCTGCCAGGCAAGCCCAGAAGAAGGACCAAGCCATTGGGGATCACACAGATGGGGGACCCCACAGCGGATTGTGGAATACCACCAGTGACAACAGGGTAGAAAGTAGCCCAGGGAGCCTGAGGAGTGTAAGAGGGGGAGCAACAGAGTCACCATCAGCGTGTTTCGGCTGGTGCCCTACTGACATGGTGCCCAACACCCCTGACACTGACAGGGCACTCAGAGGAGCAGGGCAGGCCTGAGCCCTCCTACCCTGGGTGCCAAACCCCCACAGATGGCGCACCATTACCCTAATGGACTCTAGCTGTTAGGAATGCCATCCTGATGAAGAGGTCTGTCATGCAGACTGGATTGGGAGGGGGGGGCATTTGTGTCATTTGACATCAGTATGTCAACATCATAGTAATTCATGTGAGACATACCATGTCAGGTGTGGTTAGAAAGGTTATGATATGCTGAATAAGATGATAATATTTGTGTTCATGTGTAATATGTGTGAGGAAAGTTATGGAGATCGTTGTTATACCTGTATTTCAAACTGTGCTGTAAAAGACACACTCCAGACAGAGAGGCCACAGGACAATAGCCGGCTTAATGGCCCATCAAGACCTTTACAAAAGCCAAAGGCCTAGGAAGAAACTAAAGGCATACCTGAAGAGTTGCCAGGATTGGCCCATGTGACTATGGACTCCATTTGGGTTCCTGTAAAGTTCCACAAGCCACATGGCCAGTAACAGAGGGTATATAAGATCAAACCACAGAAACCATTTTGTCTTTGTCTTTGTCTTGTTCCTCGTCCCTGTCCAGCTGCGGACACACCTCTGGATCAACACACTTTGCAACTGAACTGAAGGACTTAGACCCATCCAGGTACTGGATGTATACCAGAGGAACTATACAACTCCACAATTGTTCTAGAAACCTGATGTATATGGACTTTTAAATCATTTGTATGATCTGATTGCTTTAAGCCTTTAACACTTCTCTTGTTTGTTTTTTTCTTTTATTAATAAACCTTTAGATTTTAGTTACTAAAGGATTGGCTGGCAGCGTGGTATTTTGGGTAAGATCCAAACTTATAGTGAACTGGTCCTGTGGCTGGTCCTTTGGGATCAGAGGGAATCTTTTAGTAAAGAGCATAGAGTTAAAATGACTGGTCTCTTTACTGGACCTAGTGGCAGTTCGGGAGCCAGAGACTGAAATGCAGTAAAGGAGGCTGTGTGTATTTGCACAGTGGCTTCTTGATAACCAGTGTGGGGGAATCAGAAGCACTGTTTGTGGCTGGTTGGGAAGTCTGACTGCAGTGTCACCCACCAGTGCTGGGAGAATTTGCTCTCCTTTTGCAGCCTGCCCTGACCCTGGCATTATCAGTGGGCTACCCTGGGCACGGACGGGTTACAAGGTCTCTTTACTGATTCTGACTATTAAGTCACGTGACCCTGAGTACAGGGCCACTCTGCCAGCTTGGACCGCCCTGCTGCTGGCCTGGAAGAGGACCAGAAGGAGTAGGCATAAATCCACGGCCTTTTCCTCTCCTGCATACATGACCCGACGCCTGTGCTGAGGCATAGAGCCTTGTAATATGCCCCAAACATATAGTTAGCATACAAATGATGATGATGATAATTAGACAATTTACTAAAACATATACTGTGAGGACCAGTCCTGCAGTAACAGAGAGATAGCATGAATGAGATAATGTCTTGTATGACTCTTTATCACAATAATATATGTATTTGCAGAATTGCTTCAGAACAGTGTTTTCCCTAGGCTTTCCATGAGACATCAACTGTTCTTTAATCAGTACTAAAGTGGATGATAAATATTCAGGTGTTGGCGGAACCATGACACAATACAAATTATGCAATCTTTTTTAAAACAAAGACCTATTGTTCTGAAAGCTATTTACAGCCTCTGTTCAAAATGTGCTGTTATTAATAAGCTCTTTAATTTCTAAAGACTATGCTGCATTTCTAGGAGAAAAGGCTTTCAGATACAAAAGAATAAAAAGGTCAAAGGATTTCAATGCATTCACTGCAACCCAGCATAATTGTAAAGCCCATTACCATTTGCAGTGACTTGCCCTACTTAATGAAATCATCAAATCACAAGTACTTTACTGAGACCTTGTATTATAAAACATTGCGTCTAGCTAGCCACTTCTAGCTTGCTTATTAATGACTGGCTTTGGCACTGGATTCAAGTCAGTACTGTTCCCATGAGTCAAAAGTATACATTAGTTAAAAATAAAACCTACTCATTTGAAGAAGAAAGGAAATTATATATCTGCATACACTTGACAGAGAAGGAAGTCTCTATTTGGCTTGGCTTTAATGGCTTTGCACTATGGATATATTTGGCTTCTGCTAGGTGTCCATGGGCAAATTGCTAAACAGCTCTGTCCCTCAGATTCCCTTTCTGTAAATGGATGGATGGAGTGTTAGGAGCAGTAGTTCTTTCATGTCTTGTAAAGTGCTTTGGATTTATATAGCACCTTCCATCTATGCATTTCAAAATACTGTTAAAACAAGACCTTGTCAGAGATTCCAGGATATCTTCTCTTGAAAAGGTTTTGAAAATATCTGCCATTTTGTATAAACTGATGCATTCCAAAGTGGGCAGAAATGCTTATGAAGCACCTTTGACAGATAAGAAATAGCCATGGCAGGGATGGCTTAGTAGTACCAACAGAGAGGGATAAATGCTATCAGAGGCAGATAAATCTCCCTCTTCTTGAACATAGTCTTAAATTTTCATAAGGTTCAGAGAAGCAAGGATTGGGCCAGACAGATACAGTGTATTACCCTGATCCCAAAAGGTGGCTAGGTAGTTAGCAGATAAGAAGTACACTGCCAGATGGTGGCGGTTATGAAGTTTGCTTCTTACATTAATTATTTATTAAAGAAAATATCCTTTGTAGCTATAGAATGTAGCTAGAGCTGGAACTCCTTCCCAATAGCTGCATGGCAGCCTTCCTCCCTCCTCATTTAAATAGCTCCTAAAACCTACTTGTTATCTTGTCTTCAAGAAGTGTGTTCTCTCTTTCTCTGTCAAAAACCTATTTGCCAGAAGTGAGTAATTTCGCAATCTTCTTAATGTTACTTCACACCACGGCTTTTCTTGTTTATTACCCTTCCTCCCTATATTGAGCTAGGTCCCAGACCAGCTCCGGCTGCTGTGTTCCACCCCTCATAAAGAAGCCCATTTTGAGTTAGCCTATAGGCTAATTCAAGCTCATATCCTGGTTCAGATTTGGAAACACTGCAAAGTGTTTGAAGTTTAGCATTAGTGGAATATGGTAGGTGGGGGCCCATCTCCACAAGCCATACCCCTCCTCTTAGAAAAAATGTAGACTGCAAATACTTATGCACGTGCTTAAAGCACAGAAAAGGTTCTAACCCTACATAAATGTACGTGCTTAAACCTTTACTGTGATCAACATAGGCATGTTCTTATTCCCCTTGCATTAAATTATTAACATCAGAAATATTCTGTCAGGATGCAGTGGTGACAGAAACTATTGATTTATTAGACAGATGAAGCCCCAGCCTTCCATCATGTAAAATGCTTCGTGCTATATTATTTTTATTATCACTGGATTTCTTATCAGTGTTTATTTCAGGATCGTCTTTTCAAAGCTTCCTCTTATTGAGGGCGCCTTGGTTTGGGGAATCATCTTAAAGCACTGTTTAAAATGCCTCCTATTGGGCCGGTGGATTTTGCTGTGTTTCAGTGGGACATTTCAAACCTCACTCGGGGTTTGGTGTTACTAACAGTCCTCACACTCAGATTGCCGCAGGCGGAGTTAGCCCTGAAGCGAAGAGACACGCGGCGAGGGGTGGGGTAGAGGAGCCCCAACGCACGGGGAGGCTCAGCATCCCGCTGCACGCACGTGCTTTCGTGGGGATGTATGGAGCCTCCGGAGATATGCACAGGGTGCAGGGGATGCTCGTGGCCATGCTGAGAGCCCGGGTACCCGCTCAGCGCGTGCTGCTGCGGGGGGCGGCGGGGAGGAGAGGAGGGAGGAGATCTCAGGACTCTTCTCGCGTCTCCTCCTCCTCACCCGGGGCAGGTGGAGGGCTTCGTTCAACGCTGCCGCTGCGGACTGAGCGGGGGACTCCGCGCGGGGGTTCCGCGTGCGCCCGTAGCCTGGTACTGTAACGGCACAGGCCAGTGGGGTGCGACCGAGCCGGAGCGGGACGGGAACAGGAAAGGTGCGGAGCGGGACGAGAGGGCAGCGCCGCGGGCATCGATCGCAGTCCGGATCCGGAGAGAGCAGAGGGACAGAGCCCAGAGCACCCACCGGGACCGGGCGCACGCCTCCGCTTCCCTCACGGGCCGAGCCTGCGTGCCGGGGCCCTGCTCCGGGCTCGCCCTGCGCAGCTGCCGCTCTCCTGGCCGCTCCGGGACTCTCCAGCCTGCGGGGCCGCTGAGCTCCTCCTGGCTTTGCCGCGGGGCATTGGAGGAGAGGGGAAATCTCCTCTCCCGGCCTCTCGGCCCCCCGCCTCTTTTCCCGAGGTCTGGTCGCCGCTCTCCCAAGCTGGGACCCTGCCTGTGTTTAGCAGGGCGGAGAGTCTCTCCTCTCTGCTGCTTCGGGGGCGAGAATCTCCCATCTCTATTTTGGGGCGCTGGGGGTCTCTCCTGGGTTTGGGGCGTCCCGGGCAGTGGAGTTTTGGTGGTCTCCCCTCGGAGGTGTTTTTAAGGGAGGGAAGAGTCCCCCTCTTGAATTTCCGGGGCTGTCTCCTCTCTGGCGCCGGGGTTCGACTCCCGTCCTCTCTATCTGATTTCGGGGTGTCTGTGTGGCGGCGGGCCTCCCCTCACCATGGCCTTCACTTTCGCCGCCTTTTGCTACATGCTGTCCCTGGTGCTGTGCGCTGGCCTCATCTTCTTCGCCATCTGGCATGTGAGTATCCGACACACCCTCCGCCCCTTCAAGTTCGTCTCCCCGCTCCCGCCTGTAGCCCCAAAAATCTGGAATAGAAGTAGCCCCCTCCACCAGATATTCCCCTTCCAGGATAGGGAGGTCAGACACTCCCAAGATTCCGGCCCATCTCAGATCCACAGAGCTCCAGTCACACTGTGATTAATCAAGTATCTATAACAGCTAAAGGCTGGGAAATGTCAGCATCCTTGCTGGGTGCGTTCAGGAATGATTCCAGACAAAAGGAAAGAAGCAACAGAGAAGCCTTGGGAGGGGGAGAAAACGAGAAAGGAAGCATGTGAATTAAGTGTAGAGGGATAAGTGGGACCTTTGGCTGAGGAAAATGCTAATTTACAGCACCCACTGGTTTCCTTCTTGCCTCCCACATCTGACCTTTGTTGTCTTGTGCTCATGATGGAAGTTCTGAGGCCCCACTCTCAGTACACATGGCGAGACTTAGCCATCAGAAGCTGTAAGAGTTAAGGGTTCAGGAAAAAGGCAGCAGGGTAGGCGATGGCAGCGTGTACTTTGCGGAGCAGGAAAGTTAAATCTCTAGGCTTGGCTACTTAACAGCTGCAGCTCTGTAAGTGTAGACCTGTCCTTAATTGTACAGGCATAAATGGGACCCTCTGGCTGAAGATAATGGTACCTAGTCTGGGATGCAACAAATCTGGGAAGTGAGTGGAGACAGAGCAAGTCCTTTGTCTGATGAGGATTAAAACTGAGGGACTGACCACTTGTTACATGATACTTTTTTCTGGCATAGGTGTGCAAACCTTTGTTTTTTATCTTAAATTCCAGCTCGGCTAAAGAGGCAACCTCAGGATAAAGCTGACTGTATATTTGGGTTTTTATAAAACAAGCTTTTATGAAACCAAAGACCAATTAAAACATCCTTGGGATTTTTTTAAAGTTGCAACAGGAAGTCTTTGAAAGGCATGACTCCCTGAATGCTGGGCCTGATCCTGTAAAGTGCTGAGAACTCTTCACGCCCACTGATGTTTATGGAAATCAAGGGCGCTCAGCACCTTCGTGTCAGACTTGGGCCCATTGATCATGCTAATACATGAGAATTGGGAAGTAAAGTCCAGTGATTTTCATTGTCCCCGATCAGAGGAATGGGGGCAGAGGGAAACATAAATACTGAAGAGTAAATTCAATTGTTTCCATTTTTTTCAGTTTTAATAATCTAACCAGTCACTAGCTACATAGATAAGGCACTCTGTGTTTAAATGTGATTTTTATTTAACCTGAGATTGGTCCTTTTCTCCACCTTCTTTAATTCTCAGGGCAGTTATGGATATGATGTTCTTCATTTCCTGTCCTGAGTGCTTAGCGGTGTGGTGTTAAAGGGGGCGGGGGTTAGAAGGTGCATTTCAGGAGGGTGCATTTCAGTGATGGGTGACATTATATATATATTGCAAATCTATATATAATTTGCAAATCAATTTAAAATTGTACATGTTTTAGAATCCTTTGGGATGAAGATGTGCTATATAAATAATAATAATTAATAATTTCCTTAATGACATAAAAAGACCTACACCGGGGACCAGATAGGTTAAAGCAAGATAACCTGGAAAAGGGAGAAAGCGCCATATAGGGCTTATGGAATAGATAGCTGATGGAGCAGGATAGAGGGACTTGGCTGACTAAAAGCAAAGAAAACATAGGATTTATTAATGAAATATGGGAAAGATAGAGCTGCTAATTTAGGCCTGCTTAAGCATTTCAGAAGTATTAAATGAAAAGATAAACATTTCTGTATAGTGAAACAATTTTTTAAACCTTATCATTCTAAGCTAATAAGGGTGCAGTAACCAAGTTTCTATGTGTTAATGCAATTATAAAAGTTTTGTGGTAGGTAGATACTTTCTCTATAAAGACATATAGAACCTGCAGCCACTCGCCCAAATGGTTCTGATGAACTGGTGTAAATTAGTGGAATCAGTTTTCTCTAGTGTAATAGAACTGAAATTGATCCACTCTCTTCTTGTAGAATGATAATAAATAATAATCAAATAAGTGGTTCATGAAAGGAATGGAATAACTGAAGATTAAATAACACGATTAAATATATTTAGTCTTTTATTCTAAATATTTCAGTGCAGAAATCTTCCCACCCAATGTCTGCTGGCATGGGAAGAACCCTCTAGTTAGAGGACCCATTGATTAAAAAAAATCCTGTGCACAGTTTATGCTAGTGATACTGTTGCTTTCATTGTTGGAATTTCCCTGATGGTGAAAAAGTGGTAAAGTACTGAAAATTCACACTGTCAGTGCACCCCTTAATATGAATCCAGGTCTCCATGGCATGGTAATGCCTTTACCACCAAATCATCACACCTATCAGAATTATTTTTATTTGGAATAGCACAGTACTAAAGGCATTAAAGGTATTATGGACACTCTGGCCTTCTCTTGTGGACAAGTACTAGAGAACGTGGAAGAGAATGATGATTTTGCTATAGGTTTCTTTTAACCATTTAGTAGAATGTAATAGAAAATTATATTCCGGCTATAAGATGGTTAAAATAGTCTATAGAAAGTTTAGCATTTTCTGTGAAATTCTGCTGATGTTTAGAATGAGGGCTTGTCTTCACTTACCTTGAAGATTCGGCAGCAGTCGACCAGAGTTACGCAAACTAGGCAAAAACCCGGCGTAACTCCTGTCAACTTCTGTATTTCTGTTCTGCACGCTGTCTTCAGTGCACTGCACTGACAGGAACCGCATTCCTGTTGACGCAATGCTACGCCACTTGAGAAGGTGATCTTATGTCGTTTTCTGGATCAACTGAGCAGGTCTTCACTGACTGCTCAGTCGATCCAGTTAAGTCGATCTGATGGCCGTCAGTGAAGACGTAGCCTAAGTTTACAGATCTCTAGTGGCTTAGTCCTTTTGAAATTCTATGTCTTTTTCATAAGGTTGACCTAACCAGGTCCTTAATTATTTCCATGAGCTTTTTCAAGATCTCTTATAGGGCCAGATTGTGAAACACTTGCTTACATTTTGTTGTACCTTACTCCTGAATAGTTACTTTGAATTCAGTGGGACTTCACATGGACTAAGATAAAGGGTATGGCAATTTGGCCCAAATGTAATAAATGTCAGATGTAAAAACTATTACAAAAATAATTCTAAATGTTAAAATATGACAATCTGGTATGTCTACATTGGCTCTGTATGGGTATGTCCAGTTAGCTCAATTGTGTTAACATGACTGAAAAATCCTATTAAGATGCAGGCTAACATGTGCGAAGCCATGTTAGTTGGCTGTGTTGTAGTCAGGTGGGAGCCTGGCTTCATATGTGTTGCCTGCATTTTAATGGGACTTTTCAGTCATGTTAACCTAATTTGATTGAGATAAGATAATTCTTTCTTTCTTGGATGTCTGGCTGGTGAGTATTGATCACATGCTCAGGGTTTAGCTGATTGCCATATTTGGGTTTGGAAAGGAATTTCCCTCCCAAGGGCAGATTGGCAGAGGCTCTGGGGGTTTTTCGCCTTCCTCTGTAGGATGGGACATAGGTCACTTGCTGGTGGATTCTCTGTACCTCAAAATCTTTAAACCACGATTTGAGGACTTAAATAACTGAGTATAGGTTAGGGGTCTATTACAGGAGTGGGTGGATGAGGTTCTGTGGCCTGCGTTGTGCAGGAGGTCAGACTAGATGATCATATTGGTCCCTTTTGACCTTAAAGTCTATGATTCCATAACTCAGCTGAAAAACTTGCCTTTTGCCCATCAAGGTATGGGACTGGAAGACATTGCAAAAATGTAGCAAGCTAGAATATATCCTGCATTTTGAATTACTAGGTGAACAGCCTATGTATGTAAATATTTGGCCAAATTCTTCTCTCAGCTGCACTCCTGCAACTCAGCTGACTTCAGTACAGTTGAATGGTATAATGAGAACAGAATTTGGTCCTTTTCCTATATAGTTCTGTAGATTTATCTGAGTTTTTTTAATTAACCGAAGAATAGAGCAAGATCATCATCTTCATTAAAGATCAAAGGTGACTCTGTCTGACTCTTCCTCTCAGCTGTCATTGCTGATCCTTTTAAGCAACTTTCCAACTGTCTAAATCAGGTTTCTCTTTGTCTTATACTACTACCCACAACTAAAATTTCACTGGCAGGTTAACATTTATCTAAGCTATGTTAAATCCTTTTGAGTTCTCAATAGGAATTAAGGGCCCACATTCATCCCTGGTGTAATGCCACTGATTTCAGTGAAGTTACACCTGGATTGAATGTGACCCAAGATGTCTAAATTGATGTGTACTCCTAGCCACTTCAAATCCAACTCTCTTATACAAAGGCGTAGAGCCTTGACACTCTCTTCAGGTTATCTGTAAACATTGTATCTGAACATCCATAAGTGAGGCCATCTCCTTTCAAATATTTTAAGATGAAAGAGTCCATGCTTATGCTTTCAGGTTTGTCACATTAAAGGCTATTATCATGGGAGAACAAGGCTGAACTAAAATGTCTGATTATTTTTATAGTACGACTTAGTAACAATTCATAAATATGTAGTACTGTACTATTATTAAAATTAATTCATCATATACAATTTACCACATCTCCTTTTGAGCTGACACCACCATGTATCTTTGGAGTTAATGGCACGTGCCCTGTGGATTCCTACTTGTATTTATTGTTACCCTCCGCTGAACTCTCTACAACTTGTCCACATCCTTTTTGTAGTGGGGGGCCCAAAACTGGACACAATACTCCAAATGTGGCCTCACCAATGCCGAATAGAGAGGAAGAATCACTTCCTGCGATCTGCTGGCAATGCTCCTACTAATGCAGCCCAATATGCTGTTAGCCTTCTTGGCAACCAAGGCACACTGCTGACTCATATCCAGCTTCTTATCCACTGTAAACCCTAGGTCCTTTTCTGCAGAACTGTTGCCTAGCTCATTGGTCCCCAGTCTGTAGCTGTGCATGGGATTCTTCTGTCCTAAGTGAAGGACTCTGCACTTGTCCTTGTTGAACCTCATCAGATTTCTTTTGGCCCAATCCTCCAATTTGTTTAGGTCCTCCTGTATCCTATCTCTCTCTTCCAGGATATCTACCACTCCCCCTAGCTTAGTGTCATCTGCAAACTGGCTGAGGGTGCAATCTACCCCATCCTCCAGATCATTAATGAAGATGTTGAACAAAACCGGCCCCAGGACTGACCCCTGGGGCACTCCGCTTGTGACCGGCTGCCATCTAGACATGGAGCCATTGATCACTACACGTTGAGCCTGATGATCTAGCCAGTTTTCTATCCAGTTTATAGTCCATTCATCCAACCCATACTTCTTTAACTTGCTGATAAGAATAGTTTGGGAGACGGTATCAAAAGCTTTGCTAAAGTCAAGGTATATCACTGTGACCCGTCCGTGCCCAGGGTAGCCCACTGATAATGCCAG
>ML675614.1:44081843-44165527 GCA_007922155.1 Mesoclemmys tuberculata
CCCCCCCCTCCTAATGCAGCCCGCGTGACTAAAGTCAAGGTATATCACGTCCACCGTTTTCCCCACATCCATTTCTCTTCATAGAAAGCAATCAGTTTGGTCAGGTTTGACTTGCCCTTGGTGAATCCATGTTGACTGTTCCTGATCAACTTCCTGTCTTCCAAGTGCCTTAAAATGGATTCCTTGAGGATCTGCTCCATGATTTTTCCAGGGGATTGAGGTGAGGCTGACTGGTCTGTAGTTCTCTGTGTAGCCTGATTTTGGGTGTTTTAGTTATTTGAATGGGATTATAGACTCACCGATTGATCAGAAGATAATGAGGTTTTTGTCCCAAACCAGGCTCCAGAAGTGTTTTATAGGGACCCCAGGGTGCACAACAGGAAGCTTCTTATAAGCTTTTATTAAGATAACATGAAATGATAGACAAATGACTGATATAGAGAAAATGAACAATCAAATGGATAATACAATCTTAATTTTAAAGGCTCATATGGTATATATATATTTCTATGATATGCTTTGGATTAATATACTCACACCCTTCCCTGATGACCTGGTTGACAGAGATGTCTGGTTCCTCAATTCTTGAGTAGAGGGGTGGAGTAGGCAATGCTTGAGAGCTAAGATCTATAAGACTAAGACTAACACTACAAATAATACTAAGTATAAACAAAGAACAAAATCTTAACATTAACTAAAAGAATCTTCAAGCAGGAATAGCTGACAATCGATCCCCCAAATAGCACAATCTGTCCCTTCTTATACCTTGAGAGCATGGGTCCTCTTTCTAAGTCCAAACTTGGATTTACAACCCCCAAATTATTGGGTGTACACATATTCTGTAGGCTGGCAGATTCATGTATATTAATGACATATCCACATCCTTCCAGATAGTTTCAGATGGTCTATTTATTTCACCTTTGTTATTTCTGGCCCTTTGTGAGTTCTGTGGTGTACTTGTAAAGTTTCCTTGGGGCATAACTTGTGACAGCCCCCCCTGTTTTGATGTCTCCTGACTTATCTAGGATAAAGGTTATGGCCATATATATCTTATTCAACTACTTGTCATCACTTATCTAGGCCAAAGGTTCCGAATATATGTATACTAACTGCTGTGGTATAGCAAGGGTAGAGGGCAGTAAGAGAGTACTGGAAGGGTGGTATGTAAGTTCTAGAATGATCCGGGCTTTATTCCCTGTAAAGTAGCCAGAGTCATTAGAGGGTAATTAGGGGCAGCTGAGGCCAATTAAGGCCCAGCCAGGCGCCTAATAAAAACCCTCTGCTCCTGAGAGACAGTGCACGAGCTGGAGGAGTAGGTGTGCTGTGCTACTGAGCAGAGGGGTGTGTGTGGAGTTGTGAAGAGGAGCCGAACAGAGTACAGTGGTGTGTGGAAGAGAGGTGGAGTCCTGAGGAAGGTACTGGGCTCAAGAAGCCAGAAGGACAGAGGGGGGAAAATAGCCCAGGGGAAAAGTCTGTAGCTGCAAGTACAGTGCCAGCAGCACATTGCTGCTATTCATAGGGCCCGTGGGCTGGGACCCAGAGGTGTGTGTGGGCCCGAGTCCCTACCCGCTGTCCCTGGGGAGATGGGGTAACCGGCGATGCCCTGGCCCACTACAGGAAGTAAAAGTGCGAGACCCACGAGGGAGAAGCTGGCAGTTTGCCACACTGTGTAGCTTTCATACAGAATGTGGACTGTAAGTACCTTGCATTACAGCTAAAGAACTTTAACATAAATCTATAACTCTATTATAATCAAACAATCATACTTAAATCTATAAGAACAAATATACATATGTATGCATGCAAGCAGGCTAGTCTTTTGGGCTACAACTGGATACGCTTTCATTCCTTTCTTGAAGATTTGCACTATATTTGCCTTTTTCCAATCATCTGGAACCTCCCCCAATTGCCATTAGCTTTCAAATATAATAGCCAATGGCTTTGAAATCACATCACCTAACTCTTTCAGCACCTGAGGATGCATTGCATCTGGCCTATGGACTTGTGTATGTCCAATCTTTCTAAATAGTCCTGGACCTGTTCCTATAGCACTGAGGGATGTTCATCTCCTCCCCGTTCTGTGCTGCCCAGTGCAGTAGTCTGGGAGCTGACCTTGGCTGTGAAGACAGAGGCAAAAAAGGCACAGAGTACTTCAGCTTTCTCCACATCCTTTGTTACTAGGTTGCCTCCTCCATTCTGTAAGGGGCCCATACTTTCCCTAATTTTCCTCTTGTTGCTAACATACCTGTAGAAATCCTTCTTGTTCCCTTTCACATCCGTTGCTAGCTGCAACTGCAGTTGCGCTTTGGCCTTCCTGATTTCATTCCTGCATGTTCAAGCAGTATTTTTATAATCCTCCCTACTCATCTGACCAATCTTCCACTACTTGTAAGGTTCTTTTTTGTGTTTAAGCTCACCAAAGACTTCTTTGTTAAGCCAAGCTGGGTGCCTACCATATTTGCTATTCTTTCTGCACATCGGGATGGTTTGTTCCTGTGCCCTCAATAAGGTTTCTTTAAAATACAGCCAGCTCTCTTGAATCATTTCTCCCTCATATTAACCTCCCAGAGGATCCTGCCCATCAGCTCCCTGAGGAAGTCAAAGTCTGCTTTTTTAAAGTCCATGGTCCATATCCTGCTGTTCTCCTTTCTTTCTTTTGTCAGGATCCTGAACTTGACTGTCTCATGGTCACTGCTGCCTAGGTTGCCACCCACTTCTACTTCCCCTACCAAATCTTCCCTGTTTGTGAGCAGCAGGTCAAGAGGAGCAAAGCCCCTAGTTGGTTGCTCCAGCACTTGCACCAGGAAGTTGTCCACAACACTCTCCAAAAACTTCCTGGATTGTTTGTGCTCTGCTGTATTGCTCTTCCAGCAGATACCAGGGCGATTAAAGTCCCCCATGAGAATCAGGTCCTGTGAACTGGAAACTTTGTCTGGTTGACTGAACAAAACCTCATCTACTTCATCCTCCTGGTCTGGTGGTCTATAACAAATACCCACCATGACATCACCCTTATTGTTCTTGCTTCTAAGCTTAACCCAGAGACTCTCAACTGACTTTTCTCCAGTTTCCTACTGGAACTCAGAGCAATCATAGTGCTCTCTTATATATAGTGCAACTCCTCCACCCTTTCACCCCTGCCTTTCCTTCCTGAACAGTTTATACCCATCCATGACAGTGCTTCAGTTGTGTGAGTTACCCCTCAGTTATTCCAATCATATCTTAGTTTCTTAACACATCATTTATACTTTTTGGTACCTCAGTTTCCTACCTTTAAAATGTGAATAATAGTACTAAATTCTCAGGGGTGCTTCATGTGGTCTTGGTCAATTTATTTCTCCAGAATTCTTTGAGATCTTTCAGTGAAAAGTGCTGTATACATATAATTTTGTTATTATTAATAACTCTGTATTTTCTTGCTGATATAGATTTAACTTTATCGGAACTCAATTTTTAATAGTTTATGCTGGGATGTTCAAAGGCATCTGAGAGAGGTAGTCAGTTCTCATTGAATTTAAAGGGTATTAGGCATTTAATTTTTGTCAATTGGCATAAAATTAATTTTGGAGATGGATAAGGGGATATTTTAAAATTCTATGCTGATAGGGAAGTCAGTAGTTCATTGCAGATAATCAATGTACTTTAGTAACAGAACATATATGGGCAAGTCAGTGTTTTTCACATATAATACCTCACATATTTCCTTAGCCATGGAGGCTAGGTGTCTTATCTGGAAACTGGTAAAGTGATTTGTGAGCTAGATTGGCCCTGAACCTCTCCTGTGTAGAGGTTGCCAGTCATCTTGATTCAAATGATTTGCAATGTGTTCGAGTGTGCATTGGAATGAAAGTAATTTCTTAAAAAGGCTTGAGGTTAGCCTTGAATTTACCTCCAATTATACATGCTCAGTTCCATCCTTTAATGATAGATTAATTTGTTTGAGCAATCTTTTTAATCTGAGTAATCGGAGATTCTCTGGAGTTAAGGTAAGGGCAGATCCATCTTGAGGCACATGCACAGAAAATGCTGCGCGTTTTGTACCTGTTTGTTGAAGATTTTTCTTCTCTTCCCTCTCAGTAGCTGAGCCCATTGCTCCCTGCAGATTTCCTAACCTCTCCAGTTTAAGGAATGAGACTGAGATTGAAAACTGAATGTCACCTTCTCTCATGGCTCTGTAGAGGCAAAGCACCACCAGCTGGGCAGGCCATAATGCATTTTAATAGGCAGCTAATAACCACCTCTGTAAAAGTTTGTTATATTAATGCTGACTTAAGCAGTCACAACAGTATCAGTATATTTGCCAAATGAATTTTGTATCTTGAAAAAAGGAATAGATTTCAATTTCTTTACTTTGTCTCATTTAAATTAACAAATCATCTGAAGGATTTATGATTTGCTGTGAAATTAAAAAGAGAAAAATGATTGAATGGATCCAGAAAAAAGCCAACATGTACTGTATTTTTGAGTTGTGTACATCGAGATTATCCTGGGGTGAGATTCTAAATTGTGAGTGGGTAACCATCTTGGGTTCACAAATAGCTCCAGATGCTTCACAAGTCACAGTCACTTCATCATCAATGGGCCATGAATTATTCTGTGGAGTCTCATGTGCATTTTTATTGGAGTCAGAGAGAACTGTTCTAATGTAACTTGAACTCTGGCCAATACTGTATCTGAACTTGCATTGGCTTTGTTGGAAAAGATCTTTATTGTTCTTTATTCACTTTAGTTGGTTAGTATTTTTTTTAAAAAAAAAGCACAAGCAATGTGCTTATTATTACAGTGTTTCCTAATAAGCAGGGCAATACAACTGCCATGTTTATTGTGCCATTAACACACCTCTCAGATGGGTTGGGAGGAGTGAAGTTATAGGCACCTGTTGTATACATTTGTATTTTCGACCACACAAGGTATATGTTAATACACCCCTAAAATGTCTTACTTCAATTATAAAATGGACACCTTGTTTTAGAGCTGATTTTTATCCTAAATGTAAAAGATCTTTTTATCAACTATCTTTCCAGTAAATGGGGAAGCTTGCACTGCCATTGTCGTGCCTGTTCAATGGATGAAGAATATTTATCCCATAAGGAGCATGAGAGTCAGTGGAGAATCTTGATCCTTGCCCTGTGGATATTGGGGCATCCACAAGGATTGCCAACTCTTTGGCCTCTCTTTCTTCCTCAGCTTCTTTGACAGCACAGCTTACTTATGAATAATATTACCATTGACAACCAGCACTGTCTCCCTCTTTTCCAGACTGACCTTCAGTCAGGTCATTCTCATTCAAGTCTCTATCTTGGCTAGATACTAGGAAAGCAAGGAAGCTGTGCTGTCCAGATTTGCGGGAAAGAGGATATAGGTTGTACATCATCAGGGTTAGAGCTAGTCTGGAATTTTTTGACTAAATGGGGAGAGAGAAAAAGAGGACACCACCCATGATTCACCTGATTCAGATCAGGGACCTGAAGATGAGTCTCCCACATCCCAGGTGAGTGCCTTACCCACTAGGTTATTCTAGGGTGGGCCTTTCTCAGTCTCTCTAGTTGGAGCTGTTCTACTTTGTATTAATAATTAAATATTCAGTGGGCCAAAGAGATTGACTGTATAGACTAGTGGTTGCAGCTCACACCTCAGATTTGGAAGAGTCAGTTTACAGTCTCTACTCTGAAGCAGGCGGGGCAAGGACTTGAGCTTGTATCTACTACTTATCAGATGAGTTCCACCAGGTTGTAGAGTCTCACTTCTTGTGAAAAATTTCATCTCAGTGGAGAATGGGAAAATGTTTATAATCTTAAAAATTACTGACAGCATTGTAGCCTGAAATATCTTGCAGTCTTTTCTGATGGTTTACAGGAAGAGTGATATAAAGACCTTAAAATTGGATTCTAAGAGAAAATCTTTGGAGTGAGTGAGGAGCTGTCAACGTCAATCTTTGAGACAACACAGGAAAGAATAGAGCCACTAAACAATAACCTCCTCCAGCCCTGCCAGTTGATATTTCAGCAATTACACGCCACATGTCATAGTGAAACTAAAAATGTATGAGCTTTCTCTTTCTTTTCTTGTGTCCTGTCTCATGTATTTAAATGACCACAAAAGCAGTTGCTAATTTAGCACTCTTACAATATTGTTACCCAGACAATAGTTCCATTCTAATATTTTATGATTTACAGTGCCGTTTAATAAAATAATTCTTATCAATTATATCCATAAAGTTCATTCCTGCTTCATATAGTGCATTTAAAATGATTTTATACTGTAACTATAAACACTATAAACTTCCTCTGCTTTGTGCTTTGATGTTTCACATTTGGATTTTCTATGCACACACTGGGCAACAAGGAGGCTCCTTCGTTCTTGTAAAAGCAGCATAAAAAGCATAAAAAGACCAGCATATCCTTCTTTTGCCTTAATCCTTTATAATTTTGTATTAACTTCTTTTGATGTGGCAACTGGGCATTCTTTAAGAGTTAATTACAAGCAGCAGCAAACATAGAATACAGTAGTCATCCCACTGATAGGATTACATGGTATCCCTGTTTCATTGTTGGGAATTTAATGATTTTTACGGGATAGGCAAACTGTGGACAGTTATGAGTCAGTGTTATCTGCTGGATAGACTGGTAGCCAGGATTCCTCAGTTCTGTTCCAAACTCGCCCACTGATTCTACTTTGTCACCCTGGGCAAGTCACTTAATCTCATGTACCTCAATTTCCCCTCTTGTATAATGAAAATAATACTTACCTCACATGGGAATATGATGCTTTCTGAATAATTTGCAGCATTGCCAATCCAAAGCATTCAAACATAATGACTCAGGCCCCCAAAACCATAACTGGGCAATGGGATGGATCAATTGAAAATTACCTGTTCTGTTCATTCCTTCTGAAGCACCTGGCATTGGCCACTATCGGAATACAGGATACTGGCCATTGATACAGGCCATTGGTCTGAGCAAGAATGGCCAATATTATGTTATGTTCTTATGATTTAAAACATTTAAAAAAAAAAAAAAAGTTAGGGTTGTTATTTGCCTTCTGGTTTTTGAGATTTTAGGTTGCTCTCTGGTCACATTTTCAAGATTTACTCTGCAACTAGAAGCACTAGAAACTTACTTAAAAAAAACAAAGAAAAAAGAAAGAAAGCTGAGATTCTCACTTAATCCCTTGAATGCAGGAACTGGAGCTTTCAGAAAAACACCATATATTGTGAGACTTGTGACATCTCAGGAAGAAATGGAGACAATTAGCAATACTGAGTATGTACAGTCCTTTGTGATTCTTTGATGACAGATACTATGTAAATGTCAAGTGTTGTTTAGTCCAGGTATTTAGAGGCAGTAAAGTTCAATCTCTTACAAATTTAAATGCCAATGATCTTCAAGCTGTGAGTCACTCTTTAAGTGTTTGAATGTTTAAAGTCAATGTTCTTTCTTGTTATGTTATCAAGTTAAGAGTACTGGCTAAGTAGTGTAGGTTCATAGCTAATGTCACTGTGCATAATATTTTTTCTTTCCTTTAATAATATTTTAAATAGAATGTATTGCTCACAGATTGACAGCTCGGAAGACTAAAGCCTTTTTATACATCCCCAGGATGGGTAGATATAGGCAGAAATGGTGAAAGTTCTACCAAGATCATTTGTCTACATGTGTTTCAACGTTGATCTGTCTTAATATTACTTAAATATTACAACATATCATCAGCAGTGCCATTTCTGTTTGGAGATAAGTTCAAGGCTAACCTCACCACTTAACCTAGACCATATTTTTTTAATTATACAAATGTGTTTCATAAGAACATAAGTGAGTCGAGGGATAGAACAGGAAGATGGTTTTAAGACCAGTATACTTGCCACTTCTTTGGTTATCTTAACCTCACTCTCCTGCTTTACCACCTAATCCCCTTTTTCTTATTTATGTCTACACTTTGATCGCCCTATTCCCATAACCACAGGTGCAACTGCTGGAGGAAACATGTCTTTTCCCTTCCTTGGTGATGGCCATGCCCAACTCTGTCTGCCCTGTGGGTGGGAAGGAAAAATGGAAAGATTCTGGATCCTTTCCCTGAAATGCCCCTTTGCTGCTCCTCATCTCTTAATACCCCTGAAGTAAACCATTCTGTCTCCCTTACCCTAGCTCCTGCTGTGCTGCAGATGGCAAAGCCTGCAGGGGCAGGAGAAAGCACAGATGCTGCAGCTTCCTTCTGGTACAACAGGTTCCTTTCCTCCACCTTGGGAAGACTATAAAGCATCAGAAATTTAAGTGGGGGGTAGGGAAGAGAGCACCTGGGCACTAGGGAATCTGCGGATAGAGGGAGTGTGGAGGGGTGAATCTGGAGAGAAGAATGTGAGGAATGTGACAGGGTGACATCCCACTCCTTTCTTCTGCTCAGTCTATACAGACTCGGAGACCTTCAGCTGTCAAGCACCCCAATGCAGTTTATTTTCATTTGCTCTTCCGATCACCTTACTGAGCCATACCTCATAATTATTTACACTTTCAGTTTCTCCTCAATTCTCTGCCAAGGAGAAGAAAAGGAAAAAATCTCTCTAATCTGTGATCCTTCCCAGTTCTGGCTCTGCTAGCCTGTCTCCCTCCCCCTGCACTTTCATCCTGTGCCTTCTTATACTTACTATGCTAAGGGACCAATTTGTTCATTAGTCCTCCCTCAGCCCATTCTAATCCACTAATTAGGCTCCATCATGTCCACACAGCCAGGGAAGGGGGGGAAGGGAGATTAATTGATGTTTAAGTGACCAGAGTGCTGATTCAGCTGTTGGTTCCCAGCACTCTGTGACAAGGAGATAACCTATATGTGTATGAGTGAGTGAGAGGGAAAGCAGAGGAGGATAGTAAGCATAAAAATTCTTGGTGTTGGGGATAGTAATGGAAGAGGAGAAAGATGGGAAAGAGGAGGCTGCATGAAACTGGAAGGTGAAGTTGAATATATGTGAACTCTCTGGGGGAAACTGTGTAATGAGTCCTGTGGGGTTAGGGTGGGTGAGCCTGTATGTATGTGTGAATGGATGTGTTGGGGAGGCAATCCAGAGGTGTGAGTGGGTTCTGGGGGGCCTCATGTGCTTGTGTATTTGCTAGAATTTGGTGGAAGTGAGAAAGTGAGTGGGAATGGGAGCACAAGACAGGAAAAGAGTAGGGCAAGATGAAGGAAGAGAAATCAGCATGAGAAAGAGGAAGGGATGTGTGAGAGGAGAAGCAACAACTTTTACAATATAGGAATAATATTGAGGGGATAATAGACAGGAAAGAAAGAGAAAATAATAAGGGAACTAAAAAGTGAAGGAAGAGAAAAGGTGAATACGAGGGAGACAAAGTCACTTTTAAAGTGTTCACTTAATAGAAAATATAAATGCCAAAACAGTATAATCAGTAACAAAATATAGGAAGCTTTTTTAAAAAAAAATGGATGGGATAAAATGGGCTGTGAGGATGAGATTGGAAACTTGCTAAAGGTCAGCCCTGACTGGCTGTCTTGCCTCCCACAATTTTTGTCTTTCTTATGCCGAACAAAATTCCTTCTCCTGGTTTTTCTCCTCCCACCCTTTTTCACCTGCAGATATTTTCCCTGGTTGCACTAGGCTGGTAACTTATTCCATCTGTTTATTACCTTTTGCTTTAAATTATTCTGCAAAAGCTTCCCATTTATTCAGAGCTGTGGGATTATTATGTCTCTTAGCTTTTGAACCTTTGATGGATATAGAAAATGCTCAGTTTCTGTCTAAGAATGTAACTCAGGAAGAAAAGAAAATTATCTCGAATGTGGAGAGAAAACATGAGCAGAACATTTCCTTTCACAGCTATAGATGGCCAGAATTAATCTGGGAATCACATGGCTGTTGAACTCTTGAAATATACACACTTTTTGGAAAATTCCCTTTTTGTTGGAGATGGATCTTTTTGAACAAGAAAACCAGAAAACTGGAAAAGCCTGACTTCCACTGAAATCAGGCCCACAGAGTGCCCATTTGGTTCTTCCAGCAGAGGAAGTCCTCCACTGCTGCTTACACATATCACAGCCATCAGCTTGATAGAGGTTGCACATCTCATTGCTTATGTAGGCTGAGCTGTTAGCCCAGCCAGGCCCTTGCCCCCAGCTCTGGCTAGTCCTGCAGCCATGCCTTCATTTGTATATAATACATTAAATAACACACACAGCTCATCTTACATAAGCAACACAGTATGCAGTCCTCTAGTAATAAACCTGTGATGCAGGTTATAATGTGGGTAATAAATTTTAGTTGTTTATTTCCTGGCTGTAGTCTCCTAATTTGGGCCTGGAGTTTAAAACAAGGGGCATCAGGGGGCAATGCAGCTCCCTCTCTTATACTAAAAGCAAAGGGAAGCCCTCCCTTTTTTTCCTATCTTGAATAAACAGCAATTCTCTACAGCTTCCTCTCCTCCTTGGCTCAGGTAGGGAGAGCTCCCCCTCTTTGTTCAAGTTAATGGGACCACTGACTGGGTGACGGTCAGAAAGGTTAACACTGCTGCCATATGACAGAGGTCAGTATGTAGCAAGATTTCTGGCTCACGTAACGAGATGGACACCGAAGTGAGGAAAACAGCTGTTTATTGTCGACAGACTCAGCGGAATCTTTTCCAAAGGCTGAGCCCCGATTATACTGGGGCGTCGCCTTATATACATTTTAAGATTACATGAATATTCATACATAGCATCACTATATTTTACATAGATAAGCTTGAGTGAGGATGCGCAGTGTGTATTTCTTTGTCTAAGTTTTGTGGGAGAATATGCGCAGTTTGGTTTTCTTTGTCTGAGATTTAGGGCCTGGTTATCTCTTTAGGCATGTGTGAGAATGTATGCGGTATACAAGTTCTTATCTAAACTCCAGGCCTTCTGAACTCCTCCTAACACTGACAGACAACTAGCCCTTTGTTAGAGACTACATACAAACTAGTGATTATATTTCTCATTACTCTACAAAACTATATGCACAGTTAAATAATTAGCCAGGTGCATTTTATCTACAGTACAGCATGTAAGCTTTATATCCAGCCAAATGAAGCCAAGGAAAAAGCTATATAATTTGCCTCAGTAATATAGCCTGCCTCAAGTATTTTTGGATGCCAGTGGCTACTATTAGATGTCTGTGCTGCAAAGTTGAAATCCAAATTTTCTCAGAATTGGGGGATGTTGGGATCTGGGTTTCTGGTATGGTCCATTAAAGGAAATAGAGTCAGTTGCAAAGTTTGGACATGGATTTGAACTTCCCACAGTTTAAGTGTTGTGGGATCTGGGTATTTGGTTCAAACCCATCTTTATTTATGGTCTTTCTAGGCCAGAAGGAAAGAAGAGAAACTGGTTGGAGGAGTCATTGTTAAATAACACAAGAACAAATTCCCAGTTCACTGAGCATGAGACAGTCACTGGGAATTCATTCCAATGTCTTTCGTGGCACTCAAATATCAGAGTAAATGGTTTCAAAAATAATAAATCATGTCTTTCCTGATGTGTGATGTCTGTGTTTTCACTTGCCCAGTCAATAAAGTATTGCATTGGGTTTTCTGGGTATAGTTAATAGCTGCCTGTGAACCATTTAAGAAAAGTTAAGTTGCACCAGGGAGGTGTTTGATTCATTGTGTAATGTGACTTTCTGCAAAAAATATTAGCTTCCCTGTGTAACTGCATGTAGTAATAGGAGGGTCTTAAAAAAATTTAAAAAAGGAAGAACTGTGACAACATTATGATGAAGTCCATCCAGTAAAGAAAAACCTGACAGTCTGAGTCTCAGAAATTCTTCCTCAACTTGAAATTTATTTTGAAAAGTATTCTGACTGCAGATACAGTAAGTAAAATCATCAGCCTCTTTAGGAACAGGCTCCATACAACTTCATTTGCAATGTCTCTTCCATATAGCTTTCTTGTTTTCATCTCCTTAATGAAAGCCAGTTTATCAGTGCACAGCTGATTTCTCCAGCTGAATTTCACTTGGTGCAGTGTGAAAATCCACAAGGGAGTTTAAAACTGTAGTGGAGGCACAGAGAATTTTTAAACCTCTCTGTATAAATTTGGTGAATTGCTGGAATCTGCTGGATCCTCTTTCTCCCCCTCTGTAGAAGAGAAATTGAAATCCTCCAATTTTGACAGCCATCTGGGTAAACAAGGAACATATTTCAGTAGCTGGGGCTGAGGAGGTGGTATGTATACATCAATTCCGTATCTGCCAGTGAAACCTCCTCTTTTGGATTGGATAAGCCATTGGATAAGATGGTTTTAAAAAGGCCTTTGCACAGCAAAAATCTGTTAATTGTTGCTTGTCAAGTCAGCCATCTGGGAACATAATGTTCTCAAACATCTTACCATGCTGTAAAGCTCCCAGTGGCTTGGTCACAACCAATAATAACAAGTGAATGCAGGTTTCTTTAACTTCCAAAATGTGATTGCTTTTCCAAGGCATTGCCTACAATGTTACAATAATAATAATTCATAACTTAAATTGAGATAGCAGCTTTTATCTTGAAGGACCCTATCTTGAAGGATACTATTGCATTCCTTAAAATAAACACCCTTATACATTTCCATGACTTGGGTTATCATGACAGAGTTCTTTATTCTCAGGCTAACCGGTGAGTTCTTTTAAGTGACTGCCATATAATTATCCTTAGGAGTTTGCACTGTACTTGTCCATTTGTTTGGAAATCTGACTTGCTACTGAAATGGAAAGGCTGCTTGCCACTCTTGTATATCCATATGGTCATGTCTACCTGGGGAAATTTACCATCATAGCAATACCACGGTAGTTATACTGGTATAACTTCCAATGTGGACATTCTTATTCCAGAATAAAGAATGGTGTATTTTCCTGAGTAGACTGGCTGTTAGAATAATTATTTCAGGATCAAGACTGAGCCTGTGTTGTGGGTATGTGTCTTTAAATTGTCATACTGTAATGCCATGTAAATGACATAATAGGTTAGCTTAAATCACTGGGAAAGTAAAATGAGATTTTCATGCCTGTTGAGTTAGCTAAAATGTTAGTTAGCTCCTAAGAGGCTAAAATCATGGTTGATAGTTGGACTAAAGCTGATACTCTTCTTTCCTTAGCACAATCAAACCTAGAATTTAATTTCAAGGAAAAGATTAAAACCAGGTAGTTGATTATAATTTGGTGCAACTCACATTGGAGCTAACAGAAATTGTGCCTGTGTACATCAGGGCTGAATTTGGCCTTCAGTCCAGAAAGATGCTTTTAAGTTGTGGCAGATGCATTAGGAAGTTCAAATCAGATGGAGCAATAAAGTGTGGTACACTTATTGATGTGAAATCTGAAAAAAATAGTTTAAAACCACCCAAGGGTGGGAAATTGCTATTTGCAGTCTTAAACCAAAAGCAAACAACTAATTTGTTTTACAGAGACAACAAAACATACCAGCTATGGGGGTTTCACTTAATATATTTTATTTTAATCCATTACTATTAGCCTCTTCTGCAGTGTAGTATTCTGCAGGCACTATTATGCTTTAGGTTAGACATTCTCATTCTTCTAACATTTCTACTTTTCTGTGTATTCCCAGGCTCATTCGCTTGCCCTCTTCCCCACAATAATCAATAGGTTACAGCGTTTTGCCCCCCATTATTATTCCATGAGTCACTTCTACTCAACACTGAATGCACTAAGGACCTGAACCTGAATGGCGCTGAGCACCCTTAACTTTCTTTGAAGTACAAGTTGAAGATGCTCAGGACTGAACCTCAGGTGACTTGTTCAAATCCCTAAATAGAGGGACTGGCAGAGCTGATGAGTCTTGACCCCCAGGGGACTTTTCTAGCTCTAGATTACATAGTGAAGCATGGAGTCATAGAGAGGCAATGTGATTTTGTTTTTAGAACATGGGACTATGTGTCAAGAAACTTGAATTCTGTTCCCTATTCTGCCACTGATTCAGGATCATTTGGCAAATCATTTGATTTCTCTGTGCCTTGTTTTTACAATATGTAGCGTACGACCAATACTTTTCCCACCTTTGCAAGATGCTTTAAGAGCCTTGAAGAAAGTTGATTTAAAACTGCAACACATTGCTATTATTAGTAATATTGCAGCAATAGAGATCTCTTGGTCTTGGAGTCCTACTGGACTGAGACGTCTGTATGACAATGCCTGGTGTATAGGGTGAGGCCATATTTTGCATAGTTTATGGTGCAAATGAATTTATAGCCACGAAGTTGGTATCTTGCAGCATCCTCATAGTCTGCAGAATAACAAAATCAATGTTATTCACCTTGAGAACACTTGAAACCTAGTCATACTTAGCACATGATAGATCTTCTACATTAATCTGGTATACACATACAGCTGGTAATATAGTTCTTGGTGCTGTCCCAGAAAGGACTCCTAAGGGTATGTCTACACTGCAGAGTGAAGTCAACTTACTTAAAATTGACTTTCACCTACTGATTTTTAGAAGTCGCTGAAGCATGTCCACACCATGCTCCTTGCACTGGGCTCGTGAGTCCACACTTGTTACACCTGTGTCAACATTCAAAGCAGTACACTGTGGGTTGCTATTAAACAGTGCAACTAGCTGCGGTGGCTGTTGGGAAGAGTTTCATCATCCGATGATCCAATGCTTCTTCACCCTCCCTTCTTCCCCCAAACAAATAGGAAACTGGTTTTCATGCCATTTGTTTATGCCATGCGCTTGCCATTGCTGCAGAGGCATGGAGCCAGCTCAACTCTGCACCTCAATCCCTGGAAAAATCATGGATCAGGTCCTCAAGGAATCCATTTTAAGGCATTTGGAAGAGAGGAAGGTGATCAGGAACAGTTAACATGGATTCACCAAGGGCAAGTCATGAGCAAACTGATTGCCTTCTATGAAGAGGTGACTGGTTCTATGGATGTGGGGAAAGCAGTGGACATGATATACTTTGACTTTAGCAAAGCTTTTGATACAGTCTCCCACAGTATTCTTATCAGCAAGTTAAAGAAGTATGGGTTGGATGAACGGACTATAAAATGGATAGAGAACTGGCTAGATCATCAGCTCAACTAGTAGTGATCAATGGCTCCATGTCTAGCTGGCAGCCCCAGTGGTTGGTCCTGGGGCCAGTTTTGTTCAACATCTTCATTAATGATCTGGAGGATGGGGTAGATTGTACCCTCAGCAAGTTTGCAGATGACACTAAGCTAGGGGGAGTGGTAGATACCCTGGAAGGGAGAGAGAGGATACAGAATGACCTAGACAAATTGGAGGATAGGGCCAAAAGAAATCTGATGAGGTTCAACAAGGACAAGTGCAGAGTTCTTCACTGAGGACAGAAGAATCCCATGCACAGCTACAGACTGGGGACTGATGAGCTAGGCAGCAGTTCTGCAGACCAGGACCTGGGGGTTACAGTGGATAAGAAGCTGGATATAAATCAGCACTGTGCCCTGGTTGTCAAGGCTAATAGCATATTGGGCTGCATTAGTAGGATCATTGCCAGTAGATCGAGGAAAGTGATTATTCCTCTCTATTTGGCATTGGTGAGGCCACATTTGGAATATTTTCTCCAGTTTTGGGCCCGTCACTACAAAAAGGATGTGGACTAGTTGGAGAGAGTTCAGTGGAGGGCAACAAAAATGATTAAGGGGTTGGAGCACAAGATTTATGAGGAAAGGTTGAGGGGACTAGGTTTGTTTAGTCTGCAAAAGAGAAGAATGAGGAGGGATTTGACAATAGCCTTTAATTACCTGAAAGGGGGTTTCAGGGAGGATGGAGCTAGGCTGTTCTCAATGGTAGTAGATGACAGAACAAGGAGCAATGGTCTCAAGTTGCAGTGGGGGAGGTCTAGGTTGGATATTAGGAAAAAGCTTTTCACTAGGAGGGTGGTGAAGCACTGGAATGGGTTACCTAGGGAAGTGGTGAAATCTCCATCTTTAGAGGTTTTTAAGCTGTGGCTTGATAAAGCCCATGATGGGATGATTTAGCTGAGGATAGTCCTGCTTTGAGCAGGGGGTTGGATTAGATGACCTCCTGAGGTCCCTTCCAACTCTAATAGTCTATGATTCTATTATTGTGTGCATCATAAATACATCACAGCTTATCCTTGGGTATTTTCAAAGGAGAGTAAGAACCTGAAGCACAGGCAACAGCAATGTCACCAAGGCTGCCCTGCTACAAGATATTGAGCTTAACAATTCCCAATTGCTGCAGGCTGCAATGTATCATCTGCAGTCCATGTTCTGGTCCTGTGAAACAAGCATGGACTGGGGGGACCATATCGTTATGCAATTGTGGGATGATAACCAGTGGCTGCAGAATTTACATATGCGAAAGGCCACTTTCCTTAGACTTTGCACAGAGCTGTCCCCTTTCCTGAAGCGTGTGAATACTCGCTTGAGACAAGCTCTGACAGTGGAAAAACAAGTGGCCTTTGCTCTGTGGAAGCTGGCAATCCCTGACTGTTACTGCTCGGTTGGGAATTAGTTCAGAGTCAGTAAATATACAGTGGGAGCTTCCGTGATTCAAGTGTGCAGGGCCATGAATAGACCTCTGTTATGAAGGGTAGTGACTTTGAGAAATGTGCAGGACATAGTGGACAGATTTTCTGCAATGGGGTTCCCAAACTTTGGGGTGCCATTGATGGCATGCACATCCCTATTTTAGGCCTGACCACCTAACAACAGAGTACATAAACCACAAGGGGTACTTTTCCATGGTACTGCAGGCCCTTGTGTATCACAGGGGTCATTTTACCCACATCCATATGGGGTGGTCTGGAAAGATGCATGACATGCACATATTTAGGAACTTGGGGCTGTTCTCTAACATGCAGGCAGGCAGGCAGGCACATTCTTCCCAGATGGAAAAGTTAACATTGGTGATGTGGAAATGCCAATAGTGATCCTGGGGGATCCTGCTTACCCCTTGCTTCCTTGGCTAATGAAGCCATACACTGGGCACCTTGACAGCAACAAGGAACATTTTAATAATAGGCTAAGCACTTGCAGAATTGTGGTGGAATGTGCGTTTGGGCGTTTAAAGGCCAGATGGAGATGTCTCCTTACTAGGCTGGACATGAGTGAAAAGAACATCCCATCAGCTATATCTGCATGCTGTGTTCTTCATAATGTATATGAAACGAAGGGGTTTGGCTGTGGAGGCAGAAAGACTGGACACCAATTTTGAGTAGGCAGATGTCAGCAATACTCTCAGAGCTAACTGCAGAGTGCTTCGCCTTCGGGAAGCATTGAAAACCAGGCTCTGCAATGAGATGCAGTAATGATTCCTGTTTCTGTATGTTTTGTGCCTTTGCTTACCATCCTCCTACCATCAATATCAGTACCCTCCAAAGCCCTCCCAAAACAAGCTATGACTTAATAAAGAGAAATGTACTGAAATCATGCAAACATTTATTTATGAACATTCAAGTCAGTGAGGGTGGGGGGTCAGTGTTCATTCACAGTCTCAAGGGGTACCATGGTTGCTTGCAGGACAGCTGTCAGCGTGGCTGCCGCTTTCTGCTTGCCTCCAGTGGGGTGGAGTGCATCACATACTGCAGCCTGGGCATTCTCCTCCGAGACCGCTTGGAGGTCAGAAAGGGGGAGGGCAGCAAAGCCATAGGTGGGGGACTGTTCTGCAGGGGCTGCGGTGGGACTCCCACCACCACTCCTCCTGAAGCTCCACACACTGCCTGAGCATGTCTGCCTGATCGCGCATGATTCGTAGCATCTCCTGCTGGGTACTGCAATCATGCTCCTGCATCACTCTTTGATTCTCCCTGTCCATGTTCATGTTCTGGGACAAGGTCAGCCACCATGCTCGGAGCTCTGTTTCAGTGGCTGCAGAGGTGTTCATGAGCTTGCCAAACATGCTATCCCGTGATTTTTTTTCCCTCTTTCTGATCTGCGATAGTCTTTCAACAGCAGTTCTAGAGGGGTGGGCCAAGGCCGAGGTGCCTACAGAATGAAAAGGAATATACAATGTTGCCACTGTTAGCAGACCCAAGAACATGAAGCAACTGTAACAATGTATAAAATACTCCCCTTAGTGTGTACAAGGCTAAGCCAGACCCACATTCCATTCTGAACATCTCAGAAGGGTCAGCTTGCTGTGCCGTTACAGAGATGGTAAGCCAGGGGCACTTTACTCTGCTATAGAGAGGCTTAATGATCTCTAAAAAGCTCATTTCAAATGCCCTGTATGAGATGGGTGACCGGGCACCAAGGTTTAATTAAGATGACTGTTTTGTCACGAGGTGACCACAGTGGATCTGAGGACAATGCAGGCTGGTTAATAGTCTCATCAGATACCTAAGCAAAATTATTTAAATGACTCAGTAGGACAATAAAAAGGGGAATAGAGAGGTACAGGCTGTATAGCTCAGGTACTTCCCTAGGTTATCATGAGTGATATCAGTCTCCTGACGATAACGCATGAGGAAAGGGAAGATTTCCTGCACACAGTGGGGTACCAGCCTGGTCCTTATGCCGCTATGCTGTGTTCCGCCATGATTCTGGCTCATTTTATTGCAGTGTGACATACTTCCCCTACTGGGGAAGAAGAAAGAAGGCTGCCTTTCCCCAAAAACTTGTGCAAAGGATAACAGATTACCTATGTGAAAGTTTCCTTGAGTTATCAACAGATGATTCTTGGAGCATACCTCTGCACAGAAATAATCTGTTCTGGGAGTAACCCCCCAGTAAAGTCCACTAAACCCCTGAAATCCCCTTGCCTGCCATTTAAAAGGACATAATTGCTAAGAAGAAAAATAAAACTCATCAGATGTGCCTTCCCCGGGATCATTATTGCTGTCCTGCATGCTGCTGGACTGCTCTGGAGTCAGGAATAAGTTCTGACTGTCTGGGAGAACGGACACCCTTTCCTCCTCCTCCTCCTCCTCCTTGCCCATGGAGTCCTCATCATCCCTGGACTGGGATCTAGCAGAGATACTGATGCTGCGTGGCAGCACTGTGGTGGGGTCGCTGCCGAGAATTTCACGCAGCTCCATGTAGAAGTGGCATGTTTTAGGCGAGGAGCCAGAATGGCAGTTAGCTTCCCTGGCTTTTTTATATGCCTGCCATAGCAACTTGATCTTCACATGGCACTGCTGCACATCCCTGTTGTGCTCCTTCTCCAACATGCCCTGTGAAATCTTCTGGTAAATGTCCAAATTCCTTTTACTGGTTCTGAGCTGAGCCATAGCGGACTCCTCACCCCACAGACTGATGAGAGCTAAGATCTCTGGTCGACTCCATGCTGGAGTGCATTTGGGCCTTGCACTAGCCATGACAAGTTCAGCTACAAAGCTCTGTCCACTCTGGCTGCACAGGAAATTAAAATTCAAATTTTCCCGGGGCATGAGGGGAGGAGCCATTTCCAGTTTGCATGGCCACATAACAGTGGAGCACGATTGTCCAGAGGGGTCACAACAGGGCATTATGGGATACCTCCTGGGGGCCATTAACGTCAAATTACATTGTGCTCTGTTTACACTGACGCAAAATGGACGCATGAAATTTGATTTACGCGCTATGCCACTTGCGGAGATGGTTTTATTACGTTGACTTTTGCTGCACTTCAAGTCAATGGAATTACCATGCCAGTGTAGACGCAAGCATTAGGAGACCAGGCCTAACAAATTTCACATTGCTAATTGTACCTGAAAATTGACAAATCAGTGTCCAGTAGCCTTTTGACAACATTTGTTGTGTTAATCAATAACACATAACAGGAGTACTGCTTGAAGGTTGCCATCTTGACTCAGTGTCACCTTTTGTGATCAACTGGTCTGAAATGAGCCCTATCTAAAGTACTTGGCATAACCTTGGACAGAAGCTTGACTTTTAAAAATCATCTCTGGAAGAGATAAAAGTAAGGACTAGTCTTGTGTGAAAACTTGCGGGCATAACATGGGGTGTCAATGCACACATATTTTGAACAGCAACTATAGCACTGGAATACTTGACCACTGAATATTGTACACTACTCAGGGTAGGCAGCTCATATACCAAATCTCTGGATGCACAGCTTAATGCCATGATGAGACTCATAACAGGAACATTAAAATCAACATCTGTTTAGTGGTTGCCCACTTTGGCACATATACATTCCTCCCCCCAAATCTGGAGAGACATTTAACTGTGAGTATAATCAAGTCATGGCCAATGTGAATTTACCATTTACTGAGGAGCTCCAGAACTTTCTGAAGGCACCTCTGAAATCTTGCAAACCTTGTGGGGATCATGCTAAAGCTCTTAAAGCACCCTCATTCAATTCTGAGGCACACTGGAAAGCACTCTGGGACAATGCTAATATCCCAAACAAACACCCAATAACCAACCCAACAAAAGAACTTCCAGGCTTCGGTCTATCCTGGAAACAATGGTCTTCACTGAACCATTTCAGAACATTGCACACCAGATGCACCATCTTCATCAGCTCTGAAAGACGAGAGGCGACACACAATGTGACTGTGAAGACCAGGTGCAAACTATGGACCATGTAAATCAGTGCCTGCTTCCATCATTTGTCGCTGGCATCTCAGATTTACACCCACTTACTTCCCAAGCTATTCAGTGGCTCATTAATCTGAACTTGGTTATTTGAACATTGCAAATCACCCCTCTTGCCATACAAAAGGAGATTTATTATTACTATTGTTATTAACACAACCATGAATTAATTATTTTAAATATACTGCTCAGGAAAGTATTTAAGTAGGGGGATAAAGGAATGTCTTTGATCTCCTCTTCTCTTCCCAAATTTCAGTTGGCTGCGGTGCTTTGACTATTCATCAAAGCAAGCATTTCAGACATGCTTGTTTGGGGAGCCTAGGAGTTACACAAGAGGATATTGCTGGAAACCAAGATTTTGCTCTTTTTTTTTTTTGTAACTTGAAATGTTTAACTAAAAAGATTTTGGTAAGGAATAAGGATAAAGAAATATTTAAACATGAAACTCTGTGGCATGTGAGGCAGGATCCTGAAGATTTTGAATGATCACTCCAGGAAACAGCTGTCTGTTAATTTCCTAATGGAGGAGAGAAAAGCTCTTCATAATAACAGGAAGTTAAGAGGGTTTATTTCCAATGAAATTATACTTGACAATGCAAAGATTACCCCAAATTATTTTGCTTTATGTCCTTAACTTGCTTCAGTGATCATGAAAGTCCAATTTCCAAAGAGGTCTAAGACTCACTTTAAATATTATTGAGATGTAAATGTGCCCTGCTACAGTAACTCCAAGCATTAGGCAAGTTGTAGATGAGATTGTAGGGAGAAAAGCAAGGAACTAAAATACTTGAGATTATATTGAGAAATTGGTTAATATACCCATTCAGCAAATGAGGAAATGCTGTTTCAGAAATAAAGGTACCTGCTCGGTTTTAAAGTTAGGCAGTTAAAATAAACCAAAATAGGGATTATTGCTGAAGATTAAGAGTTGATTCTTTGATGGTCTGATGATATAATGCAACAGGATTTGCATACTTCCACCAACAGAACAAAATACAGAGCAAAAATTATATTTTTTGGTAAAATTGAAAGTAAATCCTCTAACTTTATTTCTCCAACTTCATTCACTGGAGATACACTAGGCATTAATTTTGCCGGTCTTTATACCTGTTTTGTAATGAATCCATGTGTTACAGAAAGATAGTTAATACATGAATCGCATACATCCCTGGCGACTTGGTACTCTAAAAGCATAGGTCTCTACTGCTTTATCCAAAGGAAGTGATATCCTGGAGGTGCTAGTACTCAGCTTCTTATCTGACATACAGACAAATCTGATACAATTACACCAGGCCTGCACAAATATTACATAGGGCTTGGATTTGGCCTATTAGATTTTGTACTACCATTCCTTTGAATCTGAATTTTGGTCTTAAAATTAGAGTTTAGTTGCTGTTTAACAAGAGAAAAGAAATTGTAGGTATCAAACTCCATGCAGTTGTTTCTGTATATTGTCCATGAATGTAAAGCTTTATGCCATCTGCATATGATACATTGCATTTGGGAAATGAATAGTCACTCCATAAGTACTTATGAAGACATGACAGCCATTCAGAGATGTTGGGTTTCCCCAATGCAATTATTCACAAGACACCATGGTGGCTGAAAGCAGGGTTCTTCTTTATTGTGCTGCAAGCACCTTCTCTTATAGCTTATCCCAACATCCCCTTCCACATGCAGTTCTTACAGCAGTAAACAAGCTCTCACAGCAGTGAGAGCTTTCTCACACACCCTAATCTGATCGGCTAGGACTGGCCAACAAGCACGGGGGGAGGCCGTAATCAAAGATGCACTTCGCAGTTCCCATAAACACTCCATGCTTCACTGTTCCCAGAACAGCACCTGCAAGGTCATCTGGAAGCCAGCCAAGACCAGGGTTTGCCCAGCAGTCAGCGTCTGGCCCCAAACCACCCCACACAGAGAATTAAACCTCACACCTGCCATTTGTAAATTCCAGCAGCGCAACTTTGATGTGAGAAAAGAGATTATGTCAAATCTCTCAGCTGAAACAGCCTCTAATCAAACTGGAGCCTCCAAGATTCAGTGAAGTTGGTAGCTTACGAGCAGCTTTTCTTATCTCTCTGGCTACAGCTTGGTTCATGCAGCTGATTTTCCTGCCTTCTGAAGAGTCTGTTGAAGAAATTCCTGCTTCGTTTCCTTGCCAAGGACTCTTGTTATTTTTCAGGACACAGCAGCAAACTTAGAATTGAGCAAACACTTTTTGGAGCCAGTCACTGAGTAAGTCATCATCAGCACTTTGTGGCCCTCCCATCCCATATGAAGGGAGCTGAGACTGTTGGATTTCCAAGAGAAGCCAAAGTATGTAGACCATACTTTCAGGATGGGACCCCATCCTGGGAAGCAGTGACTCTGAGAAAGGCTTAAAGGTCATCATGGATGATCTGCTGAACTTGAGCTCCCTAAGCGACTATATGGCCAAAAAGATTAAGTGATCTTTGGACGCATTCATAGGGAAATCTTGAGTAGGAGTAGGAAGGTTATATAATCTCTGTATTTGGCATAGGTGTGACCTCTACTGGAATATTATGTCCCATTCTGGTGTCCACAGTGCAAAAAGCATGTTGATAAATTGGAGAGGTTTCAGAAAAGAGCCGCAAGAATGATTAGAGAATTAGAAAACATGCCTTATTAGAGAGACATTCAAGGAGTTTGTTCTATTTAATTTTAACAAAGAGAAGGTTAAGGGGTGATTTGATTACAGGCTGTAAGAACCTACATGGGAAACAAATATTTGATAATGGCCTTTTCTATCTAGCAGACAAAGATATGAGAAAATCCAATGTCTTGAAGTTGATGCTAGACAAATTAAGACTGGAAATAAGGTGTAAATTTTTAAGTATGGGTAATTAACCATTGGAATAATTTACCGAGGGTCATGGTGGATTCTCCATCACTGACAATTTGTAAATCCAGTTTGGATGTTTTTCTAAAATATATGCTTTAGTTAAAAAATGAATTATTTTGGGAAGTCTTATGATCTGTATTATGCTGGTGGTCAGATGAGATTATCACAATGGTTTCTTTTGGCTTTAGACTATGAAATATTTATCTGATTTTCCCTCTATTTTCCTTAAGTAGCATTGATTATCATGGAGCCATAGCACTAGTGTCCTTGGTGTTACCACGAGGGCCTTCTCCTCTGTCCCTAAACCATGGCAGGGTAGGGTTAATAATGCTGTGATGATATTAGTGCCTGGGATTAGTGCAGCAGAATTTGATAGGCAGGTGGGGAGTTTAAAGTTTGGTTGTTTTTTGGTTTTGTTTTTTAAAAAGGGCTGTTTGCTTTTGTTTTTTTATTGGTAAGTGTGACACTGGCAGACATGGTGCCAGCTCTTGGGAAGGCCCACTGACATTGACAAATGCATAGCTGGAAACTAGTCTGGCTCCCCTGTGTGCTAGTGTTGTTAAAATAGACATCGGAGTTATAAGAATGTGTTTAATGTTTAGACATTAGGGAATGCTTGTAGGATGCTGCATGTATTAATTCTACTTATAATACCCGTGTTATAAGGTATCGTTTAAAAGTTTGCTTTGTAACTATGAACATGTTTGCTAAGACTGTAAATCCCACAGAGCCAGGGGAGAAGCATTACTAAGCGTGAAATGCTAGTTTAACACAAGAGGTGTTATCTCATCTCCAACAAAAGAAGATCTATAGACATCAGACAAGCCATTGTGGACAAAAGTTATTGATTGCTTTCCTCACACCTCTGAAGAGTGTATGTGCACCAGCCCTTGCCCCACCAAAGCTTAAACATTGCAGGAAGGGAATAAAAATTCCTGTTAAGGAGAAATTGTTATCCCTATGCTGTCTGAACTCTGAGGGGCAAAGAGTTCTAAGCATAAGTGATGAGTCCCCAGCTGTTTAGCTTGGGTTAGCCTTGAAGTATATATAAAGCTTGCATATTACTGCAGCTACTGTCATCTATTGGAATCTATGACTGTATCTCATTTGTGTGTATGTTTACCTTCTTTAGCCTTGTAAATAACTTTCATTTCTTTTTACTAGTTTATTAATCTTTAGTTACTTTGTTAAAGGATTGGCTACAAGTGTTGTCTTTGATTTGGAATTTGGGTACAATAAACCTGGGGTGAGTGACTGGTCCTTTGGGATTTGGAATAACCTGAATATTGCTGTGATTTTTGGTGTAAGAGACCTCTGTCACAGAGGCAGGATTGCCTGGGTGGCAAGATACATTGGAGTACCCAAGGGGACTGTCTGTGTCTCCCTATTAGGGCTATTATAGTACCCGAGGCATTCACACTTGTTACTTGGTTGGTGAAATGTAAGTATAAAACACCCAACCAGTTTGGGGTTCGTGCCTTTTTTCTTGATAGTCTGTTCTGCAGTTGGCATCCATGGTCATAAACCACTCCAGACAGCATGATGATAGGTTTCAGAATAGAAAGCCCCTGGAACCTACACAGAAACCCAAGAGTTAATCCATGTATAAAATAAAGTTTGAAGTGGAGCTTTAGCACTAGCACTGCATGGGTCTATTATTAATCCTGACTCTTGTGCAGAGATTTTAATGCACTGTCTTTGTGTGTGTATGAATGTCAATCTCTATTGCCTGTCTCACAGACAGAATGAGGAACCTACTGCTAGTGCTACTTAAGAGAGTGTTGACAAAGGCAGCAACAGGGTGTTAGGGGTCATTGCTGTTGGAGGTTATTATTTTATTGCATGATTCATAACATTAAAGGCCAGACCACTTGAAGTTATTAGAAATCTCATAGGATGTATGGGTATTGATTCTGTGTTTTGGTCAAACTGAAACTCTGGTAATTTTACATTATGGAAACCTAAATCCTTCACTGCCTGCAGTTTCAATTGGATAGGCTATTCTTCACTTCCTGCTGTAAACTGTTTACCTAGTGTTTCTATTTACTGCTAAACAGCTGCTGTGTTCCATCCCAGAGATCGTGAATATCAGTGATCCAAACTGTAAAGCACTTTACGATCTCTACTGGGATGTATCTGCATGCAGAATTTGACACACATTATGCAGTCTTAAAACCATCATTTTACTACAGTATGTACTTCCCTGTGTCATGCCGACTGGATTGGGGGGGAAGGGGGTATTTGTGTTATTTGACATCAGTATGTCAAAATCATAGTGATTCATGTGAGACATGCCATGTCAGGTACGGTTATAAAGGTTATAATGTGCTGAGTAAGAAGATAATATTTGTGTTCATGTGTGATATGTGTGAGGGAAGTTATGGAGATCTTTGATATAACTGTACTTCAAACTATGCTGTATAAGACACACCCCAGATGGCGAGGTGGCAGGACAATAGCCTGCTTAATGGCCCATCAAGACCTTTACAGAAGCAAAAGGCCCAGGAAAGAACTAAAGGCATACCTGAAGAGTTTCCAGGATTGGCCCATGTGACTCTGGAATCCATTTTGGTTCCTGTAAATTTCCACAGACCGCATAGCCAGAGGCAGAGGGTATATAAGACCAAACCACTGAAACCATTTTGTCTTTGTTCCTGTCCAGCTGCAGACACTCACCTACCTACATCTGGATCAACACACTTTGCAACTGAACTGAAGGACTTAGACCCATCCAGGTACTGGATGTATACCAGAGGGACTATACAAGCCTGCAACTCCACATTTCTTCTAGAAACTTGATGTATATGGACTTTCAGATCATTTGTATGTATCTGATTGCTTTAATCCTTTAACATTTCTCTCGTTGTTTGTTTTTCTTTTTATAATAAACCTTTAGTTTTAGTTACTAAAGGATTGGCTGGCAGCGTGGTATTTTGGGTAAGATCCAACCTTATAGTGATCTGGCACTGTGGTTGGTCCTTTGGGATAAGAGGGAATCTTTTAAGTAAAGAGCATAGAGTTTAAATAACTGGTCTTTTTACTGGACCAGATGGCAGTTTGGGAGCCAGAAACTGAAATGCAGTAAAGGGGGCTGTGTGTATTTGCACAGTGGCTTCTTGATAACCAGGGTAGGGGAATCAAAAGCACTGTTTGTTGCTGGTTGGGAAGTCTGACTTTAGTGTCACCCACCAGTGCTGGGAGAATTTGCTCTCCTTTTATAGCCTGTCCTGACCTTGGCATTATCAGGGGCTATCCTGGGCACGGACAGGTCACATCCTGTTGCCCAGAAATCTGGATAAAAACAGCCCCAAAATCTTCTGTAATCCTGGAATACACCATAATCCAGGGATTTGAGCACCAGGCTAAAAGTCCTGTGTTTTAATTCTGGCACTGGCATGGATTTGTTGTGTAGTCGTGGGCAAGTCACTTAATCTCCCTGCCTGAGTCTTCCTACCTATAAAGTGGTTATCTCACAGAACTGCTGTGTGGATTAACTAATGTCTGTAAAGCACTTTAATTTACAAAGTGTGGTAGCATAGGTAGGTAATATCAACATCCTCTAATGCCAAACTTCCCACAGTACAATGGAAAGCTTGCATTGTAAGTTTGCTGTAGTTAGGATTGTAAGCTTTGTAAATGGTTTTCTGCTGTTCCAGTGAGTCACAAAATTAGATTTGTGAGGCTGAAAATGGAATTGCTTTGTAGCCTGTAACAAAACAATCCTTAAACCTTATCAGCTGGAGATCCAAAGCTCCAGATCAAAATAATAGGTGACAGGAATGAGAGAGACTATAATCATGAATGCCCATCTAGTACACAGATAAAATAATTGAACAATTTCCTCTTTAGGAAGTGGCAACTGTAGAATTTTACAGGTCTGATGATTTTCAGATAGAGGGAATAGTTCTGATCTAGACTTAGAACCAAACTTTTTTGCTTGGGCCCCATTCTGCATATTTTGTGACTCTCTCCAATATTACTCTTTGTTCTTAGCATTTTTAATGCCTCCTAAACAGCAACAACTGACCATGGCCTATGCCCTGGAGAAATCTGATGTTTTGAACATTGATTCTGAGGAGAATCTTTCCTCTGCAGATCTGTCTGGCTCTGGGATTCTGGAGCAATTAGTCATTCTTAGCTCCTGTGAGCCTGGCTGCATTCCAGGAAGTGAATTTTGTGGTTATGCATAGATGCTGGAACTAGAGGTGTGGGGGGTGCTGCCAGACCCCTGGCTTGAAGTGGTTTCCATCATATGCAGGGTTCACAATTTGATTCAATGGCTCTCAGCACCTCCTCTGTACAAATCATTTCAGCACCCCTATGGTTATGTAATTGTTATGATATTGTTTTCTCTTCACTACTCCTTTAAATTGCTAAGGAGACTTCCAGTCTGGTGAGGCAGTTGCTATTTTGTGATGGTAGAAAGGAGGGGGCTGTGCTTTGAGGTAGAAGGATTTCAGTTTTACCCTACTGTCACCTAGAAGCGTTGAGTTTTTATGGTGTGCAACATGGTGACAACCGTGAAGTTCTAGAAGGCCGCAGATTAATTATGATATAGATTGAAAAAAGAGCTGAAAACTAATTCTTCCTGTACTTATCAGCCAGCCCCTGAGTTCAGGGTCACTAGACATCAAACATTTAAAAAATTGCTTAAGATGTTAGCAAAGTTATCAGGCAGTTGAAAAAGAAACAGTGGACCCTAAATTCAGGTACTGGCAGGCAAAACATTCTTTCAGTTACACTCCATCTCGTGCCTTCACCTGCAATGTTATCAAACATCAGTGGGCCAAACTATGCTCAGATGTACACATGAAGCTCCCATTTGAGACTTAACAGGAAGTTGCTTGCATGCAGGGGAAGGCAAAATTTGTCCCAGTAATTCTTTCCTATTCCTATTCTGTTTCAGGTCAGTATCCATGTTATGCCACTTTAAAGGGACATTGTCAGGTCAATTTAGGTCTGTAACAGCGTATGCTGGCTCTTTAAGCCTAGAGGGGGGCCAATGAACCTAATTCCAGGAACACTGGAATGAATTAAGGCTTAGGAAAATGGTCAAAGCTGGAAGAGAGCTGGGGAATTAGTAGTTGGATGGGTGGAAAAAAATCAGGAGACAGTATCTTTAAGGGCCTGTAATGTAGAGTGAGGATGGGCTTCCCTCTCTCCCAGCCAACTGGGAGGAGCTCTCTGAAGGAGGGCAGTAAATATGCTGTTTTCTCTCTCAGCACAGGAAAGATGCTGACAGGAAAAGGAAACTGGAGTTGGAAGCTGGAGGTCCAAGCAGGGAGGGCTAGGAGTGGCAACTTTGTGAATACTAGGATAGAAGAAGAGCTCTCTGTGTGTTAGAACTAAGAGCCAAAGCTGAGTATGGATTTTTGGGCTGTGGTGATGCACTTTATTTTGTGGACTTTAAGGACTGGTCTGTTATTTAACCAGCCGCAGTTCAGGGCTAGGAGAGCTGGGAAGCTGTTAACCACAAGATAGACTGTGGTGATCTTAAAGAGCCCTAAACAGGGAAACTAGAGGTAGGCAGCTGCAGAGCCTCTGCTGGCCATGAGGGGGGCAATCAGGAGACATCTGCCTTGGTACAAAGTCTCACATTGACATTTAATTAGAGAGGGGGGTCAAGCCATACATGCAGCTAAAACCCTCGTCCAGGCTCTCAGCATCCTTTTCTCTGGTCTTGACGAATGCAGTCTCATCTCACTCAGATCCATTCACAATGCTGCTGCAAACATTATTTTCCTAGCCCATCACTTTGACTCTTTCACTATCAAGATGCCAGTCTCCATTGTTAAACTTGTTAAGTTTTCAAACAAGCACCTTTATGCTTTCTCCCATCCTGCCCTTCATGCTTGGGAGGCACTCCCCATAAACATCCACAAAGCTATCTTATTATCCTCCTTTAAAGCACTCTTTAAAACTCTTCTTTACAATGATGCCTACAAAAAACTGGACATCAGTTTAGCCAGCTTGTGTGCTGAGATCATTGCCTGACTGATATTGTCTCTTAGTTTCCTTATACTTTTCTGCTGGTCTGTCTGTATAGGTCTATTGGCTCATCTTATATTTAAGTTGTTGTCTCTGTGGGGCAGGGCTGTTTTATTTGTTCTGTGTTTGTTTTTCTCAGACTAGTTCAATGTGGATAGACGTTCACCACATTTTTCAGCACTAATTCGGCACCTTCGTTGGCAGTCTCATCAGGCAAGACACAGTGTGAATAGGTCAGGCTGTGGTACACTGGCATGATGATAGCACAGAGGTACACACTGCTGCTTTCTTTGGTCCCTCATCTCTGGATTAATAGATTTGACATCTCAGTGTGTTTTAATTTTAGATTTTTTTCTAAGGTGTGTATAAATTATAATCGTCAGATCCTTAAAAGATATTCTCAGCAGATTTCCTATCCAGAAATTAGTCATGGTCAGTTTCATAACAAAAAAGCAAACACTTGCCCTCAGGTCTGCCTGTAAGGGCTCAGTGAACAAAAGTTAGAATGGCTTCCCTAAAACATAGAGATCTGGATTCATTCCTGCCACTGCCAGGTGAAATTTTCAGTTACATCTCTCTCTAAAGAAATAAATAGAGAATGAAAATCAGCCTCAATCTCATGTGAATGCTTCTGTATTCAAATCTGTAATTGTCTGGAGAAACATGCATGAGGGTTGGGGTTGGGGAATTCAGCACATCTATAAATATCTTCCTGACAGTTTCTGTTCTGACAGGTGAGGCTATCACATATAGAATCTGTAAATTATGCAGCATAAGAATGTCTAAATTGGGGCAAATTCTGTGCTGACTTACACTTGGAGTTAGTGAACTTGCACGGGATGAAAGTCACGACAGAATGTACTCAGTATGTTTATAAATCAAGGGAACTTTTATTTGTTTTATTAGATGCGTAATGTAGTGAGAGGTCATAAACACAAAGAGCAATGCTTTAAGCAGCAACTAGAGAACCCACCAGCAAGGAAGTTCCTAGCTTTATTAAGCTCCTTGCTGCAACACATTCTGGTCCTCTCTAGTAACTGTGGAGGACAAGGAACTCTACAACCACTCCATACGGTAGGTACCACCAATAGTTACCTTTTTTTTCAATCCACAGAACAGCATAAGCAGTGGCACTATAAGCTTCCTGAAATGCTGTACCTATCAAATATTCCCTTACTCTGACCTGGAGATTTCCTCTAGAAGTCAGAGGATAGTGGAGTCTCCATGACCCATTCAATCCTTGGGCTCTTCTTGGAGCAAGGTTATAAATTATTGCCAACTGTGATAGTGTTGAAATTGTTTGTTTTTGTTTTGAGATGTGGACACCAGTAACTAGATCTCTCGATTATTTCACAGAGGTCACTGAAGAAACATCAAATGGTCCTTATTTCTCTGTCTATCAAGCTGTGCATGGAATTCATATTTATCAGTGCACATAAATTGCTCCTCCATGGAAGATCAACCTGTATCTATCCTACATTTTCAAAATCCTGTCCAGGGATTTAGTTTAGTGATTTTTTGAACAAAAAGATTATTTTATGACCCTAGATTAGGTGCAGGAGATAATTCTGTGTATTATGCTTTTAGAGAGACAAGGTTGGTGAGGTAATATCTTTTATTAGACTGTAGCAAGGCGCTGTGGCATTCCTTAGAGCCTAGGCCCAAGAGAGGGTCCTGACGCCCCTGCTGGGCAGAACGGGGCCCTACAGGCCAAACTGCCTGGCAACAGAAGGGCGCAGCCAGGGCAGGAAGGGGAACTATAAAAGGCTGGCCTAGTAGCTCAGTAGGGAGGAAGTTGCTGCCGGAGGCAGATGTGTCTTCCTGGAGGCTGCAGCCTAGGCTGGACCCAGTGGCTGTTTAGAGCAACTGCCCCACTGAGTGGAGCATTCAAAACCTGGCTGGATTGATGGGCCCAAGTGACTGGAGAGGGCCACCGAGCCCTAGTGATTGGGTGGGGACGCCAGGCCCTAGTAGCTGGAATGAGCCACCTGAGACTCCTGGGTGGGATGTACCCCCTGAGGCCAGCCTGACCTTGAGGAGTTGCCTGATGCCAGGGACCCCCCAGGAGCTGACTGAACCCTGTGGACCGGAGGAACCCCTGGGACCTGGAGGAATTGCTCTCTGCTCACAACGCAGAGGAGTTCCCAGACCTGCTGCCGGTTGATGGTGTGGGACTTGTGGGATTGCTGCTTGCCTCATATCCCAGTGACATGGAAGGAGTCCTGCAGGTACTCCAGGACAGGGTGGGAAGAAGTGGCCCAGGGACAGTCAACTAGCAAGTGGCTGAGTCAGGGGCTAAACCCTGTCAGCATGTTGTGGCTGGAGCCCCGCTGACTCAGTGGCAAAGCCATTTGCCACTGATAGGGCCCTGGGCTGGGATGCAGTAGAGTTGGGTGGGCCTGCATCCCACTCCCCCATTCCCTAGTCACCTCAGGAGTGCTTGACACCCTCTCAGTTTGGGAGACAGAGGATCCTGAGCTCTAGCTGCCCCACCTGCCTGCAAGGCCACGGAATCCAGACTATTTTATTAGCCCTGCCTGTGGGAAGGCCGGGGACGTTGACTGCCTGATCAGCCCTGCCCGGCTTGTAGGCCAGGGACTGCCAACAGCTTGCCTGTCCTGCCCTGCCCAAGGGCCAGGTGCACCAGACTGCTGAACTAGCCCCGCCTGTGGGAAGGCCAGGGGCTATAGACTGCTTGCCTGCCCCGCCCTGCCTGAGGGTTGGGGGCACCAGACAGCTTGGTAGCCCGCCCCGCTGGGGGCTGGGGCTACAGACCTGTAAATGGGCACTGTTTATTCCTCTAAAAGAAGACACTGTGGCCTTCCTCGGAGCCTGGGCCCGAGGAAGGGTCGCAATGCCTCGGCCGGACTGTGCCACTGGCTTACATAGACCAACTTCTTTTGGTGAAAGAGACAAGCTTTTGTGCTTACACAGAGCTCTTCTTTAGTCTGGAAAAGGTACTGAGAGTATCGCAGCTAAATACAAGTTGGAACAAATTGTTTAGCATAAAGACTTAGCATTTTGTAAGAGACTATTCAAGGTGAAGTGGGCAGTTAACACCTCTGCAGTTACAGGACAGAGAAACATTAATGAGTTCTAGATTATTTTAATCATCCATAAATGCAGTTTTTTTATTGAGTCCATGATTTTTAATGTCTAACAAAGTTATGAGTTTAAACTCCCAGGCTTGTGCTTTGAAGATATTGTGAAGGTTTCCTTTGAGGACAAGCACTGAGAGGTCAGATATGGAGTGATCATTTTGTAACAAGTGTTTGCCCATGGTTGATATGGTGTTTTTATCTTTAATCAATTTGGGTGTGCAAGTTCATTAGAAAACATAGCAATTGTCTCATTTCACCCACATACTTGTTCATTGGGGCTTTTGGTGCACTGTATGAGGTACACCACATGTTGTGATAGGCATGTGTAGGACCCATGGATTTTGAAAGGTGTGTTCTGGAGGGTATCAATCATTGTTGTAGTAGAGATATGTCTGAAGATTTTGCATCTGTTGTTACATCAGGGTCTGGTGTCACTTTGAGTTGATGGGTCCTGGTCTATGGGGAGCTTGTTCCTCATGAAGAGTTTGACTATGTGAATGCCAGAAGAGGGGGTTCATAAAAGATTTCTTTCAGGATGTGGTCCCTATCAAGTATGAGTTGTAATTGTTTAATGATAGCCTGTATGGTTTCCACTGTTGGGTGGTAGGTGACAAATATAGGTGTGTGTTCAACAGCAGTAGCTATCTACAGGCAGGCAGTCAAGTACCACAGAATATGTTCTGAAGTGAAAGACCAGGATACATACTGTAACACACTTAAAACCACCTTCACCAACAAGGACTCTCTGCCAGAGAAGTAGATTGTATTATGGAACAGGCCACTCAGATACCCCAAGAAAATCTGCTTCAATATTGAAAAAAACCCTCTCTGACCACTCATCTTTACTTGTCACCTACCACCCCACACTGGAACCCATTCAGTGTATCATTAAACAATTATAATCTATACTTAAAGGGACCACATCCTGAAAGAAATCTTTCTGAACACCTTCTTCTAGGCTTCACATAGCCCCCAACCTCACCAAGTTCATCATGAGAAGCAAGCTCCCCACAGATCAAGATACACCAACTCAAAGCATCATGGGACCAGCCATAACAACAGATGCAAAACCTTCAGCAATATATCTCCATTGCTACGATGGTCAATACACCTTTCCAGATCCATGATTTCTGCACATACCTATCACAACATATTGTGTACTTCATCCAGTGCACCACATGCATCCATAACAACTCTGTGGGTGAAATGAGACAGTCATTACACTCTCAAATGAACTCACACAGAAAAATGTTGTAATCTATTTTGGCATCATTACCTGTCATAGATCACTTAAACTGTATATTCTTCTGAGCAAGGACTGTCCTACATTTCTTTGTGCAGCACCTACACAACTGTTGGACTATATAGAAACATGTAAATAGTAATACTATGATATGAAGAGTTACCAGCTGAATACATTGCAACCTGTAGTATGCTATTGAAAAATACCAGAACTGTTTGATTTTAAATCTGTCTAACTTGGTAGAAACAATGTTGTTAGAACAGGGGACTTGGTGTCTTGGATTTTATTCTCATTTTTGCCACTAGAGTGCTAAATGGGCTCTAATCTGGCACCTCTCAACTTTTCTGCACCTATGTTTCCACATCTGCAGAATGGAGACAAAGTTACTTACCTGGGTTGTTTTGAGGCTTACTTCATTATTGTTCATAAAGCTAGGCAGTTTGCATATTGTGACCACTGTTTATTAGTTACCCAGTGAGACAACTATTCTGTATGTCTACACTGCAAAAAACCTGCAGCAGGGAGTGTCAGAGCCTGGGTCATCTGACAAGGGCTAATGGGGCTCACACTAACAATAGCAGTGTAGACATTCCTTCTTGGGCTGGAGCCTGGGCTATGAGACCCTCCTCCCTCACCAGGTTTCAGCCCAAGCAGTCACATCTACATTTTTGTTTTTAGCCCCGTACTGCAAGCCCTGGGCTCTGAAACTCACTGCCATGGGTTTGGATTTTTTTTGCAATGCAGAGGAACCCACTGTTACCTTTGTGCTTTAATCATCTGTTGGTTGTGTCTACTGTTGCCTCTCATCTTCTGTTTAGATTGTATTCTTGAGGTAGGGAACCTTTTTTTTCATTATACATGCGTACAGTGCCTGTTTGTGTGTAATGAGGCCTCAGTTTCTGACTGGGGAGCTTGTAGGTGCTTCCACAGTACAGATATGTAATATACTTTCAGATCTCTGGAGGAAATATGCTATGTGTTACTCCAGCTGTTTCATTCTGTTTTTAGGAAAACTTTGGCTAATTTTTCTTAGGCATTTTAGTAGCAGCATTTTAAATGTTTGTTTTGAATTATTTACAAGACAAAATTAGAGAACAAAAGCCAAGTCTCTCCCTTAACAATGTCTGACAGAAATGTTTTAAATCCTGTAGATTAGATTTCAAAGCTGTGCTGCCTGGGAGGGACATCTCTGAACTAAGCTAATTTATCTTCTGTCGAATCTGCTTTAAAATGAAATTCTTCTTTCACCAAATCATTATCTGATTTAGGTTCAAGAACTTGTAAATGTAAAACTTCTGAGCACCACATTGGGTGCCTGTGCATGTGTTAGTAAACTGGTGACTTTTCCATCACCAGGATTGGAGATACAATATTATTTCATATTTGAATGTGTCACTTCAATCCACTGTGAGCAGTAGTAGAATGAATGGCTGGTGACTGCTTGAGAAGGCTAGAGAGATCCTTTAAGTCAAAGCAGATGGGCTGAAATTTGTGAGAAGTTTTTGGATGAGTTGTAGTGATGGTATTTTGTACACAATTATACATGTCATAATTTTATTTTCTGTTACTACACCTCTTAGCTTCTATGAATTTGCTGTCTGTCTGGAGGCAGATGCCATTCTGTTTTTAATTCAGATACAGTCTTATTCCAGAGGGGAGAGAGACACTGCATTCCTTATGGAGATTTTACTTGTGTCCTTTTGTTGTTTCCCCTTTAGTCATTCAGAATACTGAATGTTGTTGCTGTTTGTTTGTGGAAAAAAAATGAATAGCCAATGTGCAGGAGGGCAAAACCTGGAAAAGAACAACACTGAAAGGCTAAAGGGGCCCGCAAATTAGATACGAGTTTTCAGAATAGCAGCAAAAAGTACTAATGGATTCTGGACTGCGTATGCAGAAGCATTATATTATGGAGCTGGGAGTTGATAGTCTCTGTCCTTATGACTCTGGGGAAATCACACTGGGAATTGTAGGCTCAAATCTTGTCTCATTTAAAACAATTTTACACCAGTGTATTTGTATTCACTTAGATTCCCAATACTTGTTAGTAGATCAGATTCAGATCCACTGTGTTCAGGGCACTTAAGTACCAGAATGATGGAGATAAAGTATGTGGAGTTCAAAGGAGAGCAATAAAAATAATCAAGGGACTGAAGTGGCTGATTTATGAGGAAAGATTAAAAGAGCTAAATCTATCTATCTTGGCTAAGCAGTGACTAAGGAGACAAAGAAGGATGGATGTAAATGTCTAAAGGTGTCTGAAGAGTGTAACCATCAAAAATCAGATCACGCTCCCCAGAGAGAAAAACCTGAGAGGGATTGTCATTGGAGAGTAGTTTTCCTTAGAATGTTCTGTTGAATGGACAGAATTTGTTCCCCACCTTCCCAGTCCTTTTACAGAACGAGCAGGGAGTTCAGCCTATATTATCCTTGGATCACCTCTGAAATCATCATTCTTCTTGGAAGAGCAACTGCAGGCAATGGGCCATCCACACCAAGACCCTTTGCCTCCAGACTTTGGGGCTCTGTGGGGATAGTAGGAAGAGAATGAAAGTCCCTCCATTTAGTCCTGATCCTTGGTGACTAGGTGGGAAGTGTCCCATGAGTCAATCTCTATAGTAAAGTGTGGGCTACACTAGAGCTGCTTTTTTAAAAAAACATATATAGTCTCTGAAAAATTTAGGAAGCAAAAAGGTTTTCTTTCTTTAAAAAATTTTCATGGAATTTTCTGACTTTTGCTTCACTGAAAAAAAAATGTTTTGTTTCAGTTTTCAAAAACAAACAAAAAAATGCCAGGGGATTTTTTTTCCTTGTTTGACCCCTTTCTCTTTTCTTCCACTTTTCCAATGGAAAAGAAAAGGTAAGGGAGAAGAGGAAAAAGGGGGAAGGAAACAAAACTATAAAATAAAAAAAATCTATTTATGAAAACTGAAAGTTTTTTATTCAAAATGAAATTTTTTGTTACATCAAAAAACTGGAAAATTGTGAACAAAAACAAAATTTTCCTATTACTTGAAAAAGCTTTTTTGTTTAAGAAAACAAAACAAAACAAAAAAGGCTGACCTGCTGTAATCTACACTGTATGAAAATTTAAGAATCCCTGATCTATGAAACAAACTTTGTCTGGCTCAGCTGAGAGGTTGGGGTGTGTGGTCTAAGTGACATAATAGGTCTTTTTCATCTTCAATTTGTCTTATTCTTGTGCTTAACTTCTTAATGTTCAAATAGTGAAATAATCCTCCACTTCCAATTAAATCAAGTTGCCTTTTGACCTTTCCTTATTTCAATATAACACCCTTTTCCAAAATTCTCAATTTTTGGACTATGGTTTATTGCATTTATCTGTAGAGAAATTAATTTAATTTTATAGTTTGATTTCTGAAAAATACTGTCGTAGCACATATTTACTGGAGGAATGATTCAACATGGCAGCAGTCTATAAGCATGCCCTGTTATGGCAAAATCTATCACTTTTACTTTGTATAGTGATCTTGTGGCTGAAGATAGCTTTGTGAAATATATATATTTTGTTCTGTAAAATGATATAAAACATAAAGGGCCAAATTCACTAGTTACATTTGGGATGAATTTCAACCAAAGTCAGTAAGAATGGACCTACTAACTACTATAAAGAAAAAGACCTGGGTTCAATGCCATTACTGCTATCTTTACTATATTTGAAAAAATTCTTTTGCAGATAATCGCCTTTGATAAGCTAAGGACAGACTTCAAGAGCCCAATAGACCAGTGCAATCCAGTTCATGCAGTGAGTACAGCCTGAGGTTCGCAAAACATTAGATATTGAATGGGAGAAGATGTACTGAACTGTCAATGGAAAATATGAGTATGAAAATGGATTTAATAGTCCCTCATGAATGTAGCTGTTGTAGTCTGTAAGAGCAGCTGCTGTTTACTTTTGATTTAGCAGTCCATCTGAGTCTGACGAAGTCCTAGGGTGAATCTTTACTGAAGTAATTCCCTTTCCTGCTGGAGGTGGCATGAGAGCACTTGCAAATTCAGAAAGCAGAGAAGGTGAAATGTGGCTGTAGGGGTTTTGTGCTCCTCTTCATTCTGAGGCACACTTTCCTCCTTTAAAATCCTTTTTGTCCCCTACACCCAAGCGGTGGGTTGACCATCTTCTGCAATGTTTGCAGTGTTGTTGTAGCTATGTCTGTCCCAGGGTATTAGAGAAAGACAAGGTGGGTGAGGTAATATCTTTTATTGTACCAACTTCTGTTGCTAAGAGAGATGACAAGCTTTTGAGCTCGAAAGCTTGTAGTCTCTTTCACCAACAAAAGCTGGTCCAATAAAAGACATTACCTCATCTACCTCATCTTTTTCAAGACTGACCTACCGCCTACTCAAGGGCTTTGAGGGATGCAATCATCCCCTTTCTGCGTAGAGGCAGAGGTCTAAATTCTCCTCTGCACTAAGGGGGAATAATCCACTGAAGACTTCCGTGCAAAACAAGTGTAACTTCTGTGACTAGTCTGAGTGCAAAACCAGTGTAACTTAAAAAGTGAATAGAAGTAAGGGCATGTAGCAAGAGGTCCAGCCAAGGGGTAAGATAACGTTTTCCCTCTTCCCTTATTTTAACATATCCCTGACCTATTCCTAACATTCCTGGTGCCAAATTCAGTCCTGGTTTAAGCAGGTGCAAATTCTGCTTTCAAGTGAACCAGTGTTAATCAGTTATTCCATTGGCTTCAATAAAGTTACATCACATTGACACCAGCAGAACAGAAGGCAGAATTTAGCCCATTGACCTCATTGGGATTTGTATTTGTTTCCATTACTAGCTGAATATGGTCCCCACAGTAAATCAAATTGGTACAAGTTATACATGTCTTGCACTGCCACCAAATGCCAAACAAATTCAAGTTATAATACTTGGCCACTTAAATTTCATGACCAGTTTATTCCCAACAAGTAAGTTATGCCACTTTTATATCACCATTGACTACGGCACCTTAAGTATAGTCTTGAATGTCTCCCAAGAAGCTTTGAACCACAGAATCATTGAGCCAGTCTGAAGTTAATATATATGTTTATGTAAGTTAAGCTACTAAAATAAATACACCCCTAAAATAGTAACTGAATGGAAACTGTAGGGAATAATCTTGTATAGGCTTTCAATTGAAGTACTTACAGGTTTTTCTATTGAAGTAGCGTTTAGGCCTATTTATCAGTGTTTCTTAATTCTCGCCATGCGTTTTTTGTCCTCATCTTGTGATACAGGTGCACTTTTTGTGCATATCTTTGCATCACATCCCAGTAATTTGTTCTGTTCCTAAACTGGTATAGTGCCCTAGAGAGAAAGATTGTTTTGTTTTAGAATGCTAATGTAATTGGCTTCCAGGATAGGAAATCAATGTTTGTGTGTCCCTGTTCAAATCACATTAGTGATTAAATTAATTAATGAATTCCAGATGTTCAGTAGTTTTCATTTACTCTGAACAAACATTATACAGAAAATGTCCAAGAAAATGCTATGAAGTATTTGTGATCAGTAGCACCATTTTGACTTTCACCTAGCAAACTTTCTGTAATAGCTCAAACAGTATTCTCATGGTACTTTCTCCTGTTCAGTGTGGATGTTAATGGATGCTATTGTAGCACACTAGAAGAGATTTTTCTGAGTATGCATTTGCTCTGGTGTCATTGACCACACATTTTTCCTTCTTCCCCTATTGTGTATCAGTTGGTGTCCACATTTCCATTTATCTAACTGTATGGACTCCAGCATCATACTTTTCACTGTCTTCTGCTAATCAATTTATTCCCACATTACCCCTGTCAGGTCAGGGAGTATTATTATCCCCATTTTACAGAGAGAAAGCTGAGTCACAGAGATCTGTCAGGAAGACTATGACAGAGCTGAGACTGAAATTCAGGTCTCCTGACTCCCACTGTAGTGCCTAAGCCACTTCCTCTTCCATAAGACTAGCCATGTTTAGCCCCAGTCCTGCAATGGGATCTGTGTTGGCAGAACCTTACATGGACTGCCCATTGAAGCCAACGATGCTTTGTGCAGGTGTAAGAGTCCACCCACATGGACCCAATTGCAGGATAGCATCATAGTCTGCTTTCTTGGCATGAAAGGTGCCATGTCAGGCAAAATATTACTTTTGTACCTTTCACTGTCTCCCCAGATTAAAACCTTTTAAAAAGGGAAACAGTGCTCACAAAATGGAATCCACTTAAAACAGTTAGAAAAACATTGAGGGCTCAGAGAGAATTGACTTCACACATTGGTTCATCTCATTATTTATTTAACAAAGGTGACTGTACATAGTAGCTTTGCAATGTCTAGAGAAAAAGATTAGCATCCCTCATGAGAAGTTCTCTGCTTCTCTAGTTTATTGTAAGAAGAGGTGTAAAAACTTCATTTAATTTTGAATTGCTCACTCCTCTTGGGCATAATGCAGCAGATTCTGTTCTGTGCTAAATCCAGTAAATGCAGAATAATTTTACTGAGTGCCATGGAGTTATTCTGGATGTACACTGGAGTAAAGGAGCAGAATCTTGCCTGGTGACTCTAGTGATGTGTATATGCAGAGTGGAATATGGTTTTGCTAGTGAATTTCTCACCTATGATCCATTTAACAGAAAATCTGTTAAAGTTTTTGTTTTGATTTTCCTTCCATCAGCTGAACCTGCATTGTCCTTGACTCTGGAATCCTCAAGTACAGTCTCTTTCAGTACAAGTAAATGTCTTCTATTTAAAAAGGATATTTCTAGCATATTACAAATACTCTGTTAATGTTGCACATTGATAGAGAGTCTAGGCAATTATAGAGGTACCAATATAAACAAATGTTCTTCATGTGGAAACCAATACTGAAGTTGTGAGAATCTGAAAGATTGTACTTGTCTCTGTAGAGCAATTCAACCTTAGTGTAAGAAGGCACAAATACTGATCTTAGAGGAGTTGCCCTGCTAACTTCAGGGCTCAGTTTCATCTCTGGTTTGTTTTCTCATATGTTATTGGGAATTATAACAATTTCCTTCCTCATAAGAGTGTTGAGATGATTGAGTGAATCAATTTTAAAGTAATATATAGAGATAAATATTATTAGGTCAAATTCATCCCTGGTGTAACTCCATTGATATCAGGGATGATTTTGGCCCATTATGTTTGTGATATATTTTCTTCAATTCATTAAACTATTTAACCTCCCACCACCTTTTCCTTACCTTTTTTGACAGCGAGAGAGACTAAGAAACATTGAGCGCATCTGCTTTCTTCTGCGAAAGGTGAGCATTAACTAATACAGGATCCATGATGCTGATGAGAATTAAGGCCAACAGATGGGTGCTCTGGGTATGTCCATTTGCCCATCCCATTGATCTGTCGACCATCACCCATGAAATCTGAGACCCCAGTGCGGAAATTGGAATCACTGGAACCTTTGAAAAACAAATTGAAAGTAATGAGAAGGGGTTGCCATCATTCAAGATTTCAAAACATTCTCAGGTTCAGATTTAATAACCTACTTTTTGAAGGTGATGAATGGTTTCTGGAAGTGTAACTTATGACTGTTATGGCCACATGCCCTGTGTTGCCATCAAGGTCTGAGGTTTATAAATACTTTTTGCTGGATAGTCATTTACTAATTATTTGATAAATGGAGCATTTTATTTATGAGTTTAACCTTTTGAATTTTTACAAGCTGAATGAGAATGTTGACATTATAGAGCCTGACCTGTGATGGTACTGAGGGACCTCAGTTTATATGGGAGTAAAGGGTGCTCTGCTCTTTACAGAACTCACCCAGTAATATTGTGATGGTAGACAGAACCCCTGGGGTACCACCTAGTAGCTGGGACACCACTGAGCCCTCTGTCTGACCAGTTTGGGCTCCCTCTTACTCTGTGATGCTGTGTCAAGCCACAAACCCCTGGTAGGTTTTGCACTTATACAGTCCTCCACAGGCAGTGACCACATCCAGCTCAGTTCAATGAATACTTTCCAGCCATTCACAAACCAACAATAGAGAAACTCCAGCTGGCTCCTCAGCCTAGGATCAGAGGACTATACCGTCTTCCATGACCAAAAAGCCTGAACAGTAGAGATTCTTATACTGTCCACCCTTCCCTTGAAGTGGAAAGAATGTGCACCAGCTTTTGTTACTGAGCAGTTTGTCTAAACACTTCACTAAAAGACACTGGTTAAGATAAAACATTAAACAAGTTTATTAACTAGATTGTAAGTGATTATAAGTGGCAAATGTAAAGAGATAATAAGTTACCAAATGAAATAAACATAAGATTGCAGTCCACGTTTTACACACTAACAAGCTGTTGAATTAGCAATGTTTCACCCTCATTAAGTGGTACAAGCAGTTTCTTAAACTCAGGCTGTGCAAACTTCCCTGCCTGGATCTCTGCTCCTGCCTCTCAAAGTCCTTTTTTTTTTTCCAGTTGACCCTTCAGGTGTTCAGTTGAATGGGAGTGGAGCCCAGTGATGTCACACTCCCTCTTTTATAGTTTCAGCTTGCTAGAAGGGTCTATGCATGTGACCTGGCAGTTGCTTCCTATTAGTCAAACAACCCCATTGTGAACATGCATCCTACAGGGAAGCCGTCACTGTAAGCAATTCCTGGTAGTGGATTCTTTCCTTGATGGCCCATTAGCACATCTGGCCACTTCATTTTTGTACCTAAAAAGCTGTTTTAGGTGGTTCCCACCTCACAACATGTTCTAGTAGCATTTACCACAATATTTTATAACTTCACATACTATGGTAGCACATACATTCCAATAGGATATTAATGTTTAGCAGATCCAGATTTTTAAAATAATACCAAACAAGGCATACTTTGTACAAAACATATCATAATTATATGATTTGGTGGCTATGGGGTTTTTGTGATGTTTTCAGACACAGGGTGTCACAAAAGGGTTACACATTCTACTGCAATTTAAGAATGGAATTTTTAAAAGTACTCAGTGTTGGCCTGACTGTGTTCTCATTACATTCAAATTCATGATTTCATTGGATGCAAAGTTAGGCCAAACTGAACATGGTTGAAAATCCAACCCTAAAGGTACCAATGTAAGCTGTGTTCATCAATGGAAATAGCACCAGTGACCATCAGGACCAAAATCACAGCACCCCAACATATGTGCTAAAGGAGCAACACCCTTAGCTGGTAGTGAGTACAAGGCTCTTAACCCTGAAGCAGGCCCAATGCTAGCTATAGACATGATCACATGCACTTACCAGTATATTATGCAAGCTGTTTACATCATGCCTTTTTAAGCCATTCTGTCTCTGAACAGACCAAGAAAGAAGACCCAGCCTTGCAAAAAGGGTTTTAATAAGTGTCTGTGCATTGTATTGTAGTATTCAATGCAACATAATGACAATTAGTGAAACATTTCAGCCCTTAAAAGATGTCATTAGAATGTCCAGGCTCAAAAGTATTTGTTGCTGCATTGTATCCACCCTTAATAGGTTATTTAAATACAGTGGGCGAAATTAATCGGTGCTGCAACTCCAGTGATGTCAATAGTGTTAAAGTGGGGGGGAATTTGGCTCCATGTCCAAATTCTGTCATGAGACAGAAATTCTGTCATCCTTGCACCTCCTATTAATTTCATTGTGAGTTGGAAATATATTTGAGAGCAGAATTTGACTCAGATCTTTCTGGCACCATTTGCCAGGATATTGCAGCTCTAATTCCGAGATCAGATTCATAGAAGGGAAAGGTGGTGGAACTCAATTCAAGCTGCACCCACAGTCCCAAGCTATTCTACTCTAACGTAGTCAGGTGCTCTCATTACCACAGTATCTGAGCTCCTAATTTTGCCTGTTGGATGTTTCAGCTACAATGATCAGCAATGAAAACAGCTAACACTATTGACTGCATGTGGCTATGTTCAGAACAGCTGGTAATTCACTTTAAAAATGATCTGATATTGGCAATGCTAAGTACTGGCTCAGTGTGATCCCAGGGCCCAATTATGTTATAAACCACTGTATTTGCACTCACGATCCTACTTTATAAAACACTTTTGTCATATAACTTGGTTTATACCTGTTTTACACTGAACATGAGAATCATTGTGAGTACACTGCTATCAAGAACCATGTGTAAGCATTTGCACTAGGCATCTGACAAGGAGAGAAAATATTAATCCTTACTAGCTAAACAATATAAAAAGAATTGGTATTTTTCCAGGAATCATTTTGCCGACTCAGCAGTCATTTAGTTTCAAGCTGTGTCCCAGTTTCTCTGATGGAAAGCAACAGGTGGGTGGTGAATGTGTTAATATATATGAGTCCCCAGGGGATACCTTGCCCATAGGGAAGTTTAATTTTCATTGAGCCTGAGCCTCATTGCTAACAGCAAAGATAGTGCCTTTTGGCTACTTACTGATACTGCATACAACAGGGATCAGACTTCTAACTCACTTAAATTGTTCATTAATGCATCTTCTCCTCCCAGGTTCTTTGGGGATACATTTTTTTTAACTGGGAGATGAGATACAGGAAGAGGAAGATGGAATAGCTACAGAGATGTGCAGTCTTCAAGTCCAATATTCACTAATAGTACTTTCGTGTACATGGTGGTTCCAGAGCACTCATGCTTACTGGCAGAGCTTTGAGGAAGCAATTAAACTACTGAGTGTTCTATTGACATATGAAAATGAAAGGGAATATGCAGTTTGTAGTGAACCCTAAGACCTTCTGATAACTATAACACTGCTCTTTGTGTGGCTTTGGGTAACTAACCTCTCTGTGCTGTTTCCCTTTTTATAAAATAGGGAAATAGTAACATACCTGTTTCCTAGGGTGTTGGGATTGGCTAATGTTTCTAAATTGCTTTGAAAATATAAAGCCAGAAGTCTTACTGTTAATGCCACTAGAACTGAAGTCTTGATTTTTTTTTTTAACTAAAAACCTCTATTTTAAAGGAACTTGTAAGTGGCCTTGGAAAAATGCACTTAATTTCACTGCCCCAGGTTTTACAGGAAGGGCTCTCAAAAGTAATCTTGCACACAGCACCATACAGGCCACATATACTGAGCCTCAATGGAAGAAGAGACTGGATGTTTTTTCAGTATTATCTTGGAAACTGTTAGGTTTTTTTTTTCATGTAGTGGAAATCACTAACAGAGTTTGAACATAGCTTGTGTGTATGTGTTTGATTATACTAGAAGATGTTACATAATTTGATTGAATTTTCAAACATGGTGGGGTTGATAAAGAAGTGATTCCACTATAGAACATTCACAAACATCACTATCTGACATCCATTAATTATGGAAAATGTTTATATACCATGGAAACAATAGCTTACTCAGGGAGTATGCAAAGCAGGTGGCATGTATGTAATATACTGGAATGTATGTATGTGTATCACTGCCCTCTGCTGGATAGAACTAGTCTTGCTCAAGTTTTCTGCTAGCTAGCCAATTAACCTTTTATTACAAAGAGGCTATGAACTCTATTTAGACTTGAGTGATCCCTCGAATCGCAATGTAAATACCTTAAAGGTATTATTTGTGGAAGCCAGTTTTAAAACTGGGTTCCCAGTGTGATACTGAATTCTCCTTTAGCTCAGAGCCCTGTTTTTGGAGCTCTACTCTATGATCTTCTGGTCATGTGTGGTTCAGCTAGAAATCCTATACCTTGTGTATGCACATGCCCATAGATTTATTACACAAGCTGATTTACTTAAAACATGTGCTAGTGATGTTGATTGCTGTGCAGGCTGGAGCTACACAAGCTTTCCCCCCCTAAAATTTGTTATCAATTTTGCAGCTCTGCTGGTTGTGGTGACAAGGGGTTAAAAAACTCTTGTCTTGGTTTGTTTGTATTCCTCACTTCAGAAGGTGGGGGGGGGGATTGGAGAAGAGAGGGTGAAGGAGGGAGGAAGGATTTCTTATCAGGTCCACTTCCATTTATGGCCCGGTGACAGTTTTATGGCTAACTGTGGGTTTTTTTCTTTTTCTTTTTATCCCTTGCTTGAGACAGTTGGATTTTTCCAAAGGGATCAATTTCTCAAAACACACTTACACATACAGTCATACAACTTACTCAGGTTTGACTGATTGAGGGGTCCGTACCGTTTTTATTCAGCCTGTGATACTGATGGGGTGAATGAATCCGATAACGGAACGCTTATTTAGCGGGAGGGGGGAGGAAAGGCAGACAGACAGACACAGAGGGAATCCTTTGAAGTCACAGGAGCTCTATTGAGCAACGGAGCTACAAAGGCTCATGAGTTAGGGAAGGGGAAAGGGTAGCCTTGTGGCTGCAGTTACTCCGCCTGTCTGTTGAGTCACTAGGTTCAGACAGGCCCCCCTTGCTATTCACCCGACCAACTTGTGGACGGATGAGAGTGGCTGAAACCTGTCTTAGTCCAAGACTTGGTCAACGGCTCATAAATCTATCATTCATCATTCAATGACACACGTTCTCTGTTCAATTCAAATTCACTATTTATTGAGGGTTTTCTCTCTATCACAAGTTGTCTCCCCTTATCCTTTTACAATTCCTTCAACTTAAAACTTAATACTTAAAACTTATGATTTAAACAACTAATCATACTAACACAAATACACTAAACAGATACTTAAAGACTTACTTACAACTAAACAACATTTGATTAATACTTACCACATAGATGGATGAACTCAGTTGCAACAAAAACAATAAAATTTTATGGCCAAATTTCCTTACTCTTTATGTTACGTTCCCGGGTTTTCCTCCAGGTGGGACCTCTATCGCATTCACACCCTGGTTACTAGTTTTCTTTCAGGTGGAACCTCTATCGCATTCACACCCTGGTTACCAGCTCTAATGCCCTATACTTTCTTGAGCAGTGAGCTGGGGAGAGGCAATGATGGTTGATCAGGCCATCTTTGTGGTGCAATTCTGGTGCACCCCTTGTGATGCGTGGCTCATCCAATTTGCCTCTCTTTTGACAACCTTATATCTCCACCCCAGCGTATTGCTTGCTTAAATCAATTGTGACATTTTGGCTACTGTCCAACCAGCAAGTCCCACGCCTGTGAGGGTCTTTTGCCCCCCTGTGGCAAGTTACACACCTTGGAGTGACTTGCTGTTGCTAGGCAGATTCTCTGATTCAGCAGATTCTGTTTCTTAACGGTCAACAGGTCTGCTGACAAGCTTCCATTTCAGATTGCTAAACTTTCGGGAACAGCTTGGTTTGGATAATAACTGTCTCTGTTGCCTGAGCATTCTCTATGCTGGTATACAATTTCTCATAAAATGGCCTTGGGGCACACATACCTAACAGGCTTTACAGAAGTCTGTTACAACACTGGTGACAGCTCAAGGCCTGGTCTACACTTACCTTGGCAATTCAGCAGCAGTCTACAAGAGATACGCAAGTGACGTAAATCACTTGCGTATCTCCTGTCAATTTTGCAGCGTCTCCTCCGCGCGGCGTCCATACTGCACTGCGTCGAAGGGAACAGCGCTCCTTTTGACACAGCGCTACTCCGCTTATAGGGGTGGTTTTCCTGCGTCGCTTCCTGGATCAACTGAGCGCGTCTATACAGACTTTTCAGTCGATCCAGAGTGATCGATGTGACGGCGGCAAATTCGCAGTGTAGACCCAGCCCTAGTCTAGGCAAGGTGCTGGTGGTGTTTTAACCATCATTGTTTGCAGTGTTGTTGTACTCATGTTTATCCCAGGATATTAAAAAGAGTGCCTTCCCAGCCTTGAAGAAGAGCTCTGTGTAGCTTAAAAGCTTGTGTCTCTCACCAACAGAAGTTGGTTCAATAAAAGATATTACCTCACACACTTTGTTTCTCTTTTAACCATCATGTCATTTAGACCAGCTTTGAGCAGAGAAAGAGATGGTAGTTAAAATGACAGTGGTCCACTTGCTGTTGGTACCATGGGTGGAGCTGAACTGATGGTAGGAACACTGGAAACTGTAGGGAAAACTGGCTAATGTAGACACAGCCATAGTCCTGGCAATCTGGATGCACAGCTGTACTGTGGAGCATGTCTGACTTGGAGCAAGCTGTTTTTGTTATACTCTTACCATGGTATGACAAGAGCTTAATCCTGTATCATCCCTGGGAAGATTGAGGAATTGGCAGCAGACACTGCAGTCTGCTATACAAAGTAACTGCTATGAGGTTTTTGAAAGGTAGTTTATAATACTTAGTGCATACTATCTGTAGTCACAAAGCTTTTTACATAGGTGAGTATGTACTAATGTCCCAATTTTACAGGTGAGGAAACAGACGTACAGTGGGAAAATGAATTCCCCAGACTCACACCAGATCTGTGGAAAAGATGGGAATAAGACACGTAGCCCTAGGGGTATGCAGAGGTCTTCTAAGGGGTACATCAATTCTTCTAGATATTTGCCAAGTTTTACAATAGGCTACCTAAAAGGCACTAGCAAAGTCAGTACAAACTAAAATTTCATACAGGCAATGACTTATTTATACTGCTCTATGTACTATGCACTGAAATGTAAGTACAATATTTATATTCCAATTGAGTTATTTTATAATATGGTAAAAATGAGAAAGTAAGCAATTTTTTAGTAATATTGTGCTGTGATATTTTTGTGTTTTTATGTCTGATTATGTAAGCAAATAGTTTTTAAGTGAGATGAAACTTAGAGGTACACAAGATAAATCAGACTCCTGAAAGGGGTACAATAGTCTGGAAACGATGAGGGCCACTGCTCTAGAGAAACTTATTTCTAGTTTTAAGAGCAGTTAAGATTTTTCTATCATTAACATAGTTGGCAATGGGATTCAGCAAACATTGTAATACTATGACATTGCCCCACAGGACAAATTTAAAAAGTAGTAACTTTATAGCAGGTGGCAATTCGGATGTGACAATAGATTGCCTGGGAATAATGACTGAGTTAACTTCTAATTCCCCAACAGGGAAGTTGTTCCAGGTTAAAGGAGAACATGATCTGGAAGGGAAATATCCCATAACATCCTTTCTCAGACCCCAGTTTTCTCACACTCCTCCTTTCATGAGCAATAAAAATGGCGCTACTCAAAAAATGACAGAGGGTTTATTTTTAAACCTTGTTAACTTCAAGCAAGCTACAGCTTTGAGAAGCAGAACTGGAATTTCTCTCTGCACATGTACTACAGCAGAGAATGATTTGCAAGACTCATCTGAGGGAATGGATCAGAAGGAAACCCTGTTGATCAGAAGGCAAGGGATGCATTGTCCTAGGGATGGGGGTTCCACGACCACCACTCCCAAGAGGAAGAGAAGGGTGATGGTGGTCGGGGACTCCCTCCTAAGAGGGACGGAGTCATCCATCTGCCATCTCGACTGGGAAACTAGAGAAGTGTGCTGCTTGCCTGGAGCTAGGATTCAGGATGTGACAGAGAGACTGCCGAGACTCATTAAGCCCTCAGACCGCTACCCCTTCCTACTTCTCCACGTGGGCACCAATGACACTGCCAAGATGACCTTGAGCGGATCACTGCGAACTATGTGGCTCTGGGAAGAAGGATAAAGGAGTTTGAGGTGCAGGTGGTGGTCTCGTCCATCCTCCCTGTTGAAGGAAAAGGCCCAGGTAGGGACCATCACATTGCAGAAATAAATGCGTGATTACGCAGGTGGTGTCAGAGAGAGGGCTTTGGATTCTTCAATCATGGGATGTTCTTCCAGGAAGAAGGATTGCTAGGAAGAGATGGGATTCACCTAATGAAGAGAGGAAAGAGTATCTTCACAGACAGGCTGGCTAACCTACTGAGGAGGGCTTTAAACTAGGTTCAATGGAGGATGGAGACCTAAGCCCGAAGATAAGTGTGGAAGTGGGACACCACAAGGAAGCAGAAGGAGGAGGGTTCAAAGAGGGAGGACTCTTGATTCATACTGAGAAAGTAGGGCAATCAGCTAGTTATCTCAAGTGCCTATACACAAGTGCAAGAAACGTGGAAACAAGCAGGAGGAATTGGAAGTCCTGGCACAGTCAATAAACTCTGACATGATTGGAAATAACTGAGACTTGGTGGAGTAACTCACACAACTGGAGCACTGTCATGGATGGGTATAAACTGTTCAGGAAGGACAGGCAGGGGTTAAAGGTGGAGGAGTTGCACTGTATGTAAGAGCATTATGATTGCTCTAAGCTCTGGTATGAAACTGGAGATAAGCCAGTTGAGAGTCTCTGGGTTAAGCTTAGAAGCAAGAACAATAAGGGTGATGTCATGGTGGGTTTCTGTTATAGACCACCAGAACAGAAGGATGAAGTAGATGAGGCTTTCTTCAGTCAACAAAGGAAAGTTTCCAGTTCACAGGACCTGATTCTCATGGGGGACTTCAATCACCCCGATATGTGCTGGAAGAGCAATACAGCAGAGCACAAACAATTCAGGAAGTTTTGGACTGTGTTGCAGACAACTTCCTGGTGCAAGTGCTGGTGCAACCAATTAGGGGTTGACAAACAGGGAAGATTTGGTAGGGGAAGTAGAAGTGGGTGGCAACCTAGGCAGCAGTGACCATGAGATGGTTGAGTTCAGGATCCTGAGAAAAGGAAGAAAGGAGAACAGCAGGATATGGACCATGGACTTCAGAAAAGTAGACTTTGACTCCCTCAGGGAGCTGATGGCCAGGATCCCCTGGGAGGCTAATATGAGGGGAAAAGGAATCCAAGAGTACTGGCTGTATTTTAAAGAAACCTTATTGAGGGCACAGGAACAAACCATTCCGATGTGCAGAAAGAATAGCAAGTGTGGTGGGTGACCAGCTTGGTTTAACAAAGAAATCATTGGTGACCTTAAACACAAAAAAGAAGCTTACAAGAAGTGGAAGCTTGGTCAGATGACTAGGAAGGATTATAAAAATACTGTTCGAACATGCAGGAATGAAATCAGGAAGGCCAAAGCGCAACTGGAGTTGCAGCTAGAAAGGGATGTGAAGGGGAACAAGAAGGGTTTCTACAGATATGTTAGCAACAAGAGGAAAATTAGGGAAAGTGTGGGCCCCTTACAGAATAGGGGAGGCAACCTAGTGACAGAGCATATGGAGAAAGCTGAGGTGCTCAATGCCTTTTTTGCCTCTGTCTTCAAAGACAAGGTCAGGTTCCAGACTACTGCACTGGGTGGCACAGAATGGGGAGGAGGTGAACATCCTGCAGTGCTAAAGGAACAGGTCCAAGACTGTTTAGAAAGATGGGACCAAGTCCATGAGGCCAGATGCAATGCACCCGAGGGTGCTGTGGGAGTTGGTTGATGTGATTTCAGAGCCATTGGCTATTATCTTTGAAAGCTCATGGCAATTGGGGGAGGTCCCTGATGACTGGAAAAAACCAAATATAGTACCCATCTTCAAGAAACAGAAGAAAGATGATCCAGGGAACTACAGACAGGTCAGCCTCACCTCAATCCCTGGAAAAATCATGGAGGAGGTCCTCAAGGAATCTATTTTAAGGCACTTGGAAAAGAGGAAGGTGATCAGGAACAGTCAACATGGATTCACCAAGGGCAAGTCATGCCTGACCAACCTGATTGCTTTCTATGAAAAGGTGACTGGCTCTGTGGATGTGGGAAAGCAGTGGACGTGATATACCTTGACTTTAGCAAAGCTTTTGATACGGTCTCCCATAGTATTCTTATCAGCAAGTTAAAGAAGTATGGGTTGGATTAATGGACTATAAAATGGATGGATAGAGACCTGGCTAGAGCATACAGCTCAACTGATAGTGATCAATGGCTCCATGTCTAGCTGGCAGCTGGTCACAAGTGGCTGGTTTTGTCCAACATCTTCATTAATGATCTGGAGGATGGGGTAGGTACCCTGGAAGGGAGGGATAGGATACAGAAGGACCTAAACAAATTGGAGGATTGGGCCAAAAGAAATCTGATGAGGTTCAACAAGGACAAGTGCAGAGTCCTTCACTTAGGACAGAAGAATCCCATGCACAGCTACAAACTGGGGACCAATGAGCTAGGCAACAATTCTGCAGAAAAGGACCTGGGGGTTACAGTGGATAAGAAGCTGGATATGAGTCAGCAATGTGCCCTGGTTGCCAAGAAGGCTAATAGCATATTGGGCTGCATTATTAAGAACATTGCCAGCAGATCATGGGAAGTGATTATTGCCCTCTATTTGTCATTGGTGAGGCTGCATTTGGAGTATTGTGTCCAGTTTTGGGCTCCCCACTACAAAAAGGATGTGGACAAATTGGAGAGAGTCCAGCAGAGGGCAACAAAATGATTAGGGGGTTGGAGCATAAGACTTATGAGGAGAGGTTGAGGGAACTAGGCCTGTTTAGTCTGCAGAAGAGAAGAATGAGGGGGGATTTGATAGCAGCTTTTAACTACCTGAAAGGGAGTTTCAGGGAGGATGGAGCTAAGCTGTTCTTAATGGTAGTAGATTACAGAACAAGGAGCAATGGTCTCAAGTTGCAGTGGGGGAGGTCTAGGTTGGATATTAGGAAAAAGCTTTCACTAGGAGGGTGGTGAAACATTGGAATGGGTTACCTAGGGAGGTGGTGGCATCTCCATCTTTAGAGGTTTTTAAGCTGCTGCTTGACAAAACCCTCGCTGGGATAATTTTAGCTGAGGTTAGTCCTGCTTTGAGCAGAGGGTTGGACTAGATGAAGTCCTGAGACCCCTTCCAACTCTGATATTCTATGATTCTATGAATTGGAGTCTGTGTGGAAGCTGCCTGAATGATAAAAGACAGATCTTTAGTTTTTTCTACAGATGTAATGAAAGCATTTATGCTAAGTCAAACAGAACATCTCTGTAGCTGCAGACCTAGGGACATGCTGAGTCAGATCATTATCCTTTTATTTTATTTATTGTTGGTAAATTCAGAAAGAGCAACAGGAGACAGTGCAAATTCCAAGGGTCAAAGCAACTGTAACCACAAAGTGACTTTGAGAGTGACATTTGGCCCCAGAGATGTTCTAGCCAATTGTAAAAAAGGAAAAATAGGATTTGGGGGGGGCTGGGAGGGGGTATGGGAGTTACAACTGAAAGACAAACATTGTACTTTGCTTCTTATTTTTGGTGTATTTGTGTAAGACAAGCCTGGAGACCAAAGTCCTCTTTTGTAATTTACTATCACTTTTCCACAGAAAAGATAGAGTATGGACAGCAGTAGTGCTAGGTTCACCACACTACCCTACCAGAGTCCATCAGCCATAATCTGGATGGAACACTTTTTGTGGTGAGAGGACCATAATGATAATACTTTGCGCTTCTTCCAGTGCACTCCACTGAAGGATCTCAAGACACTTTGCAAACATTCATTTCTCACAACAGCCCTGTGAGGTAAGGTAATTATCATTAACCACATTTTATCGATGGTAAAACTGAGCCATAGAAATATTAAGGAGGCCACCTAGAAACTCAGTGGCAGAGTAGAGATTAGAACCCAGAGGTCTTGACTCCCAGAAGTGAAAGGTTAGGGCACTAACTCACTGCCTTGCCTTGCTGCTAGTGTTTTAACCACCTTGCTCAGAGCAAGTCTAGGCAACATGATGATTAAAATGCCAGTAGTTGCTGACACTTTATCTGCTATGGCGCTCGACCATTGCTACCATCAGTGGAGCTGCCTCGGTGGCGGAAGATGTATTGTAGACAGGGCTCAGTTGGTCAGATGTGTTTTTACCAGTCTATGGGGTTTTAATTCTGTCAGTACTAAATCCACCAAAGGTGTTACCACTTATGGAACTGCATCCACTGGGAATTATGGGTCTGAAAAATCCCAGTGTAGACACAGCCTGAAGTCTAGTGTAAATATGCTGAATGAATCAGGCTATGTCTATGCTAGTGTGGCACAGCTACAGCTACATCACTCTAGTATAGATGCTTCCTATGCTGATGGAAGAGGTTTTTCCATTGATGTAGTTAATCCACCTCTCCAAGAGATGGTACCTTCCTCAACAGAAGAATTCTTTGTTACCTACCTCAACAGAAGAATTCTTCCATTGTCTTAGGTGTGTCTCACTGGGATTTGGTCATCCTAACTACAGTACTCAGGGCACAACATTTTTCACAACCCTGAGCGACATAGCTAGGTGGACCTAATTTTAGTGTAGAAAAGGTCTCAGTTACAAAGCTGGGAATAGAAACTATAATCCTACTTTTAGTAGCACTATAAATCATTTTCAGTACTGATTAAAGATAAACGAGTTCCTAATTTAGACAAGGTTTAATAGGGAAAGTAAATATTACAGCATAGCCATACTGTAAAGATAGGTCTGCTTTAGAGAGAGAATCCTGCATTGTCTTCACTGCCAGATTTGTAATACACCAGGGGATGTCTCCTGCTCTAACCAGTAGTAAAAGTTTCCTACTTGCAGCTTAGCTGCCTCTGTTATCAGAGAGGGAGACTGAATTGTTGACCATTCAAAATCAGGTAATTTTATGTCTCTGGAGGTAGCAGAACTTGCTGTGGTATTTCACATAACACAATGTAGGCTACATTTTAAATTTTGATAAATTATTTCTGGGACACAGACCATAATGAGAACAGAAAATGGCATTACATGAATCCCTTCCATTGATGGTGATTGTAAGAAAGATGGAGTATATGCACTTTTTCCATTCTCATTAGAGTCCAAAGACTGCATCCTTGTTAGTGGCTTCTTGATGCCTTCTATATTTCCTGGAATACCTAATGCTTTTCTCTTTCATACCTCATCAATATCATAACACTGCTGAGTCTGACTCACCAGCTGGGCAGCAGGAAATCCTGCAGGAGGCTCCTCCTGCTTTGTGATTGGTAGCAAAAATTGACATCATGAGGCAATGTAAATGATTATGAAGAATAACCAATGCTTGCGTAAACTGTGCTGCAGCTAATAGCTTAAGTGTCCTTATAAGACAATACAAACAGAGTTTCTTCCTGGCAGACACTGTTACACATAAAGTGATTTAAATCAGTATTATTTTAAAGTTGTTTATCATTTCATATATTATTTTCTTGGCTATTTAAACCATTTGACTCTAAGTTTGCAGCACAGTTATAAAATGGTTTTAGCTAGAGATGGTCCTGCATCACAAAACCCGATCTGAATAGCTGTGGATGTAGATGCCCAGTCCCTACCTCTATGATGGAGCATACTGACACTCCAGTTATAAACACACAAAACTTCAGGAAAGTTTGAATTCCTCTCTGAATTTGGCAGCCTGGACTCATCTCTATTTATTGTGCCACGCTGAGAAATGTTGATATTAAAATCCAAAACCATTTTGAATGTGCCTGGTTTCAGTTTTTGCTAGAAACCTGAAGCTCAGATCTGTTCAGGGATCTTTCTCTCTAGGTTTTTGGTTCAGGCCATTATTGGAGGGAGGTAACAATCATAAAATATAGCTGCAGACCAAAACTTCCCCAAGGTGCAGGCTGTGTTTGGATCTGATTTCAGGCTTACCTCTACTTTTAACAAGAGTTGGGCCCTATAAGGACTGACCAACTAAATCATTTTACCCTGAAGTGATTTTATACCATTTTAAACTTTTTCAGTAATATTGATTCCTTTACAGGTTTGGATTGGTCTTAAATATATACTCTATTACTGGGATCACAATGACTTTCTTAAACTGTTTGGTTATCTGAAAAACATCTCAATGAAACTGATTAACAAGTGTTGTGTGTGTCGTCTTATTCACTGAGTTGCTCACAGAAACTTCTACCTATCTACCAGCCTAGAAAAATGCTGGGTATATAAAATCCATAAACTTTATGAAAGCTGGCATCTACATTATTTGGTGTTGAGAAAAAAATTATTTAAAGAAGCCCTGTCGAATTAAAATGAGTTGAAATTGCGATTGCTTGTCAACTCTTCCTTGTCTCTTATGCTGCATTTGCTTTGTACTGAGCAGTATTGGAAGGCAAGAAGAGAAGTTAAAAAGATATAGGGATTAATTGATAAAAAAGAAAGGGATGGGTGTAAAGGGAGAGCGCTAAGTGATAAATCAGTGATGAGGGGCATCCTCTCCAGCCTCTGAGATACAGCTTTACTACCTAGCCCCACTGCAGAAAGAAAAAGAGAAATGGGAGATGAGGAACAAGGGGGATCTTTCGATTTCTCTTCGGTATTTATATCGTCTCATTACCAGACTATTTTTGCAATTCAATCTTTAATGTCCTTATCTTCATGAGATCTTTGTGAGGTAGAAAGACACTATTTCCCCTATTCTGTAGATAGGGAACTGAGGCAAAGATGAATATAGAAATTGCCACACTGGATCAGTTCTCTGATCAGTTTAGTTCATATCTTGTCACTAACAGGGGCCAGCACCAGATGCTTTAAGGAAAGGTGCTAGAATCACCACAGTTGACAGATGTGGAATAATTGGCTCCCCCATGATGGTCTCAACCCAAACCCTAATAAGTTTTTCAGCCATGAAGAACTCCCTCTTGTGGTCAGACACCAAGCTTCTGTATTGGATACTATGTGTTTTAAATGTACTGAACAGAGTCCACACATTGTCTCTTAGTCCAGCAACTCAGACACATTCCTGGGAAACAGATCCCTGTCTAGTATCACCTTCTTGGGATGTGGGACCCACCATTGCAGCTGTCATAGGCCTCAGCACCAGTTCTTTAGTCTCCCAAACAGCTTAAGCACCTCTCAGGGCTCCTCCCTTGTGGGTATTCTGGGTTACTATTTAACCATGTGGGGGCTTTGTAACATTTAAAACATGGGAACATGCAGACTGTACAAAGGAACTTCTAAACCAGGCATACTTTACTCATAGACAAAACACAATAGTTGCAGATCTAGGCAAAAATAACAAACACCTTCTTCTAGTGTCCTCACCAGTCCAAGAGCCTTCTGGGTTTTGGTTAATGTCCATTCAGAATCCCAGCATTCTCTTGCACCCCACTTATCTTGGTCAGTCTTGTTGTCAGCCAATGAGACAGCCTCTAGCTTGAGAAAGATCCAGCCATTAAATAGAATACTGGTCTCCGCTGTTAGGTGACCTCTTGAGCAGATCCCCCCCCTTAGATGATTATTTGCTTGTTTTATCCTGTGTAAAACATTTATATTTAAAGTTGTTTTCTTGAATAAAAATGAGCATACAGTCAAACCTAGGAAATTCAAATGTCCAAGCTTTCAGGAAATTTCTATCTTTGAGACAAATAGTTTGAAATTCTGCTCCCCATTGACCAAATGAGATCAGGATTTCACTCAGTGTGCTTGACCACATGCTTGCAAACTCTCTGAAGACACTTCCCTTTGAAAGAATCTCTGGCCAGCTGAGCTGGTGAAACTGAAGCAGGTTGGGTGAGTGCATATGCAACCCAAGAGTGCCTTCATTCAAGTCTATCACATGTTGACCCCTAGTTGTCCTGCCATGCGTTCCAAGGAGCCTTTTCCCTCCCCAACATGTCTTTCAAATCCATAAGGTAGCAGGGAAAGAGCAGCAAAAAAGATGGGTGTAGAGAAGAAATAGGAATCCTTTTCTCTCACCTGCTTGTGCACAAATCCTTCTTGCCCAACATCATTGAAATGATCTCATGCCACTCTGAAAACATATGTCTTTGCTTTTCACCTGGAAAAATCTAGTCTCCCTAATCCAAACCCTTTTAGAGTGAAGGAATATTCATCATAGCACAACTTTACTCTGATCATCAGTTCGTGATGGAGGAAACCCCACCCCCTCTATTGCAGGTTCATAAACACCAAGACACAGTGAACATGTCATGGTTGGCAATCTACAGCGAGGCCAGGTAGGAGAATTTCATAACCTCTGTGAACCAAACTCCAGTGCTCTGTAGCAGTTTCATCTGGAGAAAAATGGAATTAGGTGTTATGGGTCTGTAAAACAGGTAGATCAATCTGCCACAAACACCATGTAATAGGAACCTAATGGACCATAGCTCTTATTACAGCCTGGGTGGTGCTGGGGGAGAAGCTTCATGAGAATATCAGGGGCAGAGGAGGATTTCACCTCTTCCACACCTGTGCACATCCCCCTGTGAAGCCTGTTAACTCAGGGTTGGCACAAGTAATAAGGAAGATCTTGCCCCATCAGAGGACTAATAATTTATGTTTTGTAGGACATTGATACCATCCAGGAACTACTTCTTATGCTCCTGTAAATGATATCCCTGTGCCTGAGTTAACTGCAAGCAGTTCACTTTTGCTTTGAAGCATGTTGGATCATGTTTCATAAAGAGAAAGAGAATTAAAAAACTGCCTTATTGTGACATTTATTCCAGATAAGACAGAAAGAAAGCTAAATCTACATGATAAGTTTGTTTGAAGCAGATGTGTCAGAGGCTTTGAAAGATGGTGCTTTTGAGACTGAGTCTAAGGTTTTTAAATAATAGATAAGAAAAAATTATCTTTCAAGTTTTTGGGTTTTTTTCTTCCCCTTGGTAAGAGTAATTGACTGACCGATACCAATGAAGAAATAAATAGGCCAGTTTTGTAGGTTTGTATTTTGTCATATAGTGTAGGCCAAATCAAAAGGATAAGTGGTCTATTATCTGCTGTGAGTTCAGGTTAAAATATTCAAACAATCACCAGAACTTTAAATTAATCAATAGAATGTACCACTGCTTATTTGTGAAAGTGACCCTCAAACAAGATAGAATTCAAAAGTGCAGAAAGAACGTATAGCACAGTAATATCAAGAGAAAGTCCAGCCCTTGTATGCAGGCAATTTATTCATCATTGACATGAATTTATGCATGCACCTTGCCAGCACAAATCAAACTATTTTCAGTGAAATTTTGCAAGTAGTTGAGTTCTGCTTTTTCCAAAGGGTTAGAAAATATTGATTTTTATTTTTAGGCATTATTACCTCAAGGTATCTGGGTGCTTAATAAAATATAATGAAAAACTACATCCTGCTTGTGCCTACATAGGTGTATAAGGAAGGGATAGATCACAAAGGGCTAAGTTGTATGGTTACCATAAGCCTCAATAAGAGGCAGCTTTAGCTTCCCCCTTATTCCAGGGAGGCAGCTGTGCCAGTGTTATACCTTGTTCTGCTTACTTCCCCCTCTATGCTGGCTCAGCTGTGCTGTCCAGCATGCTGGTGGGGTGGCAGTGGGGGGATGGAGATGAAGCCAAGGTTCTGCACATTCCCTGCCCACTTGTGCAGGAGAGGGAGTGGCAATCTCACAGCTGCTGCTCCTACCATGCACACAGATCAGTATAGGTTGGGGAGTCAGTGGATGACTCATGTTTCCTCACATCCCTTCACAGACACATCAGACAGCTCACAACTGTGGAAGCAGCAATGTGCAAGATGCAGATAATTAAAAAATGCAAGGTGCTTTGATAAAACTTTCCATCTTACAACCAAAATGCCTTTTATAGACACTATTGATTTCACACTCTCAACAGATTTTGCAGATTGGACATTGAAGCATAGAGAGGATTAGTGATTTACTCATGATCACACAGGAAGCCAGTTGCTGAAAATGGGACTAGAATCCAGATCTCCTGGTCCTGGGTCTTAGCCGTAAGTCCATCCTTTCTCCCTGTGAGCTGTCAGAGATGAAATCTTTTCATGCCTTATATGGATTCAGTGACAGGTATGTCTTATTAACATGGAAAGATGTCCACCATGGCAATGGGAATATCTGTTGGGAAAGTGAATCTGCTTATTAATAGTACTTATCACTTATGTCTATATTTAAATATCATACTGTAGAGATCAGCCTCCTAAACTATTCTGTATTGCTTTTCTGCATCCTAGGTTTTTTAATGTGTGTTGAAAGAATCGAGGTGCTAAAGAAAGTATAGTCCTTTAATAAAGAGTCTGAGACCTGTAATCCAGGTGGGAGGCATCTCCAGGTGGAGGGGAGGGGAGCAGACACCAGGATGGGACGATAACCAGCTAAGATCAGTGTTTGTCCCTCTTTCCTTATCAGAAGGACTGAAGTTAATGGTTATTTTATTAATAAACACCTGCTTTATACCTGTACTTATAGGCACTGTAGAGTAAAAGTTATATAATGCTCACAAAAACTTGTATAAAGTTGGCAGTGTGTTTCAATAGAATTCAGATACAACCCCAGAATCAATGTTGTGATTTTTTTACAAAACTTAGACACTGTTTAAAAAAAAAAGTTTGGGAAGTCTGGAAATGAAAATGTAAGGGATGCAGCTAATTCCACACTGCCATATAATCCTTCCTCATTCACTATCACTCCCATTTGTTTATACTTCCCTGTCAGCCTTTGCTTTGCTCTATTATTATGTTCTTTAATAGAATTATAGTTTGGGAGCCTACTTGTGATTTAGTAGTGTTTTTTTAATCAAAGGCCAAATTCTTTCTTCCTTAGTCGTTGGCTAGCATCTTATTCCATGAGTAATACTGCTTTCTGCACTGGGATCACTCACATGGAATAGGATCCTACTCAACTTGAGTTTTACATTGAAAATTGTAAGTGCTTCAGATTTTGTGTGCTTCAAAAACATGAAGTCTTTTAAGATTTTAACATGGATAAATTACACTCCTTCTCCCTGTTCCTCTCTCTGTACCCAGGCCACCAACTACACCCATGCAGTCCCCTGTTTCAGTGCCCTGCACACCCATTCCCTGTCCTCCATCTCCTGCTCTAATATGTCCCATCTGTGCCTCATCTTGTCAACTGCATCCTTACTCCATGCTTCAGTCATGACTGGAAGGGAGTCCTGGTTTCTGGCCCAAATGTGCAATTCATATAATTTGGATGAGCATCCAGACCTAGGGATACTTTCGATGTCTAGTGTCATCTGACATTCTTAAAAGCTTCATGTCTTGGCCATCTATTCATGTGTTCAGCTCATAGTCTTCATTTCTAACTCAAGACAATGTTAATCACCCCACTGCGAATGTCTGCAGGTCTTTTGAGCTACTGCTCTTGCATCTGCTTTCTCCAATACTCATCACCAGAATGGATTCTATTAAATATGTATCATCACAGTGCCAAAACATCAGTGATAACAGAACAGTATAGGAACAAAGTTGTGACAAAAATAAATGTTAGCATCTATGCTGCTTCTAATGGCATCCTGAGAATGGACTCCTAAGCAGGTCTCAGGAACATAAACTTCTCTGATGAGCTGTATTCAAGTTACTGACAAGCATTGAATCACTATCCCTGGCAGGTTTGTTTTAGTTTGATGTGCAAGAAAATAAAAGTTTGCATGTTATCCAAACAAAGATTTTGATTCTCTTCCCATTGAGTTCAGTGGAAATTTTGGAATTGGTTTAAGTGGAGTCAGGATCAGATGCTTAATCCCTTAAAGTAGAGACTCCATACAAATGATTAAAGTAAGTACCATGGGTAAAGTGGACTGTGTTAACTTCTCTTCCAGTTAAATGGAGTGGAAAGCTGTTACAGCTCCTACTCAAAGTTTCCTGGTGCACTTCTGCTTCATCATATTGACATTCATTGTACTTGGGACATACCAGTGTCTCTCTTGTGAGCACATGTTACTCAATGTTCATGAAACTGCCAACCTCAGGCAGACCCCAGGAATGTGGCATGATGGCACTTTCAGTATTATCCAGATGTCTGAATTTACTAGTCCTTGAGGGACTTCATCAGTATGAGTTTGTCTATGAAAGGAGGCGTGGTTTCCCAATTTCTAAGGAATGGATGTGTTACTAATTGTCACTCTTGCTGCCGATCTCAGGGGAATAGCCAAAGACTGGATGGGTTTGGGGACTGAATCATCCTCTCGTCCCATACCTGGTCTTGCCTGGTTAAGACTGAGGCACAATGGTGAGGCACAAAGAAGGATGTACCTCTGTTCTGCAGGCACATACTTAGACTGCAGATAATCAGAGGACTTCAATCTCCAGGGATGCCAATACAGCTTCTGTCACTATTTCTGAATTCACTTGAAAAACAAAGCTGGTGTTGACGTCACCTGTATTCTCTTGTGGAGTCTCAGTAAACCCATGCTTACACTCGGTGAGTTCTAGTAAGATGGACTCTAAAGTGAAATTAAATTAATTCTCTGCTCTGAAAACCATGGTTTCCTCTCCCCCTCTCTCCTTTAGTTGACATGAATTCAGACAAATTCCACCACTCAACTTTAGTAAGTGACCATGTGGAAAAAAACGGCAAACTGCTCAGCACTGACCTCATCAGAGAGGTGCTGCAGACATCTCCAGACTCCCAAAGAAGGTGGCTGGGAGGTACCTGGATGCTTCTGCAGTGTGGAGGATAAAAAAGTTGAAGTTACAGTGGGTGGAAGGGAAAAGAGTCTGTAGGCCAAACACAAACTTAGCGTAAAGGGGTGCAGCATCACTGATGGAGTTGCACCCTATTACATCAGGCCCAAATTAGGGTCTTTGATTTTATGCATATGTATCATTTGCAATTTCTTGCCGGGAATGAGACTGATCTGGTCTTAGTGTAAACAGACTTGTTTCCACTTGAGTAGTAATATTTTTTGTGTCATATGAAGGAGACATAGCTTCCAATTCCACGGCCTTTTCCCTCTTACTCCTCAGTATGGGAATGATATGGGGAAGCAGACTTAGCCTCTAGAGGGAGTGGGACAGTTTGTGTCACTTAATAGCTGAATAAAGAATGGCATGGATGGGCTTGGAAGGGAATCCCATTGACAGTTATCTGAAAGAAGGGTGGTGTCTGGTTTTTAGGGCTTTTGAAATAGGAAGTGTAAGATTGGTAATAATGTGCAGGGGAGAAACTGTCACAGGGATGCAGTGAGTCCTCCTCGAGAATTGGTGAGGTTTCAAATTGCTATGGGGCATTCAGAGGCATTAATTAATCCTCCGGGGCGGATTGGCAGGGGCCATGGAGGTTTTTCGCCTTCCTCTGCAGCATGGGGCATGAGTCGCTTGCTGGTGGATTCCCTGCAGCTTGAGGTCTTCAAATCTCACTTTTGAGGATTTCAATAACTCAGTCATGGGTTCGGGGTTGTTATAAATGTGTATGGGTAGGGTTTTGTGGCCTGCCTTGTGCGGGAGGTCAGACTAGATGATCATATTGGTCCCTTCTGACCTATGAGTCTATGAGTCTATGAGTCTATAATTGTGAGCTAAGGGTTTCTAAGTAGCACTCTTAGTACTTAAATGAGTGACTTGCAATAACTGGGTGAACAGTTTGACTTGGGTGTCACAGGTGATTTCCATAGGTACAGGAGCCATGAGTAACGTAAGGTTTTGTAATATTTTTTCTGCCACCACTACACAGTTCCAGTTGTAACTACTATAATCTGTCTTCTGTGACTGCTCAACCATGGCACTATTCAACGGTGGACCAAGTTAGATTATTCATTTCCCTTGAAAATGATATAATATGCTATAAATGTGGTCACATACAAGAAAAATCTATTCCTATGCAGTAGAATAATGACAAACAGGCGTAACAATATAAAAAGGCTAGGGGTGTTTTGTAACCAGAATAACATATATATAGGAAACAAGAAACCCAATGATTTGGGACTGAGCTAGCTGAGAGACTGCAATTGAGCAGGGGAGAGAGGCAGCAATTTTGATCCATGGGAGAGTTCAAGTTGCTAGAAATATGAAGGAGCTGCTGTTGTCTGTGCAGGGGACTGATTCTGGAACTCACATTCCCTTGCCTTAGTCCACCAGAGCACAGATCTGTAGAATTCTGGACTTGCTACCAGGCTCATCTCTTTTCCTAGAATTCTGAGGAAGAAAGAGTGCATATATGAATATACTATCTGGTGACTGGGAGTTTAGGTATTTATGATAAGATGAGAAATTTGTTTTTTATGTATATGAAATTGTACATTGTTATTGTCGTAAGGGCACCCAGTGCAAATGATAGGTTCTGATTAAGGAATTAGCATCTTTTTCATAAATTAAAAAAATTATATTAGATAGACCAAAATACAAACTTATCTCTAAACTACTTAGATAACAATAGGATATAAGCATTTTCCTTCCCTCTCCTTCCATGCATTATACCAATCTGTGTTTCAGCTCATGAACTTTGGTCTAGCAAGCTGTGGATCTTCTTTTCAGACTTCCCTTTAAGGTTTTCTCTCTGGTAAATGGCAGCAGGCAGGATTCATGGGCTACTAAATCTCCACTGCTGTTCACCAAGCAGGAGGACCCAGAGCAACCCAACAGCATTAGTGTCTTACCAGTTGCTTTATTTTGACAGTTTTCTCCTCCAGTCTCATATTCTAGAACTTATCTGAGAAAATAACCCCTGGGTGCAGTTTTGGCATCACTTGAGACTAAATTCTATCTGCAACCCTGTAGGGTTGTGCATACATGTGACTGAATGCAGAATTTGGCTGTTGGACTGTTCTAGGGCTACTGTCCCTAAATCTATCATCTTGAAGCCTTGAATTTTCCTAGAATTGTATATTGTGATGTCTGGTCTATAAAACAGTTATGACCCGTCCATGCCTAGGACAGCCACCTGATAATGCCAAGGTCAGAGCAGGCTGTAAAAAGGAGAGCAGATTCTCCCAGCACTGGTGGGTGACACTGAAGACAGACCTCCCAACCAACCACAGACAGTGCTTCTGATTCCCCACACTGGTTAACAAGAAGCCACTATACAAATACACACAGCCCCCTTTACTGCATTTCAGTTTCTGGCTCCCAATCAGCCTCTAGGTCTAGTAAAGAGACCAGTTATTTAAACTCTGTGCTTTTACCACAAAGGTTCCCTCTAACCCCAAAGGGCCAGCCACAGTACCAGATCAATATAAATTTGGATCCTACCCAGAATACCATGCTTCCAGCCAATCCTTTAGCAACTAAAACTAAAGGTTTATTATAAAAAGAAAGGAACAAACAATAAGAGAAACGTTAAAGGATTAAAGCAATCAGATACATGCAAATGATTCGAAAGTCCATATATATCAGGTTTCTAGAAGAATTGTGGAGTTAGCAGGCTTGTATAGTCCCTCTGGTATACAACCAGTACCTGGATGGGTCTCAGTCCTTTGTTTCACAGCTTCAGTTCAGTTGTAGATGAATTGATCCAGAGGTTAATAGGTGGCTTAAAGTTGAACAGGGCTGAAGACAAAATGGATCCTTGTGCCTCAGCCTTTTATGTCCTCTGGCCCTTGCCATGCTGCTTGTGGAATTTCACAGGAACCAAAATGGAGTCCCAAGTCACATGAGCAAGTCCTGTGACTCATCAGGTATTTCCTGGCTTCTCTGCCTGGGCCCTTAATGGGCCATTAAGCTGGCTATTGTTCTGCAGCCATCCTGTCTGAGGTGTTACCCAGACAGCACAATTTGAAATACTGATATATCAAACATCCATAACTTCCCTCTCACATATAGCACATGAACACAAACATTATCATCTTACTTAGCACATTGTAGCCTTTCTAACAGTACCTGACATGGTATATCTCACATGAATCACTATGATTTTGATATACTGATGTCAAACAATATAATAAATGCCTCCCTCCCCCCCAATCTAGCCAGCGTGACAACAGTCACTATGATTTGAGAAACAAACGCTAAGACTGGGTCTACACTGATGGTGGCAAATTCGCCGCTGTCACATCGATTGCTCTGGATCGACTGAGCGGTCTGTATAGACGCGCTCAGTTGATCCAGAAAGCGACACAGGAAAACCACCCCCATAAGTGGAGTAGCGCTGTGTCAAAAGGAGCGCTGTTCCCTTCGACGCAGAGCAGTATGGATGCTGTGTGGAGGAGACGCTGCAAAGTTGACGGGAGATATGCAAGTGATTTACGTCACTTGCGTATCTCCTGTCGACTGCCGCCGAATCGCCAAGGTAAGTGTAGACCGGGCCTTAAACACTGTTCACTCTGAGACTGGATCATTCAAGACCATTCGTAATGGAAGATGGAGGCTTCCTTTCCTAGATCGCTAGTTCAAATTAGCAGCAGATCAGTTGTATCCTAAAGGGATTGCCTTTTGACAACCGCTGCATGGCCTGAATTAGTACTCCCTGCCTAATTCCTAATTGTTATGTATTTTGTGTCCTGCCTAGTTGCCTAATGTGCCATAGCAACAGAGCCTAGCATGTTGCCATAGCAACAGAGTTAGAATATTAGGGGATAGCTCAGGCAGTTCTGGCTGGTTTCACTTGTAGTTCAATAAAGATTTTCCATGGGTCTGTGTTCTGTTCCGTTCTGTGCTTATTTCTCTCAGAATACAAGTAATTTCCAAGGATTTAACACAACACTAATGAACAGGTAACCTGTATCAGAAAACACTATCATCACAATCGACTCTCTTGGCAGAGATGGCAAGGATTGAATGGGCTTGGATTTTAAACCAACTTTTTTGTTTCCAAGAGCCTAAACCTAATGCCCATTGAACTCAGCTAAAAGTTTACATTGAATTCACTGGGCATTGGCTCACGTCCTATGATGATTCCTCCAGCTTATGGCTGAGGCACTGTTATGGTTCAGGACCAGTTGTACCTTTGACCTTTCTCTCTATTTCTCCCTGGTCACCCTGTTGAGGAGGAGGGGTCACTGTGGCAATTGACAGGTTCCACCTAACTAGTACCAACAAATCCCCAAATGCCTATTGTGATGCAGCCTGACCTTAGCTAAGGTGTTTTAAAGATACTGAAATGAGGTCAAGCTGCCTACAAAATTTTCTGTCTGGTGAGAAATGATTGCTGTTGGCAAATTAATCCTTATGGTTGTAAAAAAGAGCACCTGAGAATAAAGAGAGAAAAAGATCAACTGAGAAAGGGGAAGAGTTGTAGAGATAGTAGCATGGTGCTATGGTCTTGTCTAAAGTAGCATTTCTTCCTTAAAATGTCCCTGTTGCTGTCACCTATTCAGTGTTGATGGTGGGAACGTGTCTAACGTCCACTCAGTTTCTCTTTCATAAGAAATGACCCACTTCTTGGGTCCAAAGAGCACTGACATTTGGAGCCATGCTGTTACTAAGGAGAGAATTTTCAAGGTTCCTTTCTTACATGATTTTGGCTCAGAAGGTTCTCTCATAAATATCTGAGGCTTCCATTGATTTAATCCTGTTATAATGTGTATAGCAAATCAAAAGAGTTGAAAAAAGTCTTCTGTTTTTTTCAAGGGCACTTTAAATTCCAAACAAACAAAACTTCAATACTAGATCTCCACTTTCCTTTTCAAATGGCTCGGTTATAATATTTAGCACTTGAATAGCTCTTTGTAAGCATTTCCAGTGAGATAGGCAAGTTTTATAATCCCCATATTATAATCCTCATTTTATAGATAGGGAAAACTGAAGCAAGAAGAGGATAAGTGAGTTGCCCAGTGGTCTCTCGATAAGTCTTTGGAGTGGAGCCAAGATTAGAACTCAGGAGAACTTGGCACTCAATTTGTTATTCATTTCTTTAGACTATATTGCCTCTCAGCTAAGGTGCACCTGGGGACAGGTCCCTACACATATGATACTTGCAGATATGGTTAGTCTACTGAAAAGCTGTTTTAAACTATAAAAATCTTAGAAGTGTTTTTCTGATAGATCTGTTCTCTTCTGCTTTTTTTTCTTTAGCTGGTGCTGCCCGAATATTCTATCCATAGCCTTTTCTGCATCATGTTCTTGTGTGCTCAGGAATGGCTAACCCTGGAGCTGAATGTTCCTCTGGTTTTCTATCACTTTTGGAGGTAAGGCTGTCTTTTATGTGCTGGACTATTGTCATCTTCATTTGCCCAGTCTACATGCATGCATATGGCACCAGATAATGAAAAACACAGCAATCACAGGAAGGATGGTTTTCTTTCTCCAATCTTCATTTCTGTACCAGAGATAATTGCATAGATAGATGAAACTCAGTTCTGCTGAGGATTGATGCTTTTAAGCTGAAAGGGCCTCAAATTTTAATAGTTAATCTGGAGAAAGAGGAAAACATGAGGCATTCAGATTCCAGTAAGAAGATGGAATGGATTTAAAAGTTTCTACAAATCTGAATATTAAAAGAAAAATTTAAAGGCACATTTTGGGAAATGGGAATATAGCTTTTAAAAAAATAAAATCTTAAATTACCTTAATTAACTATGCCTATAAAGTAGTTGAAACACAAATACTAAAGCACTGTAGTAGTGCATGAGAACCAGGAAATCAAACAGACTAGAAACTGAAAGTGAAACTGATCATTACACTAGGCACTATACAAACACAAGGTAATCCAGGCCTTAAAGAGCTCCCTATCTAGGGATTGAATGGGCATGGAGACAGAACTACCTTCTCAACCCTTCCATCAGGGTTGTAGATCATAGATACTGGGAGTCTGCAGCACTTTTGCACTTCCACCATCCATACTCGTGGGCAGATTCTCTGATCTTTCCAGCCACTTTGTACTGCTCTGGCAGTGCAAAGTGGCCAGATTCTGGCTGTAGCTGTCTGCAGGCAAGCTTTCCACTGGTATAAAGCTGGCAGAGGTAGCCTCTCCTGCTTCATCACAGTGGGAGGGAGAGTGCATTTCAGAAGTGGGATGTTGTGGAGCTGCTGTATGCCTAATCTTTCACTGGTTAAAATAATTGAGTTACATTAAGAAATAGTTGCTTAAGTTAGAGCTTCTCTTCAGCAGCTCTAATTTATGCTAGAGCCAGACAATGTAGGATCACGGAATTGCAGCCAGCTCTCTAGTAGCCAAACCCCCAGTGTACCCTAGCAAAGAATCAGCTTCCCTTTGTCCTGAGAACAATGAAGGCACTTTAATTTCCACTGCTGTCAGTATAACACTTTTCACTAGCACTACATTCCCATAAACATTTTAAAAGACATACATGATTTTTATCTTGTCAGGGCCTCTTTATGTCAGGAGGGCTACAGACTGTAGCAGAGACTTACTGCTGTGTATTATTGTGAAGTGCAGTGTTATAACGAAGAAGATAATTAGGAATATCTTGGCTTGGAACTAAAGAGTGATAGTTCTCTCATAGTATTTTGTACAAAAGCTCAGTAGTAATGAAGGGTGGTATGGCACAGTGTATTCCAACTTTAGAGTGACAATCTAATTCTCAGAAAGCTTAATAGAGTTGTGAATGTGCTTTTTCTCAGGTAGGTCTAAACGCGTGAATGCTAATAGTATTTCTAACACAGTTTTTGCAGAGGGGAACACCTAAAGGGTCACAAGAACAGGTGTCTGATACATATGAAAATTATATTTAATGTACAAGACAAAAATGTTATTTGTGGATGGTGAATATTTACAGTCATGCTTGGGAGGATGTACAGTAGATCTTTATCTGCAAAGATGTCTGTGTATGTATGCTATTGCTCTTATTATTATGCCTTCTGTAAGAGCAGGGCCCATTATGCTAAGTGGTGTACAAAGACATAGGAAGATGTGGGGTGGAATAACGGCTCCCATTAAAGCAGTGGAGCCAGAATTTACAGTCTAAATAAAGATGTGTGACAAATACTAGAAGAGAAGGAGGGAGAGTTGACATGGTTATCATTAATGAGAAGTTAAACATCTGGTTCCATAGGCTGACTATGTGCTGGTTCTGCCTCATTTCAAAGAGTGGGTGGATTTTTAAACAAACATGTAAATATAATCAACCCTCTATCCCATCATTCTCTATGTAATAGTTACTATACTGTATTTTTTCACAGTAATAGTATTCTATCTAAGGATCTCAATGCATTTAACTGGAATTGATCAGGAAATTTTTTCCCACAAAGTAATTTTAGACAAAAACAATTTCTTTTCTTCAATTTTTTTGAAAACCAAAACATTTTCAACAAATATGGAAATTCCCCTTGTTTAGAAAAGTCATTTTCTATTAAAAAATTATTTTGGTGGCAAATTTTTAAGCAGCTCTACATGTAACAATGTAATTAAGCCATACAATACATGCCATATGAGGTATGCAAGTATTATTATATTCTTTTTACAGATAGATATACTGAAATGCTTATTGGTTCAGAGAGGGTTACCTATTGTCATGCAGTGAGACATAGCTGTGATTAGAATTCAGGATTCTTGATTCTCCTTCGAGTGATTGCTCATATCCATTCCAGTGTAGGTGAGTGCACACTACTGTGCATGGGTTCTTGGAACCTTTTGCCCCTTAGCAGACCCCTTAGGGTTGGCTCAGGTGCCCCTTGGAGTACTGCACTCATGCTGCGGCACATAAGGCTCCGCCAACCCTACGGCCCTTCAGTTTCTTCTTTCCGCCCGTAAAGGTTACTGGAACAACCTTGCTAACGCAAGTATCTTACCCCTTCGATTATTCTTAGCAGTTTTTGTAGTTAGTAGTTATTAACAGTTAGTAGTTAGTTAGTTGATTAGATAGGAGCCCCTTAGGGCTCAACAGGGACCCAACCATGCCCAGATCCCCCAGCTTTAAGCCTTGCACCGGCTATGGCAAGGCTTTTCCAGTGAGTGACCCCCACGACCGTTGCCTAAAGTGTCTGGGGGAACAGCACCACAAAGACAGGTGCAAAATCTGTCAGGCTTTTAAGCCACAGATTCAAAAGGAGCGGGACTTTAGGCTGAAGGCTACTCTTATGGAAGAAGTGCTCCATCCTGCTTTTGAGCCTCCATGCTCCACGTTGGCACTGAGCATTTCCTTGGTGCAGAGCACACTGTCTGCACTGGAGCCGTTGAAGTGTAAGTCTCCAGTGCCAAAAACGAAGAAGAGACAGCGCATGGTGCATGCCCACTGCCCTGTACTGCTGATACCAGTGGGGTTAGGTGTTAAGATGCAGACAGGGCCCATCGAGCTTGCTCTGGTGCCCTCATCTCCTTGTAGAGAGCCTCCCCCGACTCCTGGCAGTGGGAGAGTGCCTTTGCCAGTGCCATTGACTCTGGAGGCTTCTTAGGCAGCGAGAGCACTGATGTCCCTCCCACACCTCTGCCCCCCTAGGCCGAAGGAGAAGGGGCCGTTGTCTAGAGGTAAACCCATGCTGGGTGCCCCTGGAGGCTGGTCAAGTTGGCACTGTGTGGGTCTTGTCGGCACTGTTCCAGTTCATCAAAAGGCAAGTGGCACCAAAAGTTTTCAGTGCCGAGACAATGCTTGTCTTCGTTGTCGGAGAACACCTTGTCGCGGCACCACTCCCATCGGCACCAGCGCTCCAGATCATCCTCGAGGTCCTCGAGGGGTTGCTCCCCAGTGCGGAGCAAGTAGGTGGAGGCAGAGAGAGGTCATCGCTCCAGGGACCTGAGCCCCCAGAGAGCTAAAGGGTCTTGAGTCCCAGAAGCCCCCACAGGATGCCCAGCAGCCGGTACCGATGCCGGCACTGGGGTGGCTCCAAGGACCATGGCAGTGGCCTTACTGGGGACCATGGGGAGCTCACGTGGGCCTGGGTACCATCTTGGTCTCATCGTCCACCACCCACTCTGTGCCCCCTGTTACTGAAAAGGGGCATGTGGACCATTTCTCCGAGGAGGAATCAGACCCAGGAAAGCGACCCTTCACAGTGCCTTGTAAAAGGGCGAGGCATTCACAGTCCTCCTCCTCCCTGGATGAGGCAGCCATCTGGGACCAGAGGGCACCACTAAAGGACTTCAAGGCCCACCAAAAACTGCTGAAGAGGGTGGCCGCAAACCTCAACATGGAGGTTAAAGAGTTGTCTGAGGAGGAAGACCCACTGTTTGGAGACTGTGGGGTGCAAGGTCCCTCACGAGTAGCCCTGCCAGTACATGACAGGGTAATGAAATTGGCTAAGGCCTTTTGGCAAACCCTCACCTCGGTAGTCCCTACTTCCAAGGGCACCGAGAAAAAATACTATGTGCCCGTGGAAGAGTTTGAATTTATGTTCACACACCTAGCCCCAGGTACTCTGGTATTGGAGGCTGCCAATCAGAGGGACAGGCAAGGGTTCCAGGGCAGCACTCCTAAGAACAAGGACAATAAGAAGCTTGACTTGTTTGGGCGTAAGGTATACTCCACTGGGGCCTTGCAGCAGCGCATACCACCAGGCACCAGGCACTGCTGGGGAGGTACAACTTGAACCTTTGGAACTCTCTCCGGAAGTTTGCAGAGTCCTTGCCCCAGGACCAGGCAGCTGACTTTGCCACAGTGCTAGATGAGAGACACATCATGGCTGGTGCAGCCCTGTCATCAGCCAGCAATGCAGCAGACATGGCCAGTAGGGCTATGGCGTCTGCAGTGGCCATGAGAAGGTGCTCCTGGCTGCAGTCCTTGGGGCTCTCCCAGGAGGTGTAGCAATCGATCCAGGGCCTCCCTTTCGATGGGGCAGCTCTCTTCTCGGACAGGACAGACGAGAAGCTGCACACCCTCAAAGACTCCCAAGCCACCATGCACTCTTTAGGCCTGTACACTCCACAGGCCTCTAGATGCCAGTTGCCCCAGCAGCCTTGTTGACAGCCTAGGCCATCGCCTAGATCCTATCCACTCAGCAGGGGTCGGGATAGGAATAGAGGATACAGTAGGCCGGCCACCTCCTTTGGGACCCAGCAAGGACCCTCCAAGGGCCTGAACAATAAAAAGGGCCAATTTTGATGGTGCGCCTGAGGGTGGCACCTCCCCTGCTCCTCTGGATCCATCCTGTCCTTTCCTGGGCAGGCTGCACCCGTTCTTCAGTGAATGGGCAAGTGTTACCTCAGATCGCTGGGTTTTAGACATAATACGCAGAGGTTACGCCATTCAATTTGCAGCCTGTCCGCCAAACAACACCCTCCTCCCCCGGTCCCTCTTTAGGGACCCCTCTCATGAGCAACTCCTCATACAGGAGGTCAACAACCTCCTTGACCTGGGGGTGGTGGAACCCCACAAGAAGTAGGGAGAGGATTTTATTCCCGTTACTTCCTCATCCCAAAAGCAAAGTGGGGCCTAAGGCCCATACTGGACCTTCGTGGCCTAAACAGGGTTCATAAAGAGACTGAAGTTCCACATGGTTTCCCTAGCCGCTATTATCCCAGCTCTGGATCCAGGGGATTGGTTTGCTGCCCTCAACCTAAAGAACACATACTTCCATGTATTGATCTTTCCCAGCCACAGGTTCTTCCTCCTTTTTGTGGTAGCTGGTTGCCACTACCAATTTATGGCCCTCCCGTTTGGCCTTTCATCTGCCCCCAGGGTATTCACCAAGTGCATGGTAGTGGTGGCTGCCCATCTCATGTGGTGGGGAGTCCAGATCTTTCCATATCTGGATGACTGGCTGATAAAGGGCAAGTCCAGAGCCCATGTGCAGGACAGTGTGTCCCTTACCTGTGCCACATGCAACAGGCTGGTTCTGCTCATAAACGAGCAAAAGTCTACGCTGTCTCTGGTACAACAACTAGAATTCATAGGGGCCTCCCTGGATGCAGTAAGGGCTAGAGCCTTCCTCCCACAAGCCAGGTTTGAGGCAATGGCTGTGATTATTGCTGCACAGGTGCTCAACGACAACAGCCAGGCATTGTCTCCAGCTGTTGAGTCACATGGCAGCCTGTACGTATGTGGTGAGGCTAACACGCCTCAAACTCAGGCCGCTCCAGACATGGCTGGCCTCAGTATTTGCCCAGCAGACACTCCCTGCACAGGATGGTCACAGTCCCCCCTGCGGTCTTGGGCTCCCTGGATTGGTGGCGGAACCCCAGAGCGGTGTTGAAGGGAGTCCCTTTTAGGGATCTGGTCCTGTCGGTCATCCTGATCACCGATGCCTCGGATGTGGGGTGGGAAGCTCACATCAGCATCAACGTGAGCACTCAAGGTCTCTGGTTGGAAGAGAAGACCCTCCATATCAATGTGAGGGAACTCAGGGCAGTCAGACTGGCTTGCAGAGTGCTCCTCAGCTTCCTAATGGGCAGAGTGGTACAGGTGCTGATGGACATGGTCTATATCAACAGACAAGGGGGGGCATGGTCTTCGGGCCTGTGCCGGGAGGCCGTTCGACTTTGGGATTTTGCAGTGAGGCACGACTTTCATTTATCTGCCTCTTACCTCCCAGAGGTCAGGAACGACAAGGCAATCCGCCTCAGCTGGTTGTTTCTACCCCGCCATGACTGGTCACTGCATCTGGAGGTAACGGCTTCCATCTTCCACAAGTGGGGTGTTCCCCGACTGGACCTGTTCGCGTCATCCTGGAACAAGAAGTGCCCGAGGTTTTGCTCACTCCAGAGTCATGAGCTGAGCTCCATTTCCCACGTGTTCCTCATCGAATGGTCGGGGACCCTCATGTATGCATTTCCCCCCATTCCGCTGCTGCCCAAAGTCCTCTTGAAAATCAACAGGGACAGAACGGAGATGATATTGATTGCCCCGGCCTGGCTGAGGCAACATTGGGCAGCATGTTCCTGGACCACTCGATTGCCGACTTTGTGGAGCTCCCGAGACAGCGTGACCTGCTATTCCAGGATGATGGCCGACTGCTGTACCCAGACCTGGACTCCCTGCACCTGCACTCCCTGCACTCCAGGGTGCCTGAGCCGACCCTACAGGGTCTGCTAAGGGGAAAAATGTTCCAGGAACCCATGCATGGTGGCGTGCACTCACCTATACTGGAATGGATATGAGCAACACATCTCGAAGAACAATAGTTACTGGTAAGTAACCATGTTTTACCTGTTCTAACCACTTAGACAACACTGCCACTCCCAACATATTGATATTAAAGAATAAGTCACAGGCTGAGTCTATACTGACAGCAGCAAATTCGCCGCCGTCAAATCAATGTCTCTGAATCGACTGAGCGGTCTGTGTAGACCCGGTCAGATGATCCAGAAATCAATGGAGGAAAACCACCTCCGTAAATGGTGTAGCACTGCGTTGACAGGAACACTGTTCCCGTCAGCGCAGCGCAGTGTGGACAGCGCACGGAACAGATGCAGTGAAGTTGATGGGAGATACGCAAGTGTTTTACATCATTTGCGTATCTCCCATCGACTGCCGCCGAATCCGGAAGGTAAGTGTAGACTAGGCCACAGTCACATAAGGAAAATGGAATGTATTGTTTTAAATGATTAAGAGAACATAGGAAGTCCACAAGAATTAATGCTACAGAGATAGATGAATAGTCCGTTTAGACTAGTATTCATATTTCAACAATGGCCAATTCTATATGCTTCAGAGGAAAATCTAAAACCTCCACACTGAACCTAACTTCATTGCTATGTCATGGGAGGAGATGGGGTTTCTTCCTGACTCTGGCTGATGATCTGGGTATGAGGACCTGCAATCTGTAAAAATTTGATCTAGAATGTTAGTGTCCCTCCAGATGTTTTCTCTTCTTTTTTCAGGTATTTCCATTGCCCAGCGGACAGCTCAGAGCTCGCATATGATCCACGTACAGTCATGAATGCAGACACCTTGAGTTACTGTCAGAAAGAGGCATGGTGTAAACTAGCTTTCTATCTCCTTTCTTTCTTCTACTATCTTTACTGGTAAGCTTGATCATTCCCATGTGGAAGTGGTACAGAGCTGTTTTTCACATAAAAATTAAGCTTGCATTATGGACCAACAACTAACAGGCTGCCTCATACCCCTTGTCTCAAGTAACCATTTCAGTCCCTGATCCAGGACAACATCCCTGTTCAGAACAACACCTAAGCGTGCATTTAAGACCCATTTAGGTCATAGGATTTAAAGTTAAGCATGTACTTAAGTGCTTTCCTGAATTGGGCCCCAAGGCATCGCCAGGGTTTTTAATACAATTTCGTTCAGCTTTCAGTTAAAGAGCTACCTCTGCTAGGAAACTAATTTTTGGGGTGGGGGGTATGGTTGGTTTAGATGGATGTCACACTATATTGTAACTTATTTGCTATTGTATCATCAGCTGTCTATACAATATTCAATGTTAGGGTCAAATCCTGCCCTGTGCTGTGCAAGTTGATTCTTACATAACACTCAAAGGAGCACTAGAAAGGGGGCCCAGTGGCTGCCGGTGCACTAGAGCAGCTAGCCAGTAGAAGGCATGCTGTGATCAGCAGCAGTAAGGTGCACTTGGCAGTACCTCTCCTGTGGTCTACCCTGATCCAGGCTATTTTGCACTATAAAGATAGTTCTAGTGCTATGTCTAATGCAGAGGTGACTGTATGTCAAGGGAAAGATTCCAGGTCCAGGGACAGCACCATCCCAGTTCTCCCCCTCCCTACTACACTGTCACATTTACTAAGGGCAGAGATGTAAATGACTGATGCGAGGAATGTGCAGGGATTGTGTCTAGTTAAGGAGACATTTGCATGATCCTTGTACTTTTGCTGTTATGGGCCATGTAATTACACTAAAGCAGTGTGATAACACAAATTCATGCCTTTAATTTTAAATTAAATTGTTTTCTTTTAGTTTTCCCCCTGCTCTTCCTCTTATAACTGGGATCCTGTCCAATATCCTTTCTCCAAGCACCCTTACGTTGCATAATACTTTGTAAGGAGGTGCTTATTCAATCAATACATTGCTATGGGAGGCTGAATGTCCCTTCCTGATTAGTGATAGGGATAATGTAATATCTGCTCACTTGTCAATCACAGCAATATCCTGAGGTCTAAGTGCTTCAGGCAGCATGTTAAAATTTGTAGCAGTTAAATTTAAATGTAATTACGAAAAGTAAAATTATGTCTGTCCAAATCTGTGTGAGAAGGCGCCAGGGTCCTCCCCCCACTTCTCCTCTGCTCCCCTTGGCATGAGTCAGATACTACCTGAGTGACAAGGGCAGGGATTATGCTGGGTTACCTCTCCTGGCAGTGCTAACTTCTCCAAATGGTGCAAGGAAGGGATGGGCGAAGGCACAGCAACAGCAGCTTTAACTCCAGCCTTTTGTACTGGCCATCAGATAGAATCAGCTAGTTAGTGTTTCAGAACTCCCTCTGGGGCTCTTACTTCTGTGCAGCCCCTTCTGAGCTCCTCATCTCTTATCATAAAACATGTTGAGAAACTTAAAGTTGCAATCTGGCCCTACATGATCTACTGTAAATTACACCCCCTACCTATATTATCAGAGCTGGAGATACAATAAAGCAGGTCTGTGGTAATATAATATGATTTCATAGTTATACAGAGTTACACTTAGTATAGATGGATCCTTTCCAATTGATCTCTTTATTTTTGGTGTTTCCTCTATTGCATGAAGAGTTTTTCTCTTAAGAAACAAAGCAACACCATTTCAATGGAAACCCTGCCTTCCCTTCAGGGAATGGCTGGCAGAAATTTTAAAGATCAAAAACACTAGTAGAGTGGTTTTGTTTTCTTCACTTTTCAGACTCAGACATCAGAATGTTTATTATTAAACTCACACACAGCTTGTGGTTTGATGGAAAATGGCTAATGAATTTGTAGCATCTTTAGACTGCTTTCTGATACTAATCTTGAATCCATCATAATTTAGTTGCTATAGAGAGATTGAAGGAGTGTGAGCCTGTATAGCAAAGGAAGATGTAGGCCATTAGAGTCAAACATTAGGAATGGAGGGTAAAGGTTATAAAAATCAAAGTGCTCTGCATACTACAAAAGGATGCTTTCATATTGGCTCTTTCTCTTTGCATTCAGCATGATCTACACTTTAGTGAGCTCTTAACTAAAAATCATCATTAAAGACTGGGAACAACAAAGGATGGAGAGCAAGGACAAGTCAGCCTAAAGTGATGCTTGGTAAAAAGAATAGGAAGGAGAGGAAAGCTTTGAACACAAACAGTAATACAGTATATGAAAGAGATACGCAGTCATAATAATGGCCAACTGCGGATCTGGAGTACCATGGAGACTGGGCTGGCTAAACTATATTTATCTTCTGTTTCTCTGTGTATCACAGTCTGTGGCTTTAAAAAAAAACAAGCAAAAATTATCACATGTGGAGGCAAAGTCAAAGAACCATCTGCATCTGATGGGAGATGCTGCGCAGTGAAATTGATTCATCGCAACCTGCAAGTCCTGCTATTTCACAATCAGCAAAACTTGTCAATGACTATTTTGTACTAAAAGAGTGAAGCGGGAGGGTCACGATCCACACAAATGGTTGCTAAGGATGCTGCTAATAAACATGTTTAATACACAGCATTCTGAGCATGAACACTGTTCGGAATCATGGGGGGTTCATGTTAGTTATCCATGAATGTTCATATGATTCTAAGGAAAAAGAGTTATTGTATCTTGTTAATTAAGTTATGTTAATACTTTTTTCCACTGATGACAAAGAAAGTAATAATCTGCATCTGTAGAGCAGTGATTTCCAGAAATATACCATTCCTGTGGCTGAGTATCCAGTGGTATATATTTTTATATTCCATCTTTGATGCAACAGTTTATGTATGGTACAATTATGTCTACAAATGCATTAAGTTATGACCTAATTCTGTCAACCATTCAGTAGCATAGTATTCCTCTTACTGGGGGAAAAATTGTTAAAAATCAGACTTATGGAATAGTGTAACATGAATATGCTACACACCAGAATCGTGTATGCAAAATATTGTACCTGTAAAGGACCATCTTATTTTAGTCTGTAATTTTGTCATGCTATTTCATGTGTGTTGTCCAGTTTAATCTGAAATTAATGGGCTGTTTAGTGCTTATTTTCCCACATAATGGCCAACTGTTGTGAAGGATGGTCAATCCTTTTTGAAATAATTTAATGCAAAGGTTTTTGACTTCATCCTAGAATTTTTATTAAGGCTCATACAGGTTGATATAGATGGACTGTGAATGTTTATGAATAAATAAATATATATGTACACACACACATAATCCAGCTATATATTATATTAAGGTAACCTGTTTGTTTAAAACCTGTGAGTAGGGTGCTGCTTCTGGGAAGTGTTTTACACAGTAACTATTGTATAAAAAACAAAAGGTAATATAAACATTAATTTAATTTCTCATCTCATTGAGAAGTGCAGTGTTAGACTTCTTAAATGAAAACTGCATACAAAGATATTCTAACTACATAATTTCAAAGAAGAATAGGTCACTACAGAGAAAATTAATTGGCATAAATATTATTTGGCCAAATTCTGTTGGCTTTACTCACATGTAATCTTTGCTCTCACAAGTAGTTCCCTTGACCTCTGTGGGATTGCAGGATGGGCTATTTGTTTCTACTCAGGCAAAACTTTTACTGAAGTCAAAAGGAGAATTGTTTGAATATGGGGCCAGATTCTGTCATTTACTAAATTTGCTTTGAACTGCTCCAGAAATGCAAAGCAAACCTTAGGCCAGCTGAGGATTTCTTTAGTGTAAAGTGAAGCCTTGAGTGGCATAGGGCTGGCTACATCAGTCCTACACCACCCAGTTTGCAGTCTTAAACATAAGGGCTATGTCATGTGGAAGATGTCAATGGGATTTGAGGAAAGATCCCTCACAGCATCTTGCAGGAGCAGCCTCCAAAGAAACAAGAACCACATAGCAGCAAACTAGACCTAAATACTAAATGGAGAAGCTAAAATAGTGGCAGGTATGCCTGAATATACTTATCTCTTCAAACGTATATCAGATATTTGCAGTTTTCTTGTAAGGACAAGTTTGATTCCCTGGAGTTTATCAAATGATACAGTAAGTAGAATGGATTGTTTGTTTTATTTTTTAGTGTAAAATAACTTTGTTTTATGATAAAAATGCCTTGTTACTGTAAACAATCCAGAAACTTAATCTGGATTCCTTCGTATTGTGACAGAGTGGCCTAGCATCTGAACCGGTAGAACTGAAGCTGAGGAATGTGTGTCACAAAGGGCAAAGAACAAAAAATAAAAACATTTCCAAGACTTAAATGATCATTTTCTATGTCTAGACTTGCCTGCCTTACTTTAAGAAGGGGATCATGAGTGGAGGAAGAGACAAGGAAACTGGAGATATGGATTCTGTCCTTAAATCTGCAATTGACCTGCTGTACCTTGGTCAAAACATTAGCTAGAATCAGAGCTGAGTAAGGGGAGTGTGTAGTTGCATTGTTCCAGGAACTGGGTAGAAACAGCTGCGATTCTGAGAGTCACAATTTGGTTCCTGCTTCTCCTTTGCTTCAAGAGGGAAATAATTTATGCTGGCTCTTTGCTGGTGCTGCTTACTTCTCTCTCTCTGTGCTGCCTCAGATGTACTGGCTTGTGTATTGTGGGGGGCAGAGCATAAACTCTGACCATCTTTACCTCGGCCCACCTGTGTGGGAAGGTAAATAAAGGTTGGGCACTGGCTTCTCTCACATTGCACAGGTTCTGGTAATGCAGGTAGCCCACAGAGGGGAACAAAAAGGTTTCTCATGCCCCATTATTCCTCTGAATGGGTGTATAGCTCAACGCATGACTGAGCCATTAAGCTTTGAGTGCATTTATAAAATGGAGATAGTGCTACCTATCTTGTGATAGCGCTTAGAGTTCTTTGGATGAAAGGTGCTGAAGAGGCAGAGTTTTTTCATATGTAACGTGTTGTTTGTTTATAGTTGATGACTATTTTGAAAGGAAGGAGGTAAGAGATGGAAATGAAGCTAGTGTGGGAAAAACACACGTGAAGGAGGTGCCTGCCCATGAAATCCACCTAGATAGTTTGGACTTTGTGGGATCCTCAAAGAGTGGGCTCACTGACATCACCCTGGCCTTATAGCTGCCTTTTCATGCTCCTGTGCTTAGTTGATAAGGCAGCGCTTGGATGGAGATTTCTATTCTCCAGCCCTATGCCAGAAGTCACGGTAATTGCAATGATGTTGAATAAAATTGTCACTGTTCTGGTCTCAAATACAACAAATTAATGCTGATTGCAAAGTGCTTTGATTACAAATAATTAACTGCACTTAGGCCGTCATTACTTATGTCTGCTTCATCCATTTCCTTGGGCCTTACCCACCATGTACAAAGACTACATTGCTGGAGAAGGAATCCTCCAGGCCCCCAAAGTCATGTAGACTACCTGGAGGTTGTTGTAAAACCCCACTGCTATTGGGGGGGTTGGCTCCTAGGAAAACAGCATAACCACTAACAATCCATTGCTCCTGCTCCCTATTCCCTCCCATATGCCTTCATGTGCAGATATGTGAAGCTAGAATCCAGCATGCAGTGATGTGCACTTCTTTCATGGAGTCCAGAAATCCTGCTTCCACTCCAGCACCAGAACCACTCTGATTTCTTCTCTTCTAGGGACCCTTGACTTTTGCTTATAAGGCCTGATCCAAAGTTCATTGAAGTCAGTGTTTTTCCACTGACTTCAATGAACTTTGGATCAGGCCCATAAATTATTCTGAGCGTCCCCACTGCAAAACCCTTCCTGTGTCACTACATCCTTACTGCTTCTGCACTTGCCTGTGTGTGTCTGGGGGCATATCCCTTGGTTCTTTGTGAAGTGTCCCTCTAGAATTCTTTCTCAGCCAATTCTGTCAATTGTGGGAGAACTTGTCAGTCCTTCTGTGGGAATTGTGGGAAGCTTTGGAAGACTATCAGCACTCACGTGAGTTAGTCTGCAAACTGGGCAGGTTGTAACCCATGTTAAAGTGGAGGCTGGACTCTATCTAATCCATACGCCCAGCCAAGTAGACAGCCTGGGCTTAAAGTATCTCCAAACCCAGAAAAATGTTTTTTGTCTGTGTACAGTAGCAGGTGGTTGGCTAAAACTGGGATAAGAGCCCAGGTTAACTCTGCGGTGAAGTCATGCCCTTTATCAGAAATGGACCCAAGTTGTGAAATCCCTAAGTTTTGCTGGTAGGGCTCCTGTGTTGTAGCTTTGGCCCATCTCAAATCTGTGCATCACATTTGTTTAATTTACTAGTCTAAACAGAAGATTAGCATAACTTTCAGAGGGATTGGTGTATAGTTCCAGTGCCAATGCCCAGACAGTCCCAGAAAGTTAGATCTGCTGGGTTAAATTCTGGCCCCATTGAAATAAATAGGAATTTTGTGGAAGTGGAATCAGGATTTCATCTACTGTATCTTGTCTGCACGTTAATCCCAATGATATTGCCATTGTGCCCTTCCAGCCAGTTTTCTATGGAAGTTAAAACTAAAAACACTTTTCACTATTAACAAAAAATGTTATTGGGTATTTTAAAGCGCTCAATTTCTGATAAATATAGCAGGAGATAGAAGGGCTGAAATAATCAAGTTATTTTCATTTAGGGAAGAACAGGTGTAACACTCCCATCTGTGCAGCTCTGAACTTTGCATCAATGACCTGATTCATGTCACTGCTCTGGTGAGTTATTCAGTCACTTATTACTTGTGGAAATTTTATTTTGGTTCTTCCACCTCATAGTGTGTACAGTAATACAGTGTGCATGGTGGAGGGAGGAGCAAAATTCTGTTACCAGTTACAACATCTCCATTTACACAGTGAAACATTTCTTTCCTCTGTTGAAATCTAAAAACACATGTAACAACACTTTTAATGATAAATCTCAAAGATCCTTCTCAGGTAATCTCAGACTGCTGCTGTGTACTGCATTCTGTGTTCCACTGGGATTGACTAAAGTTAAACACCAGAATTACAGCATTCATTCAATGAAAGTAGTCATTTTTTACAGTTAAAACTGCAGGTGTGTGAGTAATTAACTTTCCTCCATGCAAATACTATACACGTATAGCCTGATCCTGTGAGCTGCTTAGCACCCTGAACTACCATTGAATTTTTTGGGGAGATGCAGTGTCCAGCATCTTTTAGCATCAGGCCTACCTATAGCTCCTTTAGGAAGGCAGAAGAAAAGATGGGGGGGTCACAGAGTACTGTAGTAATAGGGTATATTTTCATTTGTATGTATTGTGAGCTGGATGGCAAACCAAATGGAATGTGGTCAACTAATAAGAGATTAAAAACTAATACACTGGTAAAAACAAACGTTTAAAGGTATATTATTTTTGTACTTTGACATTAATGTTGATGTTTATAGTAACACCAGATGCATTCTTGAATCAACTAGTTAGACGTAGTGGGGGAAAGATAGGACCAAATCCTGTTACCCTACACAAAGCCAGAGTAAATGGAGTTCTCTGCAGGCGAGGGGATACTGGCTCCATGGTAGGGGAAAGAACCCCAGCTGACTATCCATATTTAGAGTGGTAGCTTTAATCTGGTTAAGTATAAATTTACAGGCATTAATCCATTGATCCTTAGAGTAACCTCATGACTTTAATGCATGGTTCCAACAAAATCCATTATGGTTTATGGGAGTTCTGCTTGAAAAATACGTCCAGATTATAGAGTGGAGAGACAGTGGAGTAGTTCATACCTGTGCAAAATGAATGTAAAATGCTACCAAACTGGCATTTTTCACTCCTACTTGAAATAAAGTTTAAGCAGCACTTTTCTCAGATGTAAAAAATCTACATAAAATGCAAGGCCGGGGATAATCAGGCTGACAGTGTTGGTAGAAACTCTACAGTGCAGTGCAGAGAGGAGACTTTTGACCATAGCTGTTTATTATGGTACAAGATAATTTCTTTTTCTATTGCAGCATTATTGACAACTCAGCAGTGGAAGGGAAATGTGGAGTTAATAGTAAACATTAACTTTTAAAAATAATAAATTTTCATTGATTGAAATAAGTATTTAAAATCCATCTATTTACTTTAAAACACATGCCTGATATATTTTCACATAATCCTTAACTGATTTTTTTGATTGTGAATTACACAATCCAGCAAATGGAATAAATACGTTAACAAAACTCCCTAGAGCATTATTATGTGAAGATGTTTTCTAATTACGATATTTCCATTTGTTATTCCTGGTATCCCAGCCTGAGAGAGGCCACCATTGTGATGCCCTTGCCCTACATATCTATAACAACAGTGCCCCAGCAATATGAGAAAAAACAAGCGTGGTTGTGCCTTGCCTTCCCAGCTGCCAAGTAACATCTTATCATGTAGCCATGTTTACTCCTGAGCAAGTTACATCCACTTTGTCACTTTGAATCACTTGCCCTTTCAGAGGGTGGGACCTTCATATTCAAGAACTTGTACTAGTCATATGTAGCCAGTGATGTTAAACAATCTTGACTTTATAAGTATTCATTGGTCATAATGCTGAAAGGTACATTAAGCCAAGGGCAATTTTCACTGACCTATTTGTTCTTGAGTTTCAGTTTTACTGTATTTCTTGGACTGGAAAGGAGATGTATCTCTTAAACTTTATGATCAACCTCAGTACATTGTTTGGAAGTCTCCCTCTCCTTCCCCCTGACTTTCATAGAGTGAATTTTAGTACAAATTAAAGTCACTGATAGCACTAAACACAGTTCTCTGAAAATGCTTCTCAATCCTGACCTTCAGCTTCCCTACAGTTTTAGTCCTGAATGGTCCTGGAGGCAGTAAGAGGAGT
>ML675614.1:44195527-44213043 GCA_007922155.1 Mesoclemmys tuberculata
TTTCTTGAGCACAGAGTTCAGCAACCATTTTATTCTCAGAGCTCAGTACAGATTTTCACAGGACACAGACACTATGCTCTCTAGTTGGACTTCACTTTAGTTAATTCTTGGGCCTGACCTTTCCAGGTGTTGTGTGCTTGTATGGATACAGGCACCCTCAGGACTCATTGACTTGAAACCTGAGTTTTCTTTACCATTAGCATAGCCTTTACAGTCATATTTTATTGGCCATAAAATTATTTATCCCTTTTTTAAACTCCAGCCTCAGTATTTGACTTTGTGATTTTTCTCCATCCACGAGTAAGGATCCTAGGTTACGTTAAGATCACTGTGTACCACTGCCTTGATGCACAGCTGCCGTAAGCCCACCATACTTGGCTTCTGGAAGATTCCTACTGCATCAAGGAATCCTCAGGAGGAGCAGAGCTCGTATGTTACTTCCTTCCCTATGGCCAGGGCAAAAGAGTGTGGCCAGAACTTCCTTGTACCCTGGTGATCCCCAGCTGGTGGAATAGCCCCATGGGGTCACTGGCAGCAGGCTTAATTAAGAGCAGTTGTCTTGATATCCAGTTGATGGGCTGCTCTGTCAGTCCTACTTGTAGCTTAAGTTCTACCCATGCATCTAGTTCAGAAACACAATGGAATGATCTAGTAGCCTTGGAAAGGTGCAAATAAATAAATAAATAAATAAGCATAAGCTATTTAATGGGCTTCTAAAAGTGTGACATACACAACCTAAAAGTGTGACATACACAAGAGTGAATGACTAAAGATGCCTTATATCCTATTAAAGTGGACTGAGATTTTTGTCAAACCTGTCCAAACTACGAACAATTCCATTAAGTCTCAGTTAGTGAAGGCTTAATCTGCATGCTGCATCTGCTAAAGTACATTTGTCAAAGATGATAGCAACAAAGAAAATATGCTTCTGCAGCAATACCGGATGCAATCTGTTGATATATGATGGTAGGATTAAAACATTTTTTTTCTGCTTCAGCCTGACAAGTGACTACGGTATGGATCACAAACCCTTTGTTGCATTCAGAAAATTCTCACAATATGGGGCTATGTAATTCACTTGATTATGATTAGTGGTCTTCCAGGGACCCTCTACACAAGCACCTGACTCACTAGTTAAAGCACCATTCCTGATTCACAGTGCTATCTGAGGCTGGGTCTACACTGACGGTGGCAAATTCGCCGCCATCAGATCGATTGCTCGGGATTGACTGAGCGGTCTGTGTAAGTTGTGTAGTTGCATTCCGCCATCACCTCCTGGCTTCTCAGTTCATGCTGTGATATCACCTGAGCGTCACATAACTCAGAAATATAATGTGTGTATGTATATGTGGTGTTTACACACCGTTTAATGGCAGGGTTACAGGCAGCCAGGAGATGGGAGTTGTGTGTACATGTTTAACTATCACCAGTGCAGTTTGTGGATTCTGATGCATGTCCTATGGTAACCTTGACCTATATCAGGTACCTTAGGGGCAATGAATAAAGTTATGTCTTACCAGTCATCCTCTGTGTTACATACCTGGTTAAAACATGCAGATAGGGGGACCTAGAATTTGTCTGCATGCAGAGTTGAACTGGTGTAAGTAAAGGTGTGACTTTAAACCAATTTCCTTAAACCAGTGCAAAAGGCTGTATGAATACTCCTCAGTTTAAACACCAATATGTGACAGATGTGTAGTCACGTTGCATCACATATTACTGGAAGTCACTGAGACACTATAGTGATGAGCACTGTATAAGAACCTGTATAGAATAGAACCAGGCTTAAACTGGTTTAGCATAAATTGATTAGGAACAAGTTTGAGCTAAATCACAGGAAGGTAGGAATTGCCATACTGGGTCAGCCTCAGGATTAATCCAGTTCCTAATTAACTAGAACCATGTGCCTCAAAGGAAGGTACCCTACGGTAGGTAGGTGTGGAGTAATCTGTCCCCACATTGTCTCATCCTGAGTTCTTATAGTTAGAGATTGGCTTAAACACTGATGTTTAATATCCCTTGCACAAAAATTGTAATAATTAATTATGATAACTCTAGATATTCTTGATCTCCATATAGATGTTCAATCCCTTTTTGAATCTTGTTACGTACTTGACCTCAGTAATTTCCAGTGTTCATGAGTTCCACAGTTTAATTACACTTTATGTGAAAAAATATTTCCTTTTATTCGTTTTGAATTTTCCACCTTTTAATTTAACTAAATAACCACTTGTTCTTGTAATATGAAACAGGGAGAAAAGATGTTTCTGATCTTTCTTCACTGCACCATTATATATACTTATATATGCATTATTTATGCACTTTATATACTTTTACCATGTTCTCTCTTCTCTATCATCTTTCTTAGGTGAACAATTCAATTCTTTACAATCTTTTTCTATATCAGTTTTTTTCCATGCTCTTGATCAATCTCATCAGCCTTCTCTGAACACCCTGCAGTTCTGCAAATCCTTTTTTGAGCTGAGTGATTAGTATTTCACACAGCATAACAAATGAGGCCACACCATTAATTTATATAAAGGCACTTTAATATTCACCATATAATTCACTATTCTATCTCTTGTGCAATCTAACGTCTTATTTTTGTTTTTTGATCACACCTGCACATTGAGCAGAGGTCTTCATTGAGCCGTCTACTCTCACCCCCAGATCCCTTTGAATGGAAATTGAAGTAAGCCTCTCTGAAACTGAAATTAGAATCATATAAATGTAGGGCTGGAAGTAGGGTGGCCCTACATCTGATCATCAGTTGGCAAGAGCAAATGGGACAAATGCCCACTTTTGCCAAAAAATAGGGTGTTCCCTGGAACTTTCTGGGGGAGGGAGAATTTATGCCAGGCAACTCAGGCCAGCCCCATGCTAGGGGGTGGTGCTTGGGGTTCAGGCCAGCTCCATGTGGGGGCAGGGCCTCAGGTGAGCCCCACATGGTGTCCCATTTTCCCTTTGGGAAATATGGTCACCCTAACTAGAAGAGATCTCGAGAGGTCATCTAGTCCATTTCCCCTACACTGAGGTAGGACTAAGTATTATCTAGAGTCTAGACCATCCCTGACAGGTCTGTGGTCTAACCTGTTCTTTAAAACCTCAAGTGTTGGAGATTCCACAGCCTCTCTAGGTTCCAGTGCTTAACTACCCTGACAGTTAAGAAGTTTTCCCTAGTGTCCACCCTAAATTTCCCTTGCTTCAATTTAAGTCCATTACTCCTTGCCCTGTACTCAGCAGATAAGGAGAACAATTTATCACACTGCTCTTTATAACAACCTCTTACACTTTCAGACTGTTATCATGGCCCCCCTCATTATTCTCTTCTCCAGACTTAACAAACCCAGTTTTTTCAGTCTTTCCTCATAGGTCACGTTTTCTAGACCTTTGATCACTTTTGTTTCTCCTCTGGATGTCTACAATTTGTCCACATTTTTTCCAAAATGTGATGCCCAGAGCTGGACACAATACTTCAATTCAGGCCTTATCAGTGCTGAGTAGAGTGGAAGAATGACTTCTTGTGTCTTGCTTACAACATTCATGCTACTACATTCCAAAATTATGTTTGCTTTTTCTGCAGCTATATTACAATATTGACTCATATTTGGTTTGTGAGCTACAATAGCCACCAGCTCTTTTGCAGTACTCCTTCATAGGCAGTCATTTCCCATTTTGTATTTGTACAATTGATTATTCCGTCCTAAGTGTAGTAATTTGCATTTGTCCTTATTGAATTTCATCCTGTTGTCCTCCAGTTTGTCAAGATCATTTTGAACTCTAATCTTGTCCTCCAAAGCACTTGCAATCCCTCCCATCTCAGTATCATCCATAAATTTTATAAGTGTCTCCTCTATCAGAGTGTCCACACAGGGCTGCAGTAGTTTAATTTAGTTAAACTACTAGTGCAAGTTAGTGTGTAGACCTGATCTATTCTAGCCCTGATCTGCACACAAACTAAAGGAGTGGTTTAACTAAAGGAGTGGTTTTTAAATTGTGACCAGGTCTAATCTCCAAGTTTTGTTGGCATAGCTTTGTCAGTCAGGGGTGTGAAACCCTCATTAAACCCTCATGTGAATGCTTTCATTCAGGAGTATAGTGGCCTTTGTTGTAACTTAATCCTTCTCCAAGGAAGAGAACATCCACACAAGTGATTCACATGCTTTACTTTATGCACATTGCCTTCACACCTCTAGTTTATTTGCCTTAACTTTCCTGAGTGTCCCGATGTAGACCTGTGCTTACTTTTGAAAATACCATCTTGCAAACCTAGGAATCACTGCTATTCTGTATTGAAATGAGACTACATGGAAATGTTAGTGACCAGGACTTGGGAGGTGACGCCTAGTAGCTGGAGCAGGAATCATGTCTAATGGTTGGAGCAGGTGTCAGGGACCTGATGTCAGAGCTTACGGTCAGAACTGGGTTACCGGGAGTGAGGCAGGGCTAGGGGCTGTGGGCAAATGCTCTGAGCAGCCACTGAACTGCTGCTGCTGGGCTTAAAAGTCAGAGTACGTCTATGCTGCCAGGACTGTGCTAGCACTGCTGAATTGGTTCTGCAGGGTCAATTGACAGGCAGTGGAGACCCACTCAATCGGTCCCAGGAGTGCTCTCCGGTCGACGCCATAAACCCACCCTGGCAAAAAGTGAAAGGCTGCATCAACTGGAGGGCATTTTCCATTGGCACAGCACAGTGGAGATGCTGCAGTAAGTGAAAGTTAGTAAGTTGACGGGAGATACATAAGCTACACTACGTAGCTTGCGTATCTCTCGTCACCAGCTGCCGGCAGGGTGGACTAGGCCTCAGTGTACTAACTCTACCAACCAAGCAAGTAGTGTAGCTTGGAAGTGAAAATACTAAAAGATAGTGAGAAAATTTGTTCTTGTGAGATAGCAAAACCATTTCCTCAGACCCAGGAAATTTGAGCCATTTGAATAAGAAGCAGAGCGTTTAACTGCTTAGCTGAACTGATGCTATAAATCTTATGAGGTTCTCCTTCAGTGTCATTACAGTCACTTGCATGTTCTAATCCCCATTCTGACACTGACTCACTCTATGATCTTGGGCATATCACTTAACTGCTCTTGTCTGTTTTCACATCAGTAAAATGGAGATAATGGTATTTCAATGACTCACAGAAGTGTTGTTCAAAGGGATTTGAAGATATTAAGTAATACACATTATGACCAACTGAGTGAAACCCTTTATATTAAAGGGAGGCAGCATGGTTTAATAATCAAAGCATATGAGATGTGGGTTTTATTTTTGACTCTTCCATTGACTCACTGTGTGACCTTGGGCAAGTCACTTTATCTCTGAATGTCTCAGTTTTCCCTATCTGTAAAATTAGGATGATAATAATAAGATACTCATTTTTGTAAAATGCTATGAAATTGTCAGATGAAAATTATTAATATTACAACTCACAAATACTGGATAGTTGAAAAATAAAGGTTTTTTGAATGTTTAATGTCATATTATGAAAGTCCTCTTGGCAACATAAGCCTTTAAAACATGTAGCCTTTAAAGCATGTAATTACTTGGGTTTTAAGGAATTGTAAGTTCTCATTTGCACAGGAGGACTCCCTACAAATTCATTTAAACTCATCTCCTATTTGAAGGAAATATAACATGGTTTGTTAGCAATCAAATCAGTTCATAGACCTATAGTATCTCATGGACTGTGACATGCTGTGTAGGAGTATTTCAGGTCTGACTGTGTGATAATTATCAGGAATGAGCAGGAATTGACAGGCAGCTATCAGAATTATCTAGTTTTATTTAAATTCACAATGTGAAGAAATAAAAAGATAGCTAACATTGAGTTAGTCTATAGAATGACAGTGTACCCATAATTCTCTGATTTAGGCCAACAAAGTTAACACTGTTGAGAATCTATTTGAGGATGAAACCTTGCATAACTAATTTAGTGTTTGACAAGCTCTCTCACATCTCAAGTACCATAGAGCAATTTGTGTAGGCAAAGTAACACAGTGGGTTGAGTTCTGGTTTACAGGAACAATTTGTAACAGATCAGAAATGCATTCATTGTCATTTGTAGATTCATTAGCAATATCTCATATTCCAGGCAAGTTGTAACACAGAAATTGTGGCAAGCTGCCAGCTTCCCCCTGTGGGTTTCAACCTTTACCTCTCTTCCTGGGCCAGGGAGCCCCAGCTATCCCATCTCCCCTGGCTGAAGAGGAGCTTCATCTCCTTGTCTGGGAGGGAACCTTCTCTTTTTACTGCCACAAGCCTTCTGGCAGCTTCCTCCTGGTTTTTCCCCCTCCTGCTCTTGGGAAGACAGGGTTTAAGCGCACCTGGCATTGCCCTTCATTGGGTCCAGGTGTCTCTAATTGTCCTGCTGCAGTCTCTCCTCTACCTGCAGGGAAAAGGGCCTTTACCCCTTTAGGACCCACCTACCAGGCCTCGTATACCCTTTGGTGGCCCTCTGGCCCGACTTTACCACATAATATATTAATTCTATTAAAAATATCCATTCCCAGCGGTGAGAGTAGAAAGCAAACCACAAACAACTAGACATACATTCAGCTATTAAATATTACATGAAACCAGTAATAAAACATTTCTTGAGCTAATCACTTTTTTGGCTTTATTTTTCTTATTTAAACACTAAAATCTTGATGTGGAATTTTACAAGGTGAAAAAGGCCATGCTATCCATTTGGCTGATGGTGTTTATGTTTAAACCAAATGTTCTCTTTTCTGCTTCTTCACAGATAAATGGCAAAGAGATACTTTCAGACTGAATTATTTTTTATAGATTAAGAGAACAAGAGAAGAACAGAAGTAAAGTATTTATGAAAGAGTATATAGTTCATTCAGTCTGTGACAGTCTGCTTTGGATGTGAATGCAAAATGGCTGGCTGTCTCTGTAGCCAGCAAAGGGGCATTGCTGGCACATGATGGCATATATTACATTATTACATATATCATATTATTGCCATGTACATTGGCCAAACTAGACTGTTACTACACAAAAGAATAAATGGACACAAATCAGACATAAAAAATGGGAACATCCGTAAACCAGTCAGAGAGCACTTCAATCTCCCAGGACACTCTGTAGGTGACTTGAAAGTTGCCATACTTCTACCAAAAAACTTCAAAAACAGACTTCAAAGAGAAACTGCAGAGCTGGAACTCATATGCAAACTTGACACAATCAGAGTGGGTCTGAACAGGGACTTGGAATGGTTCTCTCATTACAAGAAGTAATTGTCACTGTTCATACATTCTCACCTTCTAATTAATGGTTGTGAATAGGCCTCAGCTACTCTAACTGTATGGACTTTGCTATTACCTACCCCTCCATTGTTGTTCCTTCCCCTTGACTGTGTATGTATGTGTGTGTGTGTCTATATATACACGTGTGTGTGTGTGTGTGTGTGTGTGTGTGTATATAGACACACACACACACACACACCCTATCTGATTTCCATTCCCTGCATCTGACGAAGTGTGTTACAGCCCACGAAAGCTTATGCCTGAAAAAATTTAATTTGTTAGTCTTTAAAGTGCTACAGGACTCTTGTTGTTTTTGCTGTATACAGGCTAACACGGCTACCCCTCTGGAACTTGTGTTTGATAGTGTTAGCAGAGCATAGGGGCTGTCTGCAGCACAGGTAGGAGAAATAGAGCAGGAAATTCATGCTTCTGTAGGGCTGTTTCAAATCTTGTGAGTGAACTTCATGCTGCCTCTGCTTTTCCAGACCCAACACATTTTATGAGCAGGAAGTACTGACAATGGTGGAGTGTATTGATGGATTCTGGGGAGGGGAAGGAGGAAAGTGTGGTGAAATGGTAGGGTGGATCTGGCGGTGATACTGGCTGGACTAAGAGAGAACAGTGAAGGGTGACAGAAAGAGAAATATGGTTTTCACCTTCTTGATCATTTGTTGTAAGGCTGTCCTGGTTTTCCATTCTGAAAGGCAAGAGAGCATGGGACAGAGGAGAAGGCATCCGTTTTCTTCCTGGTTGGTCATCAACCTCCCTTATCCTGAAGCAAAAGAGTTCCCTGCGCCATCTCCCTAACCACAATGTCCCAGTTTTTCATCTGAAAATATGCTCAACAGCTGATCATAGAAGATAGCTACTTAAAGTCCCAATTTCTATTTTGGGCACCAGTTGTCACTGGCTAGTGCAGGTGTGGCCAGATTGCAGGCTAACTGCAACCTATAGAATTCTACAGTGTGGTCAGGACTGCCCTCATCCTTGATACAAAATTCTGGTTTGCAGGCCTAGATCTTCAAAAATATTTAGGCACCTAACTCCCATTGATTGAGGATCTGGGCCTTAGTGACTGCAGGTCCCAGCATGCTATGCTCCATCTTTTTCTGAATATTAAGGACGATGATAGTAGCAAATAGATTTATTTATGTGCAGTCCTTGGGGCAAGTGGCCAATATGGTTCTTGTTGGGAAACTGTGAGTGCTTCTTCTGTGAATTTGCATTGGGAGTTTTGTACACCTTTCTAATTTTCTTCTCTGAAGAGGCCTCTAAGTATAATACAGATTGTGCTGCTGCAGGAATCTTAAGAAGTAAGAGAAGCCAGTTCACTGAAAAAAACAGTTCTTCCAACAACAGATCAGCTTGTTTCTGCTGCACATCGATAAGCTCTTTCACCAGACTCAGAAAGGTGAATATAGTGTATAGAACAAATATGGATCTCCAATCTAGAATTCATTTGTGACTTGCAAAAGTGAAAAGCATTTGCTTATCAGTTGTTCCAGAGGACTAAGCAGACTAAGGAATTCTTCTCCATCTGACTGGCATTTATTTGGTTACCAGTCCCTTTTTACATGGGACAGTCCCAGGTTAAGCTGCATTGGTTTCATGGAGCTAATTGAGTATCCTAAATGTGTCCCAATCCTGTCCTTCAGGCTACAGCTCATTTTTATAGACTAAATAAGAATTGTATAGAGGGAAGTAGCCCACACTTTCCATTGTATTGGTCTGTTTTGTTTGCTACACCACTTCAACTCCATCTGTGCTAGCCATGTTAGAAGCCCTTGAGTTGACTTGGGAGAGTTCTAAGCATTGTGTCAAATAGATTTGCTTTGAGCACTAGACAGAATTTACACATTGCGGTTCTCCGCAAGTGCAGTCCCACTGGCAGTAAAAACAATGGACACTGAAGTGTAGAGAGAGAGAACTTTTACCACTGTCACCTACATCTCCTCTGAATGGCTGCATCAGTGGAGAATTATGGATTTGAATTTTCCCAGTGTAGACAAGGTCTAGCAGTGTCCCATAGACAATATAACTCCTAATAGATAGCAGCAGTTCACCAGTCTTGGAAACAAGTTCACAAGAACATACTTTACATGCAAACCAATGCACAGACACACAAACAATGACCTGGGCTGCTAAGAGTCTCTTGAAAAAAACTTTTGACACTGAAATCTCCATATCTGGATTCTGAGCAGAAGAGACAAGATAAGCTTTACAGTGAGAAAACAGAAGCCACTCCCTTGTGTTCTAATGAGCATAAATTGATAATAAAATCTTGATAAAAGAATTTGGTGATCAGCCTAGCAAAATTACTTGTCGACAGACTAATGGGAAAAAAAGTCAGGTATCCTTGTTCTTTATACACAGAACTTTAAACATATTGTTACCCACAAATGAATGGCTAAGGCCTAGATCCACAAAGGGACTTAGGTGTTGCAAGGCTCAGCATCACAACCCCTAACTTTGGGATGACAAGAAAATACCTGGAATCCACAAAGTCTGAGTTAGGTGTCCAGGCTCCTTATACAATGAATGGGGAGACAGAGGTGCCAAAGAATGGGCTGCTCCCTGCCTAAGCTAGCCAATAGAAGATGCCAACAAGAAGGATGTGTTCTAATCTTGCCCTTCTCACAGATTTAGGTATCTACTTCTTGGGATCCACAGAAATGAATCCTCTCCAGGAGCTCAGTGCCTAAGCCATTTTTTTCAAGAAATGCTGGAGGAGGTGGTGATGGTGGTGGTGCCTCCATTTTAACTTTTAGCCCTTGCCACCTAAATATCGTTGAGGATATGATCCTTAGTCTCCTTGTTCGATGTTGGAACAACCTCATAAATCTTTTATCTGTGGTGTTAAACTAGATTAATTTACAGTGGTGTAAAATACTAGAGGGGACAAAGTCCCACATGCTCTTAGTGTGTTATATTAGCATTCATATTCATATTAGCTGTGTGCATTTGCCAGTGCAGCAGGATGAATGTGATAGACCTATGGTTTTCTCCTTCCTTAAAATGGAAATCAGTGGAGTTATTCCTGATTTACACTGGTTTAAGGGATATCAGAACTGGGCCCACAGTTCCTGACGCAAACAGCTAACATTTTAAAAAGGCAATAGCCATGAGAAAGCATCAAAAGCTGAGCAGGGAAGTTTATTATGCATCATGTTATATCTATCATTTACATTTTAATGTAATGTTATATTTTCATTCTGCATCTCTTGTCTATGTTAACACTACATGCTTGGGAAAGGGGAGGAGGGTATGACTTACAAAAGTGGTACATTTTTAAGGGGGATGTGAAAGAGGAGAGGGATATTTGCATTAGCTAGGAGATAGATGAGATGACATGATAAGTCTTCTTCTGTCCCTAATTTCAAACATATTTTTGAATGTAAGTGTTCTAGTAAATTATTTCTATTCAACTTTAAATTGGCCATTTAATACTATAGTTACATAATTTTATATGGTTTATTTATAATCTTTTTTCAATGTACAATTTTTTTTAAAAGGCAGATAGAAGATTCCTTTTAACTGTATTCATTTTGTAGTATGTTATGGTAATCTCAGCCTATTTCATGTTATGCTGAAGTGAGCTAATGCCTCATATGCCTTAATGCAACCTTGAGGCACTGCTGGCTAGTTAATTTATGTGACACTTCATAAATGGTTCCCAGGTATTGTCAAGCTGCCCTATGGGAAGGTCATTAAAGGGTCTAGTGCTGAGCTTCTTCAGTTCAGGTTCCAGTTGCAGGAACAGATTCAAAATAGCAATGCCCAACTTGTGGTTTTCAAGATGTCTGATGCAGCGAGTCTGTTGCTGCTCATTTTTAACCATTTGAATGGTATCTACTCAAACCCAACCACACTCAGTGCTGTGACACCTCCCAGGGTTTGTGCAGCCTGCCAAAGACAGGCTAAAATAGTCTTTTTGTTTAATTATGTTTAAATGGATTCTTTTCTGATTTCTCTTTTTCTTTTCTGGAAGAGGAGAAGGGTGAGGGGGAAGGCATGCACTTTGTGACTGGTGAGTGTTTAAAGAAAAGAGCATTCCAATTGCCACCTCTGAAATCATGCAAAGTCATGCAAAAGAGAAAAGTAGGAGAATGAAGAGGGGAAATGAAAAAGTAAGAGAATATAGAAAGGAAAAAATAAAACTTACCATTTCCAAAAGTCTTTTCTCTGATAGCTCATGACCATTTCAATGGTATCCACCCAAAGTACCAAGTACCCACTCTACACTCTAGAGTAATAATAGTCTAGATTTCTGAAGCACCTTTTTTCTTTCCCCTTCAGTAGATAATCCTGCTAGTTGGGGTTACTGTTGCCATCACCCTAACAGAAGGTTCAGCAGGGAGGGACATGACTGACTGAGGCAAACCTCACACACAGAGCACTCTACTTGGTGGGCTGTGGTGCCCAGACACCCTGCTGCTGCAGATCTTTAGGCTGGCGGTGGCCTCACTGTTTTGCATCTTGCTGTTCCCTAGGTTACTAGATGTAGTATAAGGTCTGGTTCATGAGGAAGTAAACCTAAATGCAGCAAAGGACTTAAAGTATTTATTGTAGTACACTAGCACCAAGGAGCCCTAGTCATGGACCAGGACCTCATTGTGCTAGGTACTGTACAAACCCAGAACAAAAACAGAACAAAACAAACAATAACCATACAGACAAACCCTGCCCCAAAGAGCTCACAATCCAAATATAAGACAAGAGATGGATACAGAGAGATCAATGGGGGAGTACAAGGAAGCAATGAGATGGAATCAATCAGCATGGTAGCCAGTAGTCTCAGCACATCAGCAGCCTAACTGTTGTCATGTTTTTTGTAGGCAACATGGCAAAGAAGAGTTTTGAGGAGACTTTTGGAGGTGAGTGATGATGTAGCTTTGCCCCTAGACATGAGGGGCAGCATGGAAGAAAAAGAAGATGCTTGTCTGAAAATTTCATAAGTGGGCAATAGAAGCTAGCACCATGGGCTGATCAGAGGCAGAAGTCAGCATCTCAATAGTGAATGAGAGCTGATAGGTACATTGGGGATTGACAGTAGATTCTGCTTAATAGTAATCCTGATATTAGCAAATTCTGGATAATAGCAACATGGTTGGCAACCAATCCCAAACCATTAACATTAATGTTACTGGGATTCCAATATAGAAAATGGCATGCAACTTATTAGCAGCTTGCTTTTCTTAAGAAAAGCCACACCTGCAGGCAGATTTATGAGTCTGCAGCCAGGGAGGGAAATGGTAGAATGTACTAAGCACCCTCCACCCCCAGGGAAGGAAGTGCTGGGATATGAGACACACCCCCTACAGGCAGGTTTGGAAGGCTGCAGCCAGGGAAAAGGAGAGCTGGGACCTGTGCTGGGGTCTGTCTTCCCTGGCTGCAGCCCAGCAAACCTGCCTGCATGCATGGACTGCACAGGAAGTAAGGGGCTGCAGGCGGGGAGAAGAATGCTGTTGGCCAGAACGTAGCAAAAAAATTAGCTGCAGCCTGGATATCAGAGCTGCAGCATACTTCTCCCTGCACTCTTTAGGCTGCACCATGCTGGGGCACTGCTCACAGGGAAGGAAGCACTGGGAGATGCTGAACTCTGACCCCTGGACAGTACAAGGAGAGGTACAGTGCAGCCATATGGGCCCCCAGCATCCCTGTTCCCTGTAGAAAGCCCTGGCATTCAGAATGGGCAGAAGGACACAGGTCTGAAGTAGAGTTGTCAGTGATCTGTGAGTTGTCAGTGTAGAAATGGTAGTTGAATTTATTTTTGCAAATTACATTACCCAGAGATAGGGTGTAAAGGAAGAAGAGAAGGGGACCAAGGACAGAGCCCTTGGGAATCTGCACAAAAAGGACACTCTGTGAAAGAGTGATTATAGAGGTAGAAGGAAAATCAGGAGAGGACAGAGTCACAGAAGCCAAGGGTGATACAAGAAATTTTTAAACCTGCACTAGCCCACATAAGGAGACCAGAGCCAGAGACAGCAGTTAGCTACACAACTGAAAATCAAGCAGAGAGGGATAAAAACAGCAATGACAGTATCATAATGATTAGGTATGAACAACAATATAGTTAATTTTAAGTTTAAGGCTTCTGCTAAGTAGTAATTAAAGATAGCTCAGAGTAACTTTAGTTAGAAATCCAAAATGGTAGCTGATGATGCCATCAGGGTTAACATGGGAAAGACTAAAACAGGCTTGAATTTTGAGGAGAAAGAGTGAGAGGTTAAGGAGAAGAGTAAGGGAGAAGATAAGTGAGTGTGAAGGATATCAGGAGATGGGATGACATGGACCAAATGGAGGGGTTGGAGGAGGACCATTAATTGGAGGGGTGAAAGACAGACTGCTAAGCATTAATTTATTGTGGGATGATCTCAGCATTAATGGATTTATTTGAGTAGGCTGCCCATTGATTTGGTGTGTTTGTTGTGTGTGGGGGGGGTAACTTGAATTAGCAGCTCATAGTATGAGGTCAGATACTTTAGCTCCAAACAAAGGGGGTTACCTGTCCTAGGGAGAGACCAGGCAGAAGTAGGCACATCTTGAAGGTAGCACCAGTGTAGTTTGACATGATGAGTAGGCTTAGTCCTGGTGTTAGTAGGTGTAAAGTAAAGTTTTTGGCTACGTGTTGTGGCAAACTGCTGGCTTCCCCCTGGTGGGTCCCGCTTTTTACCTCTTTTCCTGGGCCAGGGCGCCCCCAGCCACCCCGTCTCTCCTGGCTGTAGAGGAGCTTTGTCTCCTGGTCTGAGGGAACCTTCTTCTCCTACTGCCACAAGCCTTCTGGTAGCTTCCTCCTGGTTTATTCCCTCCTCCTCATAGGAAGACAAGGTTTAAGTACACCTGGCATCGCCCTTCATTGGGTCCAGGTGTCTCTAATTGCTCTGCTGTGCTTTCCCTTCTGCCTGCCGGGTGGACAGCTTTTTCGAGCTCTCCGGTCTGGCCTTGGCTTTTCTTTCTTTTTTTCCTTTCTTTTCCTTTCTGCAGCTGCTTTTTGGGGGGACCCTGCTGCCAACACCGCTTGAGGACTCTGCTGGTGTGCCTCCCTCCCAGCCGGGAGGGAGGGGGTGAGTGTGTGCCCTTTTCATCTCCACCCCCCCCCCACCCAGCCGCTATCTCCACCATCCCCCACGGCTGCTTCTCCCAAGGCCAGCACCGGCTGCCGAAAGGCTCCTTCCCCCTCCCTTGGCAGGCTGCCTTTTCTCCCTCTCTTGCTGCCGTGAGACCCCCTTCCCCTGTTGCTGCCGCCCCTGCTCTGCCCCCTGTGTTTGGGGGCACCCCTGTCCCTTCTTTCCCCCTCCCCTGCTGCTGCCCCCCGCCCGGGGCCCTGACCCTTCCTTCCTTCTCCCCCACCGCTGCAGCTCCCCCCCCACTTTGACCCCTGTGCTCTGGCAGCACCCATGGCCCTCCCCCCCTTTAATTGACCCCCCTAATTTCGTTAGCCCCCCCCTTCACACACTGCACCTCCCCTCCCGAGTTCATCTAACTCCGCCCCTCCCCCAGTGCAGCCAGAGAGGACGCCGAGGCTCCATCTTGGGCTGGTGAGTGAGCGGCCCCTGCCTGGCTTGACCCCCTGTCTCTCCCCTCTGCTGGTGCCCTCCCCCCCTGCTTCCAGCCTAGCGGGGAGGAGCGGTAACCCCCCCCTTCTTCTTCCCCTTCCCACTCCATCCCCTTCCTCCCCCTTCCACTCCCCTCCCCGTTACTCTCCCTCCCTTTCCTTTACCACCCCCCCCCCGGACAACCGTCCCCACCCCTTCCCAAGATGGCGGATGTGCCTGAGACCGGGACCCCCCTTGTAGACGCCCCCGCCCCCCCCTCTTATCCCTGCCTGCAACAACTGGCCCTGCCCCCCCCCGCTGAGCTGCCGGGAGTCACTCCCCAGGTGCCGGCGAAGGACAACTCTGGTGGGGACGCCAGGGATCCTGCTGTTGCCACGGCTCCCACCCCCCCTAATCCGGGGGTGCACCCTCGGTCGGGAGAAAGAACCAGGGGGGTATCTATCCCCTCCTGCTGTCCCTTCCACCAGCTCTGGGGGCGGCAGCACCCACAGGGCGTATGCCCAGGTGGTCGCAGGCCCCCCGCCTGCCGCTGCCAAGACACCTGCCGTGACCACCACCTCCAGCACCATCCCAGGTGGCCGGGGCCCCTTCCCCACCCTCACCAGGAAGCATGAGGTCCGGTGCCTCCTGGTGCCTGCCTCGCCCAACGTGGAAACCTACGTGCGGGCGATGGCGAGGGTGGTGGGGCCCACGGCTGTGGTGGCGGCCTCCCATATGTACGGCAAGGTGTTCTTTTTCCTGACCACGGAGACCGCCGCCCAGGAGGCGGTGGAGACGGGCCTGGCGGTGGGGGGCATCCACGTCCCCGTGGAGCCCCTGGAGGACCTGGGCATACGGGTGGTCTTGTCCTCCGTTCCGCCCTTCCTCCCCAATGCCGCCCTTCTGCCTCTCCTTGCCTCCCTGGGGAAGCCCCTCTCCACCATCAGCCCGCTTCCCCTCGGCTGCAAGGACCCCGCCCTTCGCCACGTCCTATCTTTCCGCTGGCAGGTACAGCTGCAGCTGCTGCCGGCAGTGGCGCGGGGCGGGGAGGCGCTCGAGGGGTCATTTCTGGTACCCCACCAAGGGGCCCAGTACCGGGTCCATTATACTACGGGGGAAGCCCGGTGCTACCTCTGCCGGGCGATGGGGCACGTTCGGAGGGACTGCCCTTTGGCCCGGCAAGGAGGGAGGCCCGGGACCCCTGGGACCCAGAAGGGCGCCAGCCAGACCATTGGCGGCGCCCCAAGCAGCCGTCCAGTCCCTGTGGCCGCCCCCCCTCTGCCAGCAGTTGTCACCTGCGCTCGGGCCCCGGGGGCGCCCCCCCCGGCTCGCCCGGGTGAGCTGACGGGCCCAGCTGATGCCCGGAGCAGTCTGGCGGGGCCTGCGAAGGGGAGGGAGCCAGGGCCGGAACCGTCGGGCATCGGAGGGGGCATGCCCCAAGTGGAGGCGTCTCCTTCCCCTGCAACCCCACCTCTGCTCTCCCACACCCTGACTCCCATCCTCTTGCCCCCTGCCTCTGCCCCCGCTCCCCGACCCTCCACCTCGGAGGGTGGGTGCTCGTACTATTTTATTTAAACAAAAGCATGTAATAAGCATTAGATAATTAAACCACATTAATCTACATAAAAATGGCAAATAACACATTAAAAAACCTATAGCGACTCAATATTACAATAAAGGGCTTCAGTTCTTATCATATCCTACATACACCAACCCCACATACACATGCCGCATTCCAACTTTACTTCTTTAAACATTCCTTATTAAATCCTACATACATCAACCCCTCGTACATAAGCCACATTCCCAAAACTTTGATTCCTTAAAACATTCCAAAAATCCTTCAAGTGCAACACCAGCACCACCACAACCACAATCCCTCTTCGCATGCCCAACCCAGAGGAAAAACCTCAGTGCCAATCTCAGTAGGGTCCGCCCACCGCTCAAGACTCCCCTTATGGGGGTCACAAATTCAAACAAAGGGAACCAAATGGGGATATCGAGCAAAGAGCTCCAGACAGGGCCCACTGCTCCCGGAAGGTGTCTAGGGAGCCAGCGGATTCCGCCCAGAGGAACTCCACCCGGATACGTGAACAAATAGAGGAGCAAAAATAGGCCCGACAGTCGCAGTGCCCTCCCTCGGCCAACTTTCTCTCCCTGGTGTTATAGATGGCCGCCTTGGCCAGGGCTAGGAGGAGGTTGACGAGGAGGTCTCGCAACCTCGTGGGCCTCCGAATGGGGTGCGCATAAATAAACAGGTGGGGAGAAAAGTGCAACCAGAACCTCAACAGGAGGTTCTGGAGGAGCCGGAAAAGGGGCTGCAGCCTGGCGCACTCTAGATAGGCGTGTGCTAGGGTCTCCCTCTCGCCACAAAAAGGGCAGGTGTCAGGGCGAGGGGTAAACCGTGCCAGGTATACGCCCATGCTCACGGCTCCGTGAAGGAGCCGCCAACCAATGTCCCCGACAGGCCACGGGGTCAGGGTAGAGTAAAGGCTGGCCCACCGGGGGTCTTCGCCCTCCACAGATGTCATTAGGTTCCGCCATTTAGTATCTGGGCGGGACGCGAGGGCGGGGAAGTGAAAGGTATGGAGTATGAGAGTATATAGGTGATTTCTGGGCGCGGTTCGAAAGAGAACCGGCCGCAACTCAAACAACCGGCTTGGGGCATAAGGAGGGAGAGGCTGAAGGGACTCATAGACTCATAGGTCAGAAGGGACCAATATGATCATC
>ML675614.1:44223043-44249536 GCA_007922155.1 Mesoclemmys tuberculata
TCCGCGAGACCTCTCCGAGCTGCCGGTCTTCTACCAGGACCTCCTCCAGACCTGGAGGCTCATCTCGGCTCCAGGCCCCTTGCGGTCACCGAGGGGGAGGATCTCCTCGCAGAGCCCCTGCTACACAACCCCCAGCTGTGTGTGCAGGTGGAGGAGGCTCCCTCGGTGCGACGACGGTTGGTCCTGGCAGGAGTCACCAGGGTCGGAGACCTCCTGCACTACGCCAGGGGGGCCTGGGTGGACCCCCATGCGCTGGATCGGCGTATGGGGCTCTCCACCCCTCGAACCTCCCGACGCGTACTCCAGGAGGTGAAGGCAGCCTTGCCCCCCACTGCTTTGATGTACCTCGAGCGGGTCCTGCAGGAGGGTTCTCCCCGCCCCCCCCTCAGCCCGAGCCCTCCGGTGCTTACCATCGGGCCTCTGCCCCGTGAACCCCCTCGGCCCTCCCATCCTTATGCCCCAAGCCGGCTGCTCGACCTGCAGCCGGCCCTCTTCTAGACCGTGCCTAGGGAACACCTGTACACGCTCGTGCCTCACACCCTTCACTTCCTCGCCCTCGCATCCCGCCCAGACACCAAGTGGCGGGACCTCTTAACACCCTTTGAGGGCGAGGATCCCCGGTGGGCCAGTCTGTATTCCACCTTGACCCCACGGCCCGCCGGGGACATCAGTTGGCGGCTCCTTCATGGAGCCGTGAGCACGGGCGTGTACTTGGCGCGGTTCACCTCCCACCCTGACACCTGTTCCTTATGCGGCGTGAGGGAGACCCTGGCGCACGTGTACCTAGAGTGCGCCAGGTTGCAGCCCCTCTTCCGGCTCCTCCAGAACCTCTTGTTGAGGTTCTGGTTGCACTTTTCCCCGCACCTGTTCATCCACGCACACCCCATCCGTGGCCCCACGAAGTCGCGGGACCTCCTCGTCAACCTCCTCCTAGCCCTGGCCAAACTAACCATCTACAGGACCAGGGAGAGGAGGTTGGCAGGGGGGGCTCCCTGCGACTGTGGGGCCTATTTCCGTTCCCTGGTTAACTCACGTCTCCGGGCAGAGTTCCTCTGGGCGGCGTCCGCTGGCTCCCTGTACACCTTCGAGGAGCAGTGGGCGCTGTCTGGGGTTCTCTGCTCGGTGTCCCCTTCTGGCTCTCTCCTTTTAAACCTGTAACCCTCACGCCCCTTCCTGGTTTTCTCATTTGTTGTCCCACATAATTAGTTGGACCCGGGTCCAGTGGCTCCACCCTTAGGCTGGGGGGGGAGCTCTTAGCGGTGGGTGGGCTCGTGCCCACCCACCCCGGATTCCAAATAGGAGCACCCTTGCATAGCCATCTGGCCTGACCCTGTCACACAGCCTAAACACCACTATTCTGATGTAACTGACTCCATGTCTGAGGATTGCACTGATTAAGCTATATTGGTGTCTAAACTTATGTAGCAAAAGTGGTACAAAAGCATGTGCAGACAAGTCCTAAAACTCAGTTTGGAAAGACTAGATTTCTCTCTGTAATGTCAGTAAACATTGATTTCACCATACACACACAAACTACGAAAAATATTTCCATCTATAAACAATTCAAACTTATAAATAGGCAAAGTAAGAAAAATGCTGCTTAAGATCTTAGAATTTGATTTAAGGATATTTACTTCATATGTTTTGACATGTGATATTGACAGTTTAAGCTTTAACTTTGAATCTTAATGTCTACTGTAATTGAATAATCGTCTGGCCCTCTGATAATTTTGTGCAACAGTGAAAATTTAAATCAATAAAAACCAGGGGAAAACGTTTAAATTTTGTGCAACTGAAAATTTAATTAGCTAAAAATACCAAAAAAGGTGAACAATAAACATTGATACTCTGTTTAATGATTGAGAAACTGGTTTTGTTGTGCTAGGGTTTTTCCCATTAGTTATTTTATACAAATTTTATAGTGAATTTTCCATAAACTGGTTACAAAGTAGTTTAAAGACATTAGATCCAGATAAAACCATGTGAGATTCCTCAAAAGTGGTCCTATGTGTCTGAATTTTTTATTTAGGGGGGAGGGGCTCTGTTGCATGGAAAATACCAACTATTTAAAAAATTTATATCTGAAGTGGAATTTTTCCAAGTTGATACTGACTAACAGTGACTTAAAACAAATTTTATTGGACTGAGCTGCCTGGCTCCAAAGTAGGTCTTGCACCTGATTTGTCCAGTGACTTGGAGGAAGGTACTGCAAGGTGGATCAAGCAAAATGTATAACCTACAAATCTACAAGGTAAGGCTGAAAAGTCTTGCCTCTCAGGGTAACAGACCACCTTAGAGAAGACTGACAGTCCAGAATCTCCAGAACTGGCCACCTTGGGGAGAGGAAGTCACAGCATCAGCAAATAGACTCCTCTAGCCTTTGAAAAATCTCTTCCTGCATCCCAAGAAGGCCTTCTAGTGAATGGGGATCTGCTGGCACAGCACTTCCATCTGCTTCCTTGTTTGCAGTTCCAGCTCCTTCTGAGTCCAGAATACTGTGTGGGAATTGCAGAGTTCATGAACATGCTTTCATTTTAAGTATGTTATTTATCCTTCCTCAATATCCTTTGAAACTGTTCCACTTTGGATAAACAATTAGAGAGTCATTGGAGTAGAAAAAATAGATGTTGGGTGTCTTACCTCCCACGTATGTGCTCTTACCACCAAACTATAGAGTAATTGTCTCACACTTTCTAGCCCAGTCACTAAGTATGTACCCAAAATAAAACCGTTTCAACAGGAGAGACTGAGGGAGCTCCACATAAGAATATCTCATAGCCCAGTGGTTAGAACCAGGCCCAAAGGCAGCAATTCCGGGCCCCTAAAAAGGGATGGCTGAGATACAAGTGGGCTTCTGCCAGAAGTTTTTATTTATTTATTACGCGCTATGCAGGTTCCCAAGCAGCTAAGGAGGCAGCATCTGCTATTCAGCTTCCCAGGTCCCTTGGACTCCCCAGCAAGATCACTGAAGAACCCAGGAAGCTGAGTATCAGATACCTCCTCAACTGCCCAGGAACCTGCACGGCGTATAATGAGTAAGCTCAGCTCAGAGGAGGGGCAGAAAGTGCAAGTAGAGGGGGTGTAGAGGAGAGAATACATATCTATCCTCCCATCCAGTTGGCCCCTTTTAAATCACTAGGCCATAGGGCAACTGCCCTCCTTGCCCCCCACATTGGCAAGCCTGGTTAGAACACTGTTCTGAGAGGTGGAAGACCCCCTGTTCAAATCCTTTTCCTCCCCATTAGGCAGAAGGGTAATTGAACCTGGTCTTCCTCATCCTCGATGAGGGCTTTGACTATTGGGCTAAATATTAGCACCACCACAATTTTTGAATGATGCCAATCTTCCCACATTTTGTGGATCATCCTTGGGCCTCTGCTAGAGATAGGCATCTGGACACCTAGAGGGACACAGCAGTGTGCCTCGCCAGAGGAAGAAGCGTAGGCACTTAGGGAACTTTTACAGCAAAGTTTAGGCACCAAATGAATTTAGGCACCTACAGGTTTGGCAGCAGCTGAGCGGGGATTTTCTGGATTGCACTGATTCTTAAATCTGGGGTTTAGGCATCTGAGTCCTTCTGTGGATGTGGGCCTCTGTGCATAGTGTAGATATCTAAATTTATTTCCTAAATTTAGTTTTATTGCAGAATGCTCAGTTAACAGCAAAAAAGACAATAACAGTAGAAGTAGAGAGATCATTTTATCATTTTATTTGGCACTGGTTTGACTGCTGCTGGAATACTGTGTCCTGTTCTAATGTTTACAATTCAAGAAGAATGTTAATCAAATAGTGAGGGTTCAGAGAAGAATCATGAGAATGATTAAAGGATTGGGAAATATACCTCAGTGATAGACCCAAGGAGCTTAATCTATTTGCCTTAAAGAGAAGTTTAAGGGGTGACATGATTACAGTTTGTCAGTGCCTATATGGGGAACAAGCATTTGATAATAGTCTGTTCAATGTAGTAGAAAAACAGAGAACATGATCCACTGGCTGGAAGTTGAAGCTAGACAAATTCAGACTGCAAATAAGGCATTCTTTTTAACAATGAGTGTAATTGACCACTGGAACAATTTACCAAGGGTTATGGTGGATTCTCCATCACTGACCATTTTAAAATCAAGATTGGATTTAAAAGACATGCTGTAGGAATTATTTTGTGGAAGTTTTGTGGCTTATAGAGGAGGTCCAACTAGTTGATTACACTGGTCTCTTCTGGCCTTGGATCTATGAACATATGGTACACAGGACCAGATTACAAAAGGAGTAAATGTTTTGTGTCAGACATGGTATGAAGTATAAATAACCATATAAGCAAAAATATTTGTATTTAGAGACGTGATTTAGTCAGTATGGAGAGTGGTTTATGTGCAAGGCAGGATTTTGGACTAATTTTTTTTTAGAATAGTTTAAAAACCTTTTTTGGGGGAGGAACTTATCTAAGTAGCTGTTCTGGAGCGTGTATCCAGTGCAAATAATAAATACATAGTGTATCAGGAATGTAACTTATTAGTTATCTATTGAGCTATTGATATATTGAAATGAATTGTGAATTAGTTGGCATCTTTTCACCAAGTCCTAGATGCATATAAAAATCAGCATTTAATTTTTGTCATCAACATGAACAGGCTCATATTTTATCAGGAAACCAAACTGCATACGGTTTGCAAATTTGTAACTATCAGTTAACACTCTAAGAATCTTTGCCTTCAGCAACCAGAAAAGGGGCCTAATGAATCCTTTGCAACAAACTAGCACTTCCTGTTGACTTTCCAGAACTGTTCAGTAAAATTAATCAGTTCTGTGAAACTGCTTTAACTGTTCTAACAAAGCAGAGATAGAGGCATGCAGTACCTTAGGGCACGCTCTTTAAGAATTTAAATCTGCAGCATTAACAGTCATAGGATTCTAAACACCATTATTGTTTACTTAGCAGCATAAGAGATACACAAGTATAGATAAAATAATAAACACCTCTATATGCATTTGCTTGCCTCAATTTCCTCACCATTCTGGGGAGTTCTTTGGGCTTGGGCAGAATACTCTAGAGTGTCCAGGATCCTTCTTCTGCAGCTCATGGCTTCTCTTCAGAATCATGAAGCCTCTCGCCTTCTCTAGGTCAGCTGCCTATCTCTCACTTTGGCTGGTCCCACAGTTGAACAAGATACATCTGCTACAAAAAGTATGTCCTTCTCTCCTGCCTATAGCTTTCTGCATCTTTGGCCTGTGAGTCCCTCAAATTTATGTTTCCTTACCATCATCTACAAGACTAGGGAGAGGAGGTTGGTGAGTGGGGGCACTCTGCGACTGTGGGCCTACTTCCATTCCCTTATGCACTCACACATCTAGGCAGAGTTCCTCTGGACAGCATCCACTGGCTTCCTTGACACCTTCCAGGAGCAGTGGGCGCTGTTCTCTGCTCGGTGTCTCATTCTGGTTTTCTTCATCTGACCCTGTGACCCCAATGCCCCTTCCTGTTTTTTCATTAGTTATCCTCCGTACTCAGTTGTATTCTGGGCTCAGTGACTCCTCCCCTTGGGCTGGGGGAAGGACCTTGAGCAGTGGGTTTCTTTGTTACTCTGCTAAGGATTTTCTACTCCCCTTCCTTTCAGAGAACTTGGAGGGACTAATTTCTCACAGCTTCAGCCAGCCCATTGTCCCGATATATTTCCCCTGGAATAGACAATCATTAAGGTTTAACAACCAACCACTGTTTCTGGTCTGGCAGACAAACTAGAGCCCCTCTCAGCATATGGTGAATTCCACAGCCACAAAGAGGCATTCCATGAAACAATCTTCATAACATCAACCAGAATTCATAAGTTGTACATAAATCAATTCTCCAAATTGTCACTGTCTCAAATAATAATAATGCAACAATTTTAAATTTAGTGAGGTCTTTCTATTTATTGATGGAGTCTTTGCCTACAGGATGATTCATTTTCTACCAGAATGAAATCTTGCTGTGCTACAAACTTGATAGCATAACTTAGATCTATTTTAGATTAGTAGATATACACTATATACACCTAATTTTCAAAGAAAAATAATTTTACATACTTTTCCCCTCCCAACATTGGATTTCTTCTCTCTACACTTGCAATCATCATTGACCAAAAAGGATGGAACTTCCCTTCTGAGATATTAAATGCTACTTCTAACCCATCTACAGAGATAATTGAAAGTAAAATGAGCCATTCCTTTTCACAGGTGTTGAGCAAGCTTCCTTCATAGAGCTGTCAGGCCTACTGGTGTGAGAGTGGGAGTTTAGGCTCAGGAGATGGAGTGCTAATTGAAGGCTATATTCCTAAGCTAGCTGCCTTTTTTTTAGTGTCTTCCTTATGTAATGCACGTATAGTAGTCAAAGGATGCTATACGAAAATGGAAATGCAACACAGCCATGTGTACTAATCTTATCTTTCACAAGTAAGGCCTCATTCTTCCCAGTGCAGGAAAAAACAGCAGAGTTTCTTCCATTTGGGGCAGAAGGTAGTTGTCCCACATGTGGAAGAAGTCAGAATTCCTCTCCCATAACCTGTAATTCCCCCCATACTCTGAAGATCTCAGGGAATTACCAGAGAAGAGCATCCACCAGTTAGAGATACATTCTAAAATCAATCCCTGATGGGCCATGTCCCATTGTAGGCAATATTAAGGCTGTTCCAGAACTTCACTCCTCTGATGGTTTGAAACTTTTGTCTAATTTTAAGCCTAAACTTGTTTATGGTGAGTTTATATCTATTTGCGCTTCTGCCAACAATGGCACTTAAATAACTCTTTTCCCTATCTGGTTTTCATCCCTTTGATGTTGTGACCTGTCCATGCCTAGGGTAGCCACCTGAAAATGCCAGGGTCAGGGTAAGCTGTAAAAGGAGAGCAGATCTGCCAGCAGATTGCGGGAAGTGATTATTCCCCTCTATTTGGCATTGAAGAGGCTGCATTTGGAGTATTGTGTGCAGTTTTGGGCCCCCCACTACAAAAAGGATGTGGAGTCCAGCAGAGGGTAACAAAAGCGATTAGGGGCTGGAGCAAAAGACTTAGGAGGAGAGGCTGAGGGAACTAGGCTTATTTAGTCTGCAGAAGAGATGAATGAGGGGGGGATTTGATAGCAGCCTTTGACTACCTGAAAGGGAGTTCCAGGGAGGATGGAGCTAGGCTGTTTTCAGTAGTGCCAGATGACAGAACAAGGAGCAGTGGTCTCAGGTTGCAATGGGTGAGGTTTAGGTTGGACATTAGGAAAAAGTTTTTCCATTAGGAGGGTGGTGAAGCACTGGAATGGGTTAACTAGGGAGGTGGTGAATCTCCATCTTTAGAGATTTTTAAGCTGTGGCTTGACAAAACCCTCGCTAGGATTATTTAGCTGACGTTAGTCCTGCTTTGAGCAAGGGGTTGGACTAGATGACCTCCTGAGATCCCTTCCAACTCAAATATTCTATGATTCTCCCAGCACTGGTGGGTGACACTGAAGTCAGAGTTCCCAACCAGCCATAAACAGTGCTTCTGATTCTCCACACTGATTATCAAGAAGCCAAAATAAAAATATACACAGGCCCCCTTTACTGCATTTCAGTCTCTGGCTCCCAATCAGCTACTAGGTCCAGTAAAGAGATCAGTTATTTAAAACTCTATGCTCTTTACCAAAAAGGTTTTTCCTGACCCCAAAGGGTCAGCCACAGTACCAGATGAATATAAGTTTGGCTCTTACCCAAAATACCACACTGCCAGCCAATCCTTTTTAACTAAAAATGAAAGGAGTATTATAGAAAGAAACAAAGAAATGTTAAAGGATTAAAGCAATCAGATACATACAAGTGATTTGAAAGTCCATATTGTGACCTGTCCGTGCCCAGGGTAGCCCACTGATAATGCCAGGGTCAGGGCAGGCTGTAAAAGGAGAGCAAATTCTCCCAGCACTGGTGGGTGACACTGCAGTCAGACTTCCCAACCAGCCACAAACACTGCTTCTGATTCCCCCACACTGGTTATCAAGAAGCCACTATGCAAATACACACAGCCCCCTTTACTGCATTTCAGTCTCTGGCTCCCAGACTGACACTAGGTCCAGTAAAGAGACCAGTTATTTAAACTCTATGCTCTTTACTAAAAGATTCCTTCTGATCCCAAAGGATCAGTCATAGTACCAGTTCACTATAAGTTTGGATCTTACCCAAAATACCGTGCTGCCAGCCAATCCTTTAGTAACTAAAACTAAAGGTTTATTAGTAAAAGAAAAACAAACAATAAGATAAATGTTAAAGGCTTAAAGCAATCAGATATACACAAATGATTTGAAAGTCCATACAGAACAGGTTTCTAGAACAACTGTGGAGTTGCAGACTTGTATAGTCCCTCTGGTATACATCCAGTACTTGGATGGGTCTAAGTCCTTCAGTTCAGTTGCAAAGTGTGTTGATCCAGAGGTGTGTCCGCAGCTGGACAGGAACAAAGACAAAATGGTTTCTGTGGTTTGATCTTATATACCCTCTGCCTCTGGCCATGTGGCTTGTGGAACTTTACAGGAACCCAAATGGAGTCTAGAGTCACATGGGCCAATCCTGGTAACTCTTCAGGTATGCTTTCAGTTTCTTCCTGGGCCTTCAGCTTCTGTAAAGGCCTTGATGGGTCATTAAGCAGGCTATTGTCCTGCGGCCTCTCTGTCTGGGGTGTGTCTTCTACAGCACAGTTTGATATGTAGGTATATCAAAGATTTCCATAACTTTCTTCACACATATTACACATGAACACAAATAGTATTATCTTATTCAGCATATCATAACCTTTCTGACAGTACCTGACATGGCATGTCTTACATGAATCCTTAGGATTTTGACATATTAATGTCAAACACCACAAATGCCCCCCCCTCCCAATCCAGTCTGCATGACACATATACCCCAGGTTTCTAGAAGAATTTTGGAGTTTGCAGGCTTGTATAGTCCCTCTGGTATACATCCGTATCTGGATGGCTCTCAGTCCTTTGTTTCACAGCTTCAGTTCAGTTGCAGATGGGTTGCTCCAGGAGTAGATAGGTGACTGAAGACTGAACTGTAGACTGGTGACTGATGACAAAATGGATTCCAATGCCTCTGCCTTATATAGCTTCTGGCCCTTGCCACGCTGCTTGTGGAATTTTACAGGAACCAAAATGGAGTCCAGAGTCACATGGGCCAGACTTGATGACTCATCAGGTACCTCTCTGGCTACTCCTTCTGGGCCCTCTGCATCTGGGAATGTCTTAATGGGCCATTAAGCAGGCTATTGTTCTGCAGCCATCCCGTCTGAGGAGTGGCCTAGAAACAGCCCAACTTGAAATATGGATATATCAAACATATCCATACCTTCCCTCACACATATAACCATAGGCATGTGCAGCACATTTCATTAGAGTGTGCACATTTCATTAGGGTGTGCACTCAGAGAATTTTTTTTTTTATTTAAAAAAAATTTTTTTTTTAAAGGTGAACATTTATTGAACTTAACAAAACAGAGTAGGAGAGTGGGACTCGTGGTGAGAGTAATGCTACGAGATCTTGCGTTCCCGCACGCTGATGTGAGATCTGGCAGAATTTTACTTTCCACCGTGGTGTGCGCTGCAGCAACGAGCCGGACCAAAAAGGTTTGAGGGCTGCATGCGGACTGCGGGCCGTATGTTTGACACCCCTGCATTAGGGTGTGCCTGGGCACTCCTGGCACACCCCATTCACACGCCTGTGCATATAACACATGAACACAAACATTATCCTCTTACTCAGCACATTATAGCCTTTATAACAGTATCTGACATGGCATATCTCACATGAATCACTATGATTTTGACATACTGATGTCAAATAATATAATGAATGCCCCCCAACCAATCAAGCCAGGATGGCAATGGGGTTATTGAATTCTTTAGATGGCTATCAGATACAAAGGGACTTTGTTATAGTAAAATATGTATGTTAATAAACATTGTCTATTACAAATAACCACTTAAAGTCTCTGTTCAGTTTAAGTGCATTGCTAAGTTGGAATGGAATTGCATTTTTTCTTAAAATATTTAAGCCCTTTGCTGAATCATGAATTACACTGCTAACTGGGTAGAGTCAATCTGAAAGTCTAGTGATTTGTAAAATATAGGTTAAAAGTAATTCCAGATACTGCAACTTCCCCTTTGTTCTCTTGCCAATTTCTCTGTTTTTAACAGCACATTTTTTAATTAAAATTTTTTTCTCTATCTTGTCATGGGAAGGAAACACATGAATAACAGGGGAACCATGTTTTGCAGAAACAATGACATTGACTATCCACAAGGTCCTGTCAGAGGAACAATATATATAAACTAATGTAACCCCCTTCCTTCACTGGATTACTTGGGAGCAGGCAACACTCACCTGTGTGCAAGGGCGCCTAAGGTTTCTGACAATAAAGGAGATCCTGAATATCCCAGTGTTGATGTAGGATAGTTGGGAATCCTCTGTCTACCCCTCTCCTGCAGCCCCTTTATTTCTAAAGGAATTTAAAATTGGTGGTGCCCCCACCTAGCTGGCCCCTGCACACGCTCAATAGTGGCTTTGGGAACTTCTAGGACTAGACCTAGTCTAAAATTATAATAATCTGAGACATGTCTAATTTAACAATTGCAATTATGCAAACTAAACATTCGATATACTTAAATTAGAATTAACACACCTTTACTTAACAAAATAAAGAAACATGGCATAACAGACTGAAATTAAACATAAACCATAGGGGCAGTTGTGAGGCAAGCAAAAGCCCATGGATTTTTCCACTCAAGCCAAAGCATGAGTTGTTTTCCACTTCAACTCTACCTGACCGATAAACCTGCCAAAACCCGTTCCAAGAAAGAAAAAACCTGTTCTAAGTAATGTAAGATACCATTATCAGTCCGTGTCACGAGGAGCAAGAGGCCAGCATCCATCCTGAGGGCTAAGATAAGCTAAGGGAGGTCCACAACCTTGGACAAAAACAACCCCATTGCGCATACTCCTATACATTCCTAAGAAGCTACCTAAGGGCCTAAAACCCTAGACAAAGAAAACCGTACTGCGCATCCCCTCACACATTCATTAGGTATGGAAATTTTCTTATCAGGAGTAAAAGATAGTGAAAGGCAATCCTGTTATATAGAATGTAGTAGTAGTATCATGTATGAATATTCATGTACTCCTAAATGTATATAAGGTGAAGCCCCAGTATACTCGGGGCTCAGCCTTTGGAAATTATTCCGCTGAGCCTGTTGCTGGCAATAATAAACTGCTGTTTTCCTCACGTCGGTGTCCGTCTCGTTACGTGTGCCATAAATCTTGCTACAGTTGAAGAAACCAATTAATAAAAACAGTATACAGTATTAAACTTGTCTACCAGGCATTTACAGTGCCATTATTTACCCTACCTCTGGAGTGTGCACTCCCCCAGAGTTCAGAGCTCTAACCCCTTTCTTGCGTGGGTACGCTTGAAGATCTGTAGAAGGAGAGAGCACTCTGTGGGTTCACTGTACCAGTACAACTACGGCATCAAACTGGAGATTGGCAGTCCTGGCCCTGCTTGAAGGGACTGTCTCTTGGCCTTGTCTCAGTCAGTCTCTCTGCTGTGCCTTCCTTTACATGCCCTGCTCCAAACAAGAGGGGGGGAGGGGAGGACACTCACAGCACCTTCAGTGCAGGCCCACCTCAGTCCCTGCCCTGGCTTGGGCAATGTCACCAACCTCTGAAGCTCTGCACTCAATCACAACATCAGCAGACTCTCAGCAGCAGCTTTGGGATCGCAGCAGTGGCTTTAGGACTCCAGCAGCGGTCAGGGGCAACAGCAGCTTTGTCAACAGGTAGCAGCTTCGAGACCCAGTCAGCAGCTTCCAGCCTGGGCAGCACTCTACCCCAGCACCCAAAATGGAGTCTCCCACATGCTTTTCTCTCACTCTAGGAAGTGGAAGAGTCTCTCTCTTTTCCCCAAGGCATCATGGGAGTGGTAGTCTCCCAGGCTCTTCCCAGCTGTAAAACTTCCAATTAAGTTTGTTGGCCCCTACACTAACATCTGTTTTCTCTCTGATCTCTTACAATTAGAGTTAGAGCCCCATGACATTTTCTTTATTTTGTATACTTTTCTGTTGTATTTTTGGGGAATTTCGTGTTTTCATTTTATTCTGTTCTGTGGAGGCACAGGATGAGGGATGCCCTGGGGGAAAGATTTTGTAAGTGAGCCCACCCCACATTCACCCCTCAATGGAAGCTCCTGTCCCCCGGAGCTGAGCCTGGCTCCTCACTTCAGGCATTGTGGCCTGGTGCACAGAGTCACAGTGTGGTTTAGGATTGGCCTCATGATGGCAAAGGGCAGGTGGGCCAAATTTGAGTGAATGATGCTGCAACCCCATTGACCAGATTACAATACCACTCATTCAAATCTGACTTGGACACTCCCTATCGTGACTGAGGGGCGGTTCGGCCAAACCTAAGGCATGCTGCCACCCTGTGAACCAGGCTACAAAGCCTGGAGCAGGGACCTAGGCCCAACCCCATGGGATGGGAGCAGCAGTAAACACCTACACTAAACTCAAGTAAAGATGGTATTTCAGCACAGCTCTAAACAAGATGAGCATACTGTATTCCTTAAAAGCAAAGCAGTATGAGTCCATCAGAATAAGATATGGCCTTATTATGGCCACTTAATTTATCTTTGGGAGGCCCTGATTATTGCCTTGTAAATTAAGTCTGCCAGTTAATTATGTCTATAACCCAAATTCTCTGGCTTTAACGTGTTTTGCCTCTGTAAATCCAATTTTAATCATGTGACTTGGTTATTCCAAGTCACTTTAATTTAAAATGGAACAATAACTCAGTTTTATTCTACGCAAGATGGTCCCTTTCCAGTATTGTGAATATTAACTGTGTGTACGTGTCTCTAAACGTTTTCCTACCTCTGTTCCTGCACTAGGTGGATCACAAAAGTTAACAGATTTCCCATGAGTCCATATCTATTAATTTATGTGATTTTTTTAAAGTTTCCCCTTGGGATTCACAGGTTCTTGAATGTGGTGACATGTTAGTGAATCTGTTACTGTGTCTCTTTACACTGACTGCATTAACAATTCTATTTTTTTAGGAAATATTGCTTCAGATGGTTGTTAATTGCTGTAATTTCACTCTGCCATTTTGAATCAATTTCTTACTGATTATACCATATAATAAATCATCCTTCTGCTCTGCTGTTAATTACTAATGAGCAAAAATGCTTCAGTCTTAACCCACAATGGAAAAAATGATAAAATTTACTATCTTTACAGAAATGTCTAAATGTTTGCTCTCTTTTATGAACAATTTAACATCTGTGAAGCCACCTTTTTGTCCTGCTTCAAATCTCTCCTTAAAAGTCTCCTATGCAGTGATGCCTACAAAACACTTGACTATAGGTTGCTTGTGTCCACTAGTTTTCATGCTGACCATTACTATCTCATTGTTACCATGCGCTTATGCTCCCACCTGTTAGCTGTATCCAACTGTTCTCTCTCATCTTAAATTTAGATTTTAGATTGGGGCAGGGAGCATTTTTATGTTTGTGCAGCACCCAGCACTATAGAGCTCTGATCCATGACCAAAGCCCCTCGACATTACTGTAAAATAAACTAAGAATCAGTGGTGGCCCAAAGTAGATATAGTGATTTTTGTTAAATAGTTATGCCTATTCATTTTCATCCAATGCACTAGATAAATGCAATTTAAAAAAAATCAAAATAAATAGTGCCCTGGTAGACATGGAAGGACAGTTCCTGGATTAGCCCAAATCTTCTCTGAGATTCATGTAGAAACCCTCTACAAAGCAAGTTTCATATGTATCTTGATACAAAATTTTGCACAGACATATTCATTACCCAAAATGGAATCTAATCAGGACTGTGGGATTAATATGCCTGATGAGAATTGGAGAATGGGCTATAGACAACAAAATGAAATTCAGCAATGACAAATGTAAGGTGCTACACTTAGAGAAGAAAAACCAAATGCACAAGTACAGAATTGGGGATAATTGACTTGGCAGCAACATGGCTCAGAGGGATCTGGGAGTTATGGTGAACCACAACCTCAACATGAGTGAACAGTGCGATGCTGTTGGAAAAAAAATGCAATTTTGGGTTGCATTAGTAGAAGCATAGTATGCAAGGCACGAAAGGTGATGGAAGGTGGTCAGGGACTCCCTCCATCTGCCATCCAGACTAGGAAGCTCAAGAAGTGTGCTGCTTGCCTGGAGCTAGAATTCAGGTTGTGACAGAGAATCTGTGGAGACTCATCACTTGGACTGCCACCCTTTCCTACTTCTCCATGGTGGCATCAATGACACTGCCAAGAAAGACCTTGGGTGGATCACTGTAGACTATGTGGCTCTGGGAAGAAGGATAAAGGACTTTGAGGTGCACGTGGTGTTCTTGTCCATCCTCCCAGTTGAAGGAATAAGTCCAGGTAAGGACCATCAAATTTTGGAAATAAATGTGTGGTTATGCAGGTGGTGTTTGAAAGAGAGCTTTGGATTTTTAAACTATGAGATGTTGTTCCAAGAGGATTGCTAGGAAGATCTGGGATCCACCTAACAAAGAGGAGGAAGAACATCTTCACAGACAGGCTTGCTAATCTAGTGAGAAGGGCTTTAAACTAGATTTGCCAGGAGATGGAGACCTAAGCCCGGAGGTAAATGGAAAGTGGGATACTGGGAGGAAGCACAAGGAGGAGGGTGCAACAGGGGAGGCCTCCTGATTCATACTGAGAAATCAGCAATTGACTAGTTATCTCAGGTGCCTGAACATGAATGCAAGAAATCCGGGAAACAAGCAGGAAGAATTGGAAGTCCTGGTACAGCCAAGGAACTATGATGTGGCTAGAATAACAGAGCCTTGGTGGGGTAACTCACATGACTGGAGCATTGTCATGGATAGATATAAACTGTTCAGGAAGGACAGGCAGGGGAGAAAAGGTGGAGGAGTTGCACTGTATGTAAGAGAGCACTATGGTTGCTCAGAGTTCCAGTAGGAAACTTAGAAGAGCCTGTTGAGAGACTCAAAGTCTCTGGATTAAGTGTAGAGGCAAAAGCAAAAAGTATGAGTCATGGTGGGCGTCTGCTATAGAACACCAGACCAGTAGGGGTAGATGAGTCTTTCTTCAGACGACTTACGGAAATTTCCAGATCGCAGACTCTGGTTCTCATAGGGGATTTCAATCATCCTGACATCTGCTGGGAGAGCAATACAGCAGTGCACAGACAATCCAGGAAGTTATTGGAGAGTGTTGGGGACAATTTCCTGGTGCAAGTGCTGGAGGAACCAACTAAGGTCCTCCTTTGGACCTGCTGCTCACAAACAGGGAAGAATTGGTAGGGAAAGTAGAAGTGGATGGCAATCTGGGCAGCAGTAGTCAAGCTCAGGATCCTGACAAAAGGAAGAAAGGAAATCTGCAGAATACGGACTTCAGAAAAACAGACTTTGACTCCCTCAGGGAGATGATGGGCAATGTCGTCAATTGTTAGTGCTTGTCAGTGTAGGCTGTCTGCGTCCCTGTGTAGGTGCTATCTTAGCTCTGCAGATAGCCGAGACAGCGGTCATGACCGAATGAATCGACACGACCATGGGTTAGCTGAGCAATGAAGGAACCCGGGCCAGGTTTTATTTCACTTGTGGCACAATGGGAAGCAACCTACAGAGTATCTATGGGTCTATTTCCCATATGAGTGCGGCATTACAATGGACGCGACCCAACAGCGGAATTTTCTGTTATCCCCCTAGGCTGGACAAAGTCATTCCCTCTGACACCCTCTTTTATACCCTAATAGTCAATTTCATTCTGGCCCCTTTGATATAGGTAGTTACCACCCACTTGATGTAGTCTAATACCACCCTTTACCATAAATTCACAGACAAGGTCAGCTCCCAGACTACCGCACTGGGCGGCACAGAATGGGGAGGAGGTGAACATCCCGCAGTGCTGAAGGAACAGGTCCAGAACTATTTAGAAAGATTGGACATACACAAGTCCATGGGGCCAGATGCAATGCACCCGAGGGTGCTGAGGGAGTTAGCTGATGTGATTTCAGAGCCATTGGCTATTATCTTTGAAAGCTTGTGGCAGCAAGGGGAGGTCCCAGATGACTGAAAAAAGGCAAAGCTCATGGCGAATGGGGGAGGTCCTGAATGATTGGAAAAAGGCAAATATATTGCCCATCTTTAAAAAAGGGAAGAAGGAGGATCTGGGGAACTGCAGATCAGTCAGCCTCACTTCAGTCCCCAGAAAATTCATGGAGCAGCTCCTCAAGGAATCCATTCTGAAGTACCTGGAGGAGAGGAAGGTGATCAGAAGCAGTCTGCATGGATTCACTAAGGGCAAGTCATGCCTGACCAACTTGATTGCTTTCTATGATGAGATGACTGGCTCTGTGGATATGTGGAAAGCAGTGGATGTGATATACCTTGACTTTAGTTAAGCTTTTGATATGGTCTCCCACAGTATTCTTGTCAGCAAGTTAAAGAAGTATCAGTTGGATGAATGGACTATAAGATTAATAGAAAGCTGGCTACATCATTGGGCTCAACAGGTAGTGATCAACGGTTTGATGTTTAGTTGACATTTGGTATCAAATGGAATGCCCTAAGGGTCGATCCCGGGGATGGTTTTGTTCAACATCTTCATTAATAATCTGTGGGATGGGGTGGATTGCACCTTCAGCAAGTTAATGGATAACACTAAGCTGGGGGGAGTGGTAGATACCCTGGAACATAGGGATAGGATACAGAATGACTTAGACAAATTGGAGGATTGCACCAAAAGAAATCTGATGAGGTTCAAAAAGGAGAAGTGCAGAGTCCTGCACTTAGGACAGAAGAATCCCATGCATTACTACAGACACTTGTTCAGTACTAATTTGTGGAGGAAGTAGTGTGTCACCAACCTTGCTTTCTGCTCCAAGATGTTCTTGGTGGTGCTGACCTGGCTTCCTATCTTGTGTCAGAGAAGAAAGTGCGATGGCTACAGGCAGACTGCTTTATTGCAATTTCATTGTTATGACTTTTTGAGTATGTCTACACTGTCAGTTTCAAATTAGCATTGCATTTATCTTGGTACTTCACTCTTATCTTCACTCCGTGAAAGTTTCAATACAAGAAAAATACATCCATAAATGTGGAAATATATAATTGTAGTAATATTTAACAAGGGCTATGCAAACTTCTTAAAATGAAATCCAAAACTACATTAAACTCATTTAGTTTCAAGTTGTTACCAGATTTGCCTGTCACCTTGAGGTATGCTCATTTATTAGGGTTACCTTCCTGGAGGTGTGATTCTATTAATGTACTGCTTGTGTTACTTGTGTGTTCATATGGCTACAAATCCCCTCCCAATGGAGTCCTAATGCAGGACCTAAGGTTTTCAGGGCTGGGTTCCTCTAGCCCCAGATTCAAATAAACCTCCTACATGTACACACACACATTCCAGACTAACCAAGTGCGTCTGAGTGGACTGGGCTATCAGCACTCTCTGCTGACCCTTTATATGTCCCTGAACTCAGTAGGCTGGCTGACACAGCACTTTCAGTGGCCACCCTTATAGGCCCCTTTGCACCGCACCAGAATAGAGCACACTTCTGAGCAGGATGGGTCCAAACAGCACTTTCAGCTGTTCCCCTTATATGCCCCTGGACTCCGTAGGCTACGTAGAGCAGCACTTCTCAGCTGCTTCCCCCTCACTCTACAATTGTTCTAGCAGTAACCCCCCTGATGAGCAAACCCTACAGGATTTTTGGGCACTCCAGGGATCTTTGGCTTAGGTAAAAGAAGCATTGCTGCAGAGCAAGATAGGGAAGCCAAGAACACAAAGGAATAAATGAAGTTTGGAAAGAGAAAGACTAGCAACCAGATTGATTATAACAGTTAGTTTATTGTCAGGTATGTAAAACTATGATACTAATAGTGATACCATACAAGAAGAGAAAAACAATCAAACACTTACAATACTACACAATTACAGCTACAAAAGTAGAAAGCTATGCCTGAACTAAAAGAGAGAGAGAGAGAATATTGGGAGATAATGGGGAGGGGTCTCACCACTCTGTGCAGCTCAGTGGTTCCCAAGAGACAAGCTGTTCAGCTTAGGGTCTGGAGCGCTTGAGAAAGGCAGAGCCCCAACACGATCAGTAAGGAAAAGGGGACGTTCCAGTGGATCTGTTGCTCCATTTGGATCCAGGCATCAGAACAGGGGTTTGAACTTGGGTAGGGGTTTTTGTAGAACCAGGTTTGTTTATGGGTAAACAATGTCTTAAGGAAGTATCCCAGAGTGGTTTTCTTTATGCTGGACAATAGGAGCTGATCAATCCTGGCTATGGGCAGGAGCTGGATGTGTGTAGGTGTGGGTTCATTTACATCAAGAGCAGAGATCTCCCATCATGGAGTGCATCCCTGCTTTGCCAATCCCAGAGTTCACTGCGGTCCCTGCTTTGGAGTTTGATTCTCCATTCTCCATGCTAGTTCTTGTTCCATCTTCGATGTAGATGAGGCTTCTGTTCTCCATTCGATGTGCTGATTAAGATGCCTCTTTTTTACATCTTCTATGTAAATGAGGCTAGGGGAGTTGTCTTAAACCTATCACCCTTATTTGGAGGGTTTTAGGTGTGTCTCACAGCTTTTCATTGCTTTTGGTTTCTGGCTCAAGCAGGCGCTGGTGGGGATTCCGGTGAGCCAGAGAGAATAGGGGTTTTGCGCCCTGGTTCCTCAAGAACACAGAGTTGTCAGGTAACAAAGTTCAAACACAAAGAGAACTAATCAAATGTACAGTTATTTTAGGTCTTGCAAACCTTTACTCAGAACTGCAATTAAAACTTTTACTGCACCCAGATAGGTAGGAATCGTTTAAACTGATTTGTGTGTTTAGGTTAACTATTTTGTTTTTTGTGGTGGAAGCAACATGGAGTGTCCTGTGGCGTCACATACTAGCTGAGCCTATCTCAGCATAACAAGGAGGATCTGCCATTGCTCTCGGGGACTATCCATCACAAATATTTCACATGTATTAACTTTTCTTAAACCAAAAATTAATAATACTAAAATGTCCCCAGATACAAATTTAAAGGCATGCAGATTAGCAGTGGAAAAATAACTATTTCCATGTAATTTAAAAAAATTCTAATGGGGCTATTCTCTCATAATTGTTTGATGGTAACTCACAGTAGCTTTAATGGAAATTTTGAATGTTAATCTCCTGTACATCAATGGGAAAACAGATATGTAGTTAAGTGAGGTTTTTGGTGACATATCAAATATGAGATTCCAATTCCTTAATGTGACATTTGTTCCCAATTCATCCAGTCAGACTGGTTTACTGTGTCTCTGCAAACTTCAGATTTTTTTGGATTTAAGCATTTAAGATTAACAAATCAAAGATTAGTCACTATTTAAATCTTTGGGATACCCACATTAGGATAAACCATGTATGGATTAACCAGATCTGAGGAGATTTATTTCTTTCAGGTTTTCAGCAGAATCTGGAAGTTTAGATAAGATATTCTTACAATATACAGTTTTAGTTTTTTTTAATTATGAAAGAAGTCCACAGTTAATGAGCAACTACTCAGAGGACATAAAACTATACCCTGAGGTGCTCAAGATAACTTTTAACCAGTCTAATTTGAACATATTGGTTAGGAATTCAGTTTTTGAAATATTAAATAGTTTTGACCTTTTACAATTTTTCTCTAGTTGAAGTGCAATAAATATCATCTGATTATATTATCTTGTAAGCAACTTGCTTTCATCATGTCTTTTGAAACTTCCAGTGAAATCTGGAAAGCCTTATTAACAGTGTGATTTACAGTCTCTTTACATTTGATTCATTTGCTTAAACTGTGAAGAACTTTTAAAGTGTCCTTCTGTGGCAACTAGGTAGAAGGTAATACCAAAAAGTTGGTACAAGATGTAGCTCTAGTTGATCCACTAAGTAAAACTGACAATACTATAATTAAATTCAACATCATTGTGGGAGGGATATTACCAAAAGTAGCAGTCACTAAATTTATAATTTTTTGTTTTAAAGAGGTAGTTAGTCAAAAAGCTCCTAGCTTCTAAAGTGAGATTATGCTCCATATGCAGGCTACTTAAGACACCAATATATACAACAGGTATAGGTGCTTGCAAAATAAAATGTAAGCAGTAAGGCAAGAGAAAACACTATAGCTATAAGTCCCAAAATCATGAGACTTTTGAAAATCTTAATAATTATTTATTTGTATTGCAGATGTGCCATAGTCCTCGTTTAGGGCCCCATAGTGCCAGGTGCGGTAGAAACAGGAGGGGCGAAAATCTGTTACAAGGAGTTTACAGTCTAATTTGGAGCTCTCAAAGAAAAGAAGTAGTCAAAGGATGAGAAAGAATTAAGCATTATTCTAGATTAGAAACTGCTTTAGAGGTAAAAATGTAGCACGAGGTTAACAGTGTGTGGGGGGGTGTCCCTGAATGGGATGATGGAAGGAGGAGGAGGCAGTGCGCAGAAGGGGAAGGGCCCAAACTACCAGCGGCAGTGATGCAACATCAAAGCCTCCTCTCTCGGTGGGTTTTGTGGTTAGCCTATATAGCTCCCTGGGGACAGAACAGTACCGGACTAGACGCGACGAGCTACCAGCACAGTCCCTACAGGGCCCCCTGCCGGCTGGAGCGAGACTCTGTAGCCGGGATGCTGCGCGTGCGCTTGAAATCTCCGCGTGCGCCGTCCGTTGGGATAACTGAGCTAACGGCCGCTCCGGAGCAGGGAGCTTGAGGGGATCGTGGTGAGGCTGCATGGCAGGACAGGTAGGGCTAGGAGCCTCTCCAATTGTGGAGAAACTCCCTCCCGTGAGGTGGTAAGGCGCGTCCTCGAGCTGGGGAAGATGCGGGAGGTGAAACCATCTCCTAGGCGGGTTGGGAACGGGCAAAGAGAGGCGACCTCTCCATCCAGCGCCGGAAACGGAGAAGAGTCCTCCGTTGGGGGCCGGGCCTGGACCAAGACCCGCGGGGAGGTCTTTGAAGAAAGAAACCCTCCTGCAGTTAGCGACCGCCTCCCTCTTGGCCTGTGGCAGCGGGAATACCGGGCAGCAGGTCCGGGAAAGGATAAAGCGGGGAGACCCTCCGTGCGGGCCGGCGTGTGGCTGGGACGGAGACTGCCGAAGACGGTCTGCGTTGCCTCTTCTGGCTGGCTGACCCCGCCGCGGGTGCGCGGCGTCCATCAGGGAGGCAGCTGCAAAAGAGCGCGAGCAGGGCACGCCGAGTGCGCCGCGCCGGGGGGAGAGGGAAGCCTTGCCTCGCCTCGCCTCGCCTCGCTGAAGCCTCAGGGACACACGGAGTTTATGCAGCCGTTAATGTGTGAACTGGACCAGGTCGCTAGCGTTAATTGTCCGTGGCATGCAGGGTAAACCTTGCGTCTGTTGTAGTCCCAGAAACTAACCAACCCACCAGAACAGCTCAGGATTTTAGAACTGTAATTTGTATTGGAGCAAAATCTCCTCCAGGGTAACGCTTAGTGAGTCAACTTTGGTCAACTCTTGACTATGTCCAGTGTTAACCTGGAACTCCACAGTAGCTTAGTCAGTGACTGTAAAAGGGGGTTTGGGTGGGGAAGATGGAGAGTGCTGCTTTAAGACAGTTGTGACCAAACCTCTTTCAGGTTAGTCATTATTCATTTTATTGTGATTATAAAGCACTTTTTACAAGTTAAAGGTGTTTAACAATTCATCAGACCCTGTAGATGTCCTGTACTTGCTCAAGCAGAATTCCAACCATCAGTCATGGAGATGTACATTGGCCACTGGCCTGATTGTCAGACAGATTTGCTCTGTTTTAATTAAAGGAATGATTCTTAAAGGAACTTAGTGAAATTGTTGCAACTTTATGAACACACTCTTAAATCAATTTAATGTTGGGTTAGGTTTGTTTAGCTTGCTCCAGGGCATGCAAATGCAAAATTTGCACTGGTTTAACTAAAGTGGTGGAAGTCTGTGTAGATCAGGGGTGTCAAACTCAATTGGTATGGCGGGCCACATTTACATTAAGTTGAGTTCAGGGGGGCCACGCATACACTACTCTACTCTACCTGTCATGCTCTACTCTCCGCCGAAAAATCTCCCCGCAGGGTAAAATTCGGCGGCACAGTAGGAGAGAGAGGCTCTCACAGGGACTTGCACACTCCACTCTCCGCCGTTAAATCTCCCTGTGGGGTCACATTCGCCGGCCATTTCCTTTTTAACACGGCCATTTCCTTTTTAAGAGCTCACGCAAGATGTCCCACAACTTGCCTGAGCTTCGCTCAGAAAACAGACAGCACAAGCCTGCGGCCGGGATTCGGACTGCGGGCCAGATAACACAAGCCCGCGGGCCGCAGTTGGCCTGCGGGCCGCGAGTTTGAGACCCCTGGTGTAGATAAATCCATTGTCACAAAAGTTTTAACTGACTAACTTCTTCATAATGTTAGGTTGAATTTTGATCTCTGTGAGGAGCATTTTCTCCAGATAAGCACCTGGGGTTAGCTAGTTAGCAGCTGGGGATCAGGTGCTCATCTACTGGGACTCTCAATATAAACTACAGATTCTTAGCAGTAGGACAAAGTGACCCTGCAAGTGTGGGTGAGAGCAAGTTGAGAATCACTCCCAGCTGGTGAATGATTTTACTATCATTATTATTGAGACAGTAACATTACCAAATGTTCATAGGTTACGGGAGTCTAAGAACTTTGTGAAAGAACACATTTAGCAAAGCACTTCCGCACATATATATGAGACTTAAGCATGTTCTAAAGTGCTTTGCTAAATTGGCACCATATATTCAGGGCCAAATTAACCTTTTGTGGGCCTGGTGCCAAACATAGTTGTGGGCCGCCATGGGACACTATGGCATGAGCATCAGAACTTCCGCCTCACGTTGCCTGCCTGCTGCGCCGCCCCCTCACCCCCACTTGCTGTTATCCCTCTTCCCCCTTCCCTGTCACTCAAACTTCTCCACCTCCCTCCCCTCACCCCAGGGGTTTAAGCAAAGTGAATGAAGTCACTCTATGTTTTGCCTTTATATGTTCATATACTTCCTTTCTGATAAATTAGATAACTTAATCATATGGACCAGCTATCCACTTACAAGAAATGCAGGCATAAGCATGCATGAAACTTTTCCCCCATAAATGAGCCTACGTTGGTTCTTCATAACCTCATACAATTTTTGGCCACTTAATGCATGGCACTTTCTAAAGCTGGACCTTAGTTACATTTATTTATAAACGTTTTGATAAATAAGAGTAGTGTTTAATTTCATTGGCATCCAAAAATCAAAGAACCGAAGAACAGCCATATTGGGTCAGACCAATGGTCCACCTAGACCAGTATCCTGTCTTGCTACAGTGGCCAATGCCAGGTGCTTCAGAGGGAATAAACAACAAGCAATCAAGTGATCCATCCCATCACCTATTGTCAGCTTCTGGCAAACAGCTCTGCCCATCCTGTCTAATAGCATTTGGTGGACCAGTCCTCTATGAACTTACTAGTTCTTTTTTGAATCCCGTTAATAGTCTTCGCCTTCATGACTTCCTCTGGCAGGGAGTTCCACAGGCTGACTGCGTTGTGTGAAGAAATAGTTTTTTGTTTTAAACCCGTTGCCTATTAATTTCATTTGGTGACCCTAGTTCTTGTGTTATGAAGAGTAAATAAAACTTGCCCATTTACTTTCTCCACACCAGATATGGTTTTATAGAACTCTATCATATCCCCCCTTAGTAGTCTCTGAAAAGTCACGGTCTTATTAATCTCTCATTATCTGGAAGCTTTTCCATACCCCTAATCATTTTTTAAATCCTTTTCTGTATGTTTTCCAATTCCAGTATATCTTTTTTGAGATGGGGCAACCTGGTTTGCCCTCAATATTCAAGATGTGGGTGTACCATGGATTTATGAAGAGGCAGTATCTTTTCTGTGTTCTATCTATCCCTTTTTTGACCCGTCCATGCCCACTGATAATGCCAAGATCAGGGCAGGCTGTAAAAGGAGAGCAGATTCTCCCAATACTGGAGACAGAAGTCAGAGTTCCCAACCAGCTACAAACAGTGCTTCTGATTCCCCACACGGTTATCAAGAAGCCACTATACAAATACACACAGCCCCCTTTACTGCATTTCAGTCTCTGGCTCCCAAACTGCCATTAGGTCCAGTAAAGAGGCCAGTTATTTAAACTCTGTGCTCTTTACTCAAAAGATTCCCTCTGATCCCAAAGGACCAGCCACAGTACCAGTTCACTGTAAGTTTGGATCTTACCCAAAACCACGCTTCCAACCAATCCTTTAGTAACTAAAACTAAAGGTTTATTATAAAAAGAAAAACAAACAATAAGAGAAATGTTAAAGGATTAAAGCAACCAGAAACATACAAATGATTTGAAAGCCCACATAAATCAGGTTTCTAGAAGAATTGTGGAGTTGTAGGCTTGTATAGTCCCTCTGGTATACATCCAGTACCTGGATGGGTCTAAATCCTTCAGTTCAGTTGCAAAGTGAATTAATCCAGAGGTGGGTAGGTGTTTTCTGCAGCTGGACAAGAACAAAGACAAAATGGTTTCAGTGGTTTGATCTCATATACCCTCTGTCTCTGGCCATGCGGCCTGTAGGCCCTTACAAGAACTAAAATGGAGTCCAGAGTCACATGGGCCAATCCTGGTAACTCTTCAGGTATGCCTTTAGTTCCTTCCTGGGCCTTTGCTTCTGTAAAGGTCTTGATGGACCATTAAGCAGGCTATTGTCCTGCCACCTCTCTGTCTGGGGTGTGTCATATATAGCATAGTTTGAAATACAGGTATATCAAAAATATCCATAACTTCCCTTACACATGAGCACAAATATTATCTTCTTACTCAGCACATTATAACCTTTCTAACAGTACCTAACATGGCATGTCTCACATGAATCACTATGATTTTGACATACTGATGTCAAATAACACAAATCCTCCACCCTCCTCAATCCAGTCAGCATGACATCCCCAACGCAAGACTGGTGTAGAAGGGAATAATCGGAGCTCCTGAATACACCTCAAGGCCCCCATCCCCAATCTAGTCAGCATGACACCTTTCCTAATTATTCCCGACATTGGTAATTTTTTTGACTGCCGCTGCACATTGAGTGGATGTTTTTGGAGAACTATCCACAATGACTCCAAGATCTATTTCTTGAGTGATAACAGCTAATTTAGATCCTAGTGTTTCATATGTATACTTGTGGATTGTGGTTTCCAATATGCATTATTTTGTGTTTATCAGCATTGAATTTCATCTGCCATTTTGTTGCCAGTCATCCAGTTTTGTGAGATTCCTTTGTAACTGTCTGCTTTGGACTTAACTATCTTGAGTAGTTTGTGTCACCTGCAAATTTTGTCACCTCACTGTTTAGCTTCTTTTACAGATCATTTATGAATATGTTGAACAGTACTGGTCCCAGTACTGATCCTTGGAACCACTATTTACCTCTCTCCATTCTGAAAACTGACCATTTATTACTACCCTTTGTTTCCTATCTTTTAACCAGTTACTGATCCAGGAGATGACCTTTCCTCTTATCTCATGACAGCCTTTCACCGAAGCCTCTTAAGTAAAGTAAGCTTTCTGAAAATCAAAGTACACTATATCCACTGGATCACCCTTGTCTGCATGCTTGTTGACCCCCTCAAACAATTCTAGTAGATTGGGAGGTCATGATTTCCCTTTACAAAAAACATGTTGACTCTTCCCCAACAAATCGTATTTATCTGTGTCTGATAATTTTGTTCTTTACTTATAGTTTCAAGCAATTTGCCTGGCACTTAAAGTAGGCTTACAGGCCTGTAATTGCCAGGATCGCTTCTGGGGCCTTTTAAAAATATTGGCATCATATTAGTTATCATCCAGACAAATAGAAACATAAACATAGACTCATAGGTCAGAAGGGACCAATATGATCATCTAGTCTGACCTCCTGCACAAGGCAGGCCACAAAACCCTATCCATACACATTTATAACAACCCCGAACCCATGACTGAGTTATTGAAATCCTCAAGAGTGAGATTTGAAGACCTCAAGCTGCGGGGAATCCATCAGCAAGCGACCCATGCCCCACGCTGCAGAGGAAGGCGAAAAACCTCCGGGGCCTCTGCCAATCCGCCCCGGAGGAAAATTCCTTCCCGACCCCAAATATGGCGATCAGCTAAACCCCGAGCATGTGGGCAAGACTCACCAGCCAGCACCCAAAAAAGAATTCTCTGCAGTAACTCAGTTCCCATCCCATCCAACATTCCCACAGACCATTGAGCAGACTTTTCTGCCGATAATCCAAATCAATTGCTCAAATTAAACTATCCCATCATAACATCCCCTCCCTATACTTATCAAGCTTAGTCTTAAAGCCAGATAAGTCATTTGCCCCCACTACTTCCCTCAGAAGGCTGTTGCAGAACTTCACTCCCCTAATGGTTAGAAACCTTCGTCTAATTTCAAG
>ML675614.1:44254536-44291260 GCA_007922155.1 Mesoclemmys tuberculata
ATGCATCCTAAAACCGCATTTGCTTTTTTAACAGCCATATCACATTCCACCAAATTTCTATGAGGCCTATTATATCAGTATCTTCATTTAATATGAGGCACTCAAGTTCACCCATCTTAGTATTTAGACTTCTAGGATTTGTATATAAGCACTTTAAAACTTGTCACGTTTAAGCTGTCTGCCTTTATGTGATGTAACTGGACATGGTAACAAACTCTACATAAGAGTAAAATTATACAACAAAGCTATATATTATGTATATATACCAGAAGAGGATTAGAATTAAAATCCTTGAGATTTCAATATCTGCACAGAAGACAAAATGCACAACTTCTATTAACAATAGAAAAGTCACGTCTAGTGCTCTTCTCACTGCACTGAAGAGGGTGGTATTTTTGGGGTTTATTTTTTTTTTTGCTTTCATCTATTAGTATTCCTTAATTTCTATTATGGAATCTGTTAATTCTGAAAACATTGAGAGAAGTCAAAGTACCTCAGCATTGTATCAGGTTGCATATTGTGCTAGCTTTATAAAAGGATAAGATGCAAAAATAGAATGACTGAGACAAAGAGTTCCTTTGAAATTGCCACAGTGAATTCATAATCTGTATTTGGGTTAAATCGAGACCCAGGTCAGCAAGCGGAAATTAGCTGTTTAAGAAAGCTGGCAAAGGTTAAAAAAAAATTCAGCTAATGCTTGCTGAAACTGCAGCGTTCTGAGTTTACTAGAGTTATTCCTGACGTGTGCCTTTAATGGGTTGTGTTCATGTTAGCTCTTTCTTGCAATCTGAGTTGCATAAATTGCTATGCAAGCGCAAAAGTATGTTTTCAAATGGACTCATTGGCCCTTTTATGTAAAGCACTATAATGTGCCAGATGATTGGAAATTTTTTTTATTAAGATGTGAATGCCAGCTCTCTTGGGCATACAAGGTGTCATCAATACTAGCTTTGCTGACTCATACAAACATCTGTACTTAGAAACATTAGTTTTCTTAGAGGGACTGAGGGCAAGAGCACAGCAGGGTGTGTGTGTGGGGTGGAGGGGGAAATTGGTCCCTGAGTGAGGTAGGAGCCCGGGACAAGTACACCTGGCAAGGAGTGCTAGGGTGACCAGATGTCTTGATTTTATAGAGACATTTCCGGTATGTGGGGCTTTTATTAATTGGTGCCTATTATGTTCACCACATCCTGATTTTTCACATTTGCTATCTGGCTGGCCTAAGCGACGTGGAGCCAGTACCTACTTCCCCAGCAATCCCCCCTCCCTGTGCCCAACCTGGGACTGTTGTGCTCTCCCCACCTCAGCAGAGTTACTTGTGGGGGTGTGCTGTCATTCTCCTGCTGTGCCTTCTCCCCAGCATGTTTCTGGGTCGCTCGCCACTCTCCTTGGCAGCCAGGCCTGGGCAGGGAGCCGAGGGGGTGGGATGGAAGTGCTTCTTCTGCTGGTGGAAAGTGGCTGCTTAGGGTCACTGCTCTGTGCAGCATGGTGGCTGCCTGTGAAAGCCATCCGCAGTGGGTCTCTCGCAGGCAGCTGCTGTGCTGCACAGAGCAGTGACCCAGGCTGCCTGGTGTTATGAGAAGTAGCTAGTCCTCCCCCTTCCGCTCCCTGCCTGGGCCCAGCACCCCAGGACAGGGGCTGAGCATGCTGAGTGGGAGGCACCACAGGAGAAGGACAGAGGCTCGTGCTTGACACCTGTGCAAGGCCAAGCAGAAATGGGTGGGAGGAGAGGATAAGCAGGTGTGGAGTCTGTGGTGGAGTCTCAGTGGAACGCAGGCAGTGTGAAGCAGGATCACAGTCCGGGCACCGGGATTCCTTCTGAGTGTGAGCCTGGGTCCATGGCACCACTGGCACCATGGTAAACCTGGCCCTGTATATATTTATTATTATTATTGGTGACTGTTTTTCTGTAAATTCCCACAGAAAGAGTTGGAATTGGGAACTGGTTTTCAATTAGTTGTAAAGGTTATGCCTAAAATGGCCACGCTGACTGACTGTGTAGCTTATTGCCATTGATTGGCATGAGGAGCTCTTGCACTTCTTATGTGCCTGCCTCCTAGCCTTCCCAATACAGAATGAGTAGAGATAACCAAACTGTTATGCATGAAAAAATAGTTCTCATTGAAAATGCAGTGTACAAAATCCCCAAACTAGGGAAATGCCTCTTACATGTAAAATGAAACAAGTGGGTCTGGATGGCTCTTAATTAATGTTAATGGAGCCATATCATTAAAAAAAATAATCATTACATTACATGAGCAATTTAAAGTCTTGTCCAGATTGGTAGAGACTGAAGATCATTACCATCTGATGGCTTTATGGTGTCCTATCACTAAAGCTAAGATTTTGTCATGGGTATTTTTATTAAGTCATGGACAGAAAGTGGTACTTAAACACTAAATCATAGATTTGTTGAAATGTAGCCCTGAGCTGTGGGACTGAAGTTGTGGAGATCATGTAAAATCACTGAATCTGTGACCAATTTATAGCCTTACCCATCACCAATGCATGGTATTTTAATCCTTTTAAAGAGACATTGTAAATTACTGATATCAGAAGGTGTGCACCGCTGTAGCACTTCAGTAAAGACACTGTCTAAACCATTGGTAGTGCTTCTGTCAGCATAGGTGCTCCACCTCCCTGAGAGGTGGTAGCTATGTTGACAGGAGAAGCCCTTGACAGGAGGAGCTGGTGGTTAGGTCAGTATAACTGAGCGACAAAGTTATACCAACATAAGTTTGTAGTGTGGATTGGGGCTAAAATCCTGAAGGTGAAGGAACCACGTGTAGTCTGACATTTTTCATCCAATTATATCTTCCTCAGCTTTGCAAAAATGCCAAATTAATTGAGGGAGAAAAATCTGCTTTTCTCTGATCCATTGGTAGGCAGGCTTGACACTGCATGGTGGATAAAATTTGCAGCCTGTGGATCCATAACTGAGTGTCTCTATGCAGTGAGCTAGCCATCCTGGGCCAGATTCTAACCTCAGTTTTCCAGATGGTAATCCAGAGTAATTCCATGCTAATTTAAATCTGGCCTGGTGTGAGTTGTCTAGCCAGTACTGATTCAGATGCTGCAAAATGCTGAGCAACATCTGAAGGTGGTGAATGCCCACAACTCCCACTGAAATTGTTGCGAGATGAGGACATTAAACAGCCTCACCTAGTCAAATAATATCGTTGTTCCCACAGAGACTGTATTTATGGGGCTGTAGTTTTGAGGTATTGGGTGAGTGCAAGTGGAGGAGAGGCTTGTCTGTGAAACAGAGAAGTGGCTGCATTCTAGTATGATGATAAGCATTTTAAGAGTGAGACTTGTTCTTATTCAGGAGTTATGGGGATTTGTGTTATGTGCCTGGGTTTAATGGCTTAATTTACTGTTTGTTTTTATGGTTAAAAAGGAGAATGGTTGATTTGTTTGTGTCTGAAGAAATTTTAGCTAGTTATCTAGTGCTGAATTTAGTAAAAAGAATTGTTTTCTGGCTTTCTCAACGTTGAAACAAAGCATATGCTGCAAGTGATGTTTAAAAAACATGCCTGTTAATTATACATGTTTTATCATAGAAATGTATGTTTCTTTTAAATATTTCTTCAATAACTTTTTGTTCTGGTCTTACTGCCACCTAAATTATTATTAATGGATTATGTGTGCTCATTTTTCTTAGAGAAATGTGTAATATAGTAGAAAACAATTTAGTTGCTTCATATTTCTAACAGTAAAACTATATACATCTTTCAGTAAAAGGCCTGAAGACAACTCAAAACTGTTTAAATTGCCATTGTGAAAGTGGATTATTGGTTCCAACTCCTTAAGAAATAATTAAAAAAAAAAAAAAAAAAAAGGCAAAGCCTTGTGATTGACTTGTAACATTAAGCTCTGGACTCTTATAATATATATATTTTTTGTATGTGACAGGATGACTCATTATGAGACTGTAATGTAGGCATAATCAGAATTTGCTGATTCTTATCGATTTACTTTTTTTCATCAGGATCGAAGATATCTAACCCACATGGACGAGTGGAGCACATTGCCAAAAACAGAACTGATGTCTCATCTCCAGCTGGGACAAGAGAATGCCGAAGTACCACATACAGTTGAAGGAAGATATATTATGCGTGAGCAAGCTGTCAACATTGAGGAAGACAGCCGTTCACTCGTGAGAAATCCATTGTTTCTTTTTAAAATGGAATAAATGCTTATGATGATAATGTCTTTTTAACTATAATCATATTACATTAAGGAGCTGACGAACAGATATTTAGCCTTTACTTTAATTTAAGTACAGTGTGTTCTGTTATACATCATTAAACAGGGCCAAATTCAATGCTGATGTTACTCTTTTTTTTTTTTGAGTTAAAGTGTGTGTGTGGAGTGGAGGGATTGCAAAGAGAAACATCATATGTTCTGGATTATGGTTATCAAGTCTCTTTTCTTCCTGGAATACTATATTTATTTGGCCTGTAACAGCACAAGAACAATAAAGATCTCTTTACTTAGCCTCCGCAGCGTAAGTTTCACATTGTAGAAAACACAAGATTTTTTTTCATAAATATCCAGAACAGATTAATACTCATCTCAGCTATTTCGGCAAGAAATTTTTCTGTAGGCTCTGATTTGTGTCTAACCGTCTAGGTTATGTTTTGTTGGGTTAATTGGCATCGTGAAAAAGGCACTTGCCAAGAAATCAGACTTCTTAACTACTGGTAGGCCTGAGTATATCATTGCAATTGAGGTGGGAAAGAGCATCAGAGTGGGGTACTTACGGTTTGGCCTGATTTTTTTTTCCTCTGAATCCCAAAGGGCTTGCAACATGGATAGGCTTTTACTGGCCTACTTCTGTCCCTGGAGCAGGACATACATTTATAGGTTCATATACAATAAATGGTCCTTTCCTGGTTACATATTGTATGTCATAACCATAATCGATTAAAACAAATGGGATGAGGGAAGATATATTTGTAGTATTTGTGTAAATCATTTACATATATAAAAAATACAATTAATTCAAGTACAACGTGAATATTTTCTAAATCAAAACCCTTTTGGCTGTGTGGTCTAGTGGCTAGGGCACTGGACTGGGACTCAGGAGAGCTGTATTCAGTTCCTAGCACTGCCTGTTGGGTGACTTTGGGCAAGTCACTTCCCCCTCCTGTGTCTCCATTTTGCCATCTGTGAAATGGGGATAATGATACTGAGCTCCTTTTGTAAAGCTCTTTGAGATCTACAGATGAAAGGTGCTAAGTCAGAGCTAGTTATTATTTATTGGGGGCAAAACCACTATAAAGTATATGTAAAGTATGAACTAGGTAGTATTAGAATACTGGTAGAATTGGCAGGATGGTGGACTAGATGTCCTCAAAGGATGGTCCATCAGTAGTATGTGTGATCCAATGGCCCACTTTCTGCCCTAATGTTCCATGCAGATCTATTGCCCATGAGATAGAGGAGATTCAGCTACTTTCATACACTGTTTCTTCATTTCTTAGTCTTCTGTTTCTTTGCTGTGGGCTTGTGATTCTCCCATTAGGGCGGGGACAGAAATGGGGCATCCCTCATCCTTATACAGGATCCCTCCATCAGCACTGTTGGGAATTTGCCACAAAGTTAAAACATTTTGAAACTTAGATTTTTGCACTTTCCACTTTCCAGAAACTCCATCCTTTAGGGTGCCATGAAGTTCTGTGGGTTAGGGAAACAATGGTCAGTGCATAAACACAGACCCTTTGTATGGATGGCTCTTTTCTACAGAGGATCACTATAAATGTGCAGTTTGTGCTGGCAGAATTTTTTGCCTATTCTGTGTGTGAAAAGCTACATGTGCATGAACACACACTCGAGCTCAAAGAAAACTTCGTAAGGGGAACTGGGTCTTTCTACAAAGGCTCACTGAAAATTCTCTTGATTCAGTAAAATGTTGCTGGGTGTGTGTGTGTGGGTTTTTTTTTTTTTTGAAGTTAGGTAAACAGTACAATTATGATGGGAATTTGTGAAACAGTGATTTTTGGCTACAGCTTTGTTATAGTAATATCTAATTTATATGCAACCCTTTACCACTCAATATCTCTAAAGCAGAGTGCTTTGGAGAGAGATACATTGTTTACTTATTTTTATAAATATTCTGTAGTACATTTTATATCTATGCTCTGAAAAATAATGAAAACTAAACACATTTATCAAATACATTAACAAATTACATTTTGTTTTGCATTGTTCTGGTTCTTTTTGTGTTTGTTCACTTACAGTAATGGCTGGGGATCCAATGTCAATTAGTGACATTACGAATTACTGTGTAAGTCAGTGAGGTTCTACTGCATGATAATATTTGAATCAGAAAGTAATATTGTGTCCTTACTTTACTCTCCGTGCAACTCTTTGATTTTAATGTTTTCACTGGATTACCAGTTGTTAGTCAGGACAGAATTTGGTCCAAATAGCTTCACAAAATATTTTATTCTAAGTTGGAAGAAATTTATTTTAAAAATGTTGATCTGTATAATTATTCCTGTCTTTGGAGGATGAGGGCAGGGATGGAAAGAACTTTTATGTTCTCTTTTTTTCATATAGAACATAGAGTTAATAAAAACATTTGAAAGTTTGGGATAAATTCTGTTTGATATAATGCAGTCATTCCCTGGAATATTCTTTTTAAAAATTTTCATACACAGAAACACCATTTAATCTTAAGAAAAGTTTTCAGTGGAAGCAGAGTTAAGCTATCAATAAATACCTTTGAAAATCAGCTCTTAAATGGTTTCTGCAATTGACTTCAGAAATAAAATTTTTTTATTAAAGCTAATGTTATAAAATGATCAAATACTGAGTTTTTTGAAGAAAAGAGTTTCTGTACATCTGGGGATGATGCATAGATTATCCAAAGGTACAAGGTTTGGTATGAAAGTCATACAGTACAAAGCGTATATAATCTGCTATATCTCAAATTAAGGGTTATCACTTTAGCAATACAGTTGAGATACAAACATTCAAACATTTCATACAAAAGAAATACTGAGATTGGTTAGTGGGAAGCAAGTATAATGATGAGTGTTGATTGTCCTTCACTGACTGATAAGTTCAGGATAGTTAGTCCTTCAGAAAATACGATCCACAAAACAAAGGTCTTTCTGCATTGCTTTTCCGTTGTGCTCTGGTTCATTCCTCCTGGTGTTGCCTATGCCTGGTGATGTGTTCTGAGTAGATATCCCTAAACCACCTGATGGTGTTACTTGACCATTAATTCAGTATTATTAAAATTAATGTATTTCTACTTTATTATCTTCCTCAGCCGTCTTCAGTAAAGAAGAGCCCTGCTGCACTCCAAACAGCAGTTTACAGAACAGGCACAGAAAGGAAACACAAAATAACAGTAAAGGAAGGAAAGATGAGCTTGGAATATGTGTATGTAAAATCATAAATTTTTTCATTTTGTATTTCCTGGTTTTTTAATTTGAAAGCAGAGATGGGCCTCCTGTAGAATACCAAATTTAAAGCCTTTCTCTCAGATTCTAGAAAGTTTGTATTTACATCCAGATATAAGCTTCACAACTCAGGCCCACCTCTGCTATAAAGGGCAAATATGTCATTCACAGCAATGTGAATCCAGAGCAATTCCATCCAAGTCAGCAATGTTGTTCTAGATTTACAGTAGTGCAAAAGATCAAAATCTGGCCTAATGAATATTTGGGGAAGCAGAGAAAGAAAAATGCCTGTGGGCATGTCTACACTGCAAAAAAAATCCCATGGCACTGAATCTGAGTCTGGATCAGCTGGCTCGGGCTGTGGGGATAAAATTAGCAATATAGACATTCAGGTTTGGGCTGGAGTCTGGGCTTTGAAACCACCCAGCGCCCTAAAGTCTCCATGGAAATTTTATAGCCACACATCCCGTGCCAGTTGACTCAGGCCTGCCACATCTGTGCCATAGGTCTCTTATTGCAGTGTAGACACACCTTGTGAGAAGAAAGTCCTCCACATCCAGTTCTAAGGGCTCTGTTTAAAGCCTGGGTTTGGTTTTTTTGTGTTTTTGTATTACTTACCTTTATGGTTAAAAGGATTTGCTCCTGTTACAAGGAGCTTGCTGTTCACTGCTGTGTCTTCTTTCCAAGTTCACATGAAAAGGAAGGAAAATATTTTTATACTGCTCATGAAAACACCTTTATGTCTATGCTGGTGTGCAGAAGAACATTTATATCTGTAGTGCACAATTACTTATGACTAGAGTTTCTGGAGGTTTTGTGCTCCACATGTGGATATTTTGAAAATAGTGACCCTGCACTTCATTAGGACAAATTTTTTTTTCTGTATTTTTTGGTGCAAATTGACATATATAGGCTTTGTAGGATCACCCCAAGTATAGGTTGATCTTCTAATGGTATGGAGCAGGTGTAGCAGGTCCTTCACCATCTCTTTTTGTGGGCCAATGCAGGGGCTGTGGGTTGGGAAAATGAGCTGTACTCAGGGCTTCCATGTTCCCTGGCAATCTCTAGCTATAACAGGAATTTGAATCCATTGGAAGCTAGTAATTTTAGAGCAGCCTTCAGGATGTTGTGGTTTATGCTGAAACATGTGCCTGTTGTTAGCTTTTGACTAAAGTGATTGGCCAGAGTATGGGGCTGTGCAGGTTGTTTCCACTAGGAGTAGAAATTGATGATCAAGCTGCGTCTTTGATGCAACCATATTTGTTTGTATATTCTTTCTAAAGTCCTGTTTCCAGAATACAAAGGAGGGATCAAACAGGAGACAGTTTCTTTGCTCACAGTTCTAAGCCCCTTTCAGTCAGACATAGAATAATGTTTCTCAATCTTTTAAGTAGCAAGTACCCCCTAACTTCTGAAAATTTTAATAAGTACCCCAACACTCAATTTCCCATGGGTTTTTATATTTACAGACTAAAGTGTGCCATATGTTGGAAGAAGGACGGAGTATATAAGGCCATGGTATGACTGATGTCAGGTCTAGTAGTGTGTGTAGTGTGTGTCCCATCTCTTCCTCAAGTTGGAATATGCTGCATCACACTGCTGACCACCGAAATCTTTCTTTTTCTCACCCAGCCTGTACAGTGGCTTTGCAATACTGGCAAACCCACAAATAAACCTTCTGTAATAAATATTGATTTTGATTTAAAACAAGTGCAAATCCTTGATTTAAATAATTGCTTTTAATAAACTTTTCTATATGTACTTCAGTTATTTCCTAAAGAAAGGTGCATTCTCTTTGGTTGCTATAACCATTACAATGTTCATTTGCAACTAAATAGAATTTTTACACTATATTTGGTGCACCTTTTTGCTATCTCAGAGGGTATGCTATAACTATATATTTATTTAGGCAATTATATCGCTTAATAATTTCAGATTCTTATTAATTGTATGTTTTTAGTATATTAAAGATGGTGAATGATATATTGATTATTCTGTTTAAGTCCAAGTCCAGAAGTGCATCACAAATTTATCCATTGCCAGTTTATCCTGGAAGTCCTTGTTGGTGTTAGGATCTTCCAGGAACACTAATCTTGGCAGGTCTACTTCCAGTTCAGGTGGGGTCTCTTCTTTTTCTCTCTTCTGTGTGTTTTAGCTGAGTCTTGAACAGCTTAAGACTGATGTTAGTTTCCAAACTACATATTAAAAGCTTGTGCCAGATCTGGTTAGCTCTGTCTCTTTTCTGGGGTGGGTTCTGCAGCACCATCAGAGCCAGGCCACGCAAATTGGCTGCTAGAAATCCACGTTTCTGTTGCTCTTCCCAGCCATTCATTTTGGCTATGAGGAGAAAATGAAAATGGAATACTGTATCTTCGATGCATTCGGTTTTTTTTTTTTTGGTTTTTTTGAGGGGTTTTTTTTGTGGTTTTTGTTGTTGTTTGTTTTTTTACAGAGAATGTACAAACATCTGTTTCCTTTAGCATAGGAGAAATCAAACAATGAGAGATAGTGCCAAGGCTGTTAGGCAGCATCCAACCCAAAAGTGCTCCCTCCAGTCTTTTTCTCAGGGTCACTCTCCCAGTGCTTGTATTGGCTGTGTCTGGGATTCTCTTGCTGACTTTTCTCTACTTCTCTTGGTGTCTTTGTCCTCTCTCTCTCTGACACACACCATTCCACCAAGCTATATTAAGTGGAAAACTTTCTGCCCATGCAGCTCTAAATCCTGTGCCTTTGTTTTGGGCAGTGATATGCCTGTTTTTTGGTTTGGGGACCCTTATTTTTTCTTCAGTTTATCCTGAATGAAGAGCAGCTGCTACCTTGCTCGGTTTCAGTGATGTGTTGCCCAGCCAACAACACTTGCCAAACAGTTTAAGGGCCCCTTCATTGAGTTGGACCAATAGTCAAGGAGTATATGTCGTAACCCTTTTTCTCATTTTCATTCTTAATTTGTGAGTTGACTTCAGCCAGTGGTGTGGTTTTAGCTAGGTAAATGCTCAGCATGAAGTCAGTATGTTTTCCTTCCATTTCCGGTCTTCTTATTTATGTCCTGCAACTTTAACAATGACGAACACTGTAGGCTTGAATCACAAATGCAGATATATATTACCACATAAAAATTTTAGGCATAAGGAAGCTGTCTTGCTCGAGGTCACATAGGAAGTTGAAATCAGCACACTCAAGTACCAGACCTGCTCTCTAACTCTTGGACCATTCTTCCTCTCTGTGTTGTAGCCAATTAGTTCATTTTAATAAGAATTACTAAATTCTATTTAAATAAAAAAAGGCTACAGTGTATTTTCCAAAAACATAATTTGACTCCTGTATATTTTTGAGAGGCTCTCCAGCTTTAACATTAACCTTGCTTTTCATACAAATTGACATAAATTCAATTAAATGTTCTAGTGGCTTTGACATTATTTGGCAAATGTGTTTTCTGGTGTGTATGATAGTATAATACACAATAGAAGCAAAATCAGTTGGAAAGGTCAAGTTTAGATTGGTCCTGTGATCTTGTGCAGCATGCATTCAGATGAAAAGACCATTTTCAGGACTGTATTTTTTATACTTCGGTGGGCAGATGGAATCAGACTTCATAAATACAGCTATTTTCACATTATAAACTCTTGGGGCTGGATGTTTTTGTGTTTCTACAGTGCTTCGCAAACTGTGAGCACTACTGGAAACAAATGACAACAGATGTTTCCCAAATTAATGTTTAGTTTAATTTACCAGTGTTTAAATCAGAAGTTTAACTCTTAAAGTTACTTTCAGACTCTTACTACACTTTCAGAACTAACTACTAAATCATTTTTAATATGATATATATTTTACCTAATATAGATGCTCAGTTTTTAAAGGGTTAAAGGACTGGGGTTTCTTATGTGATTTCTTCCCTTTCAAATTGCATATTCCCTTCATAGAGAATTACCTTTTCATTTCATGCTAAGAAGAATTGTGCCTTAAGTGTAAATGTGAACCATTTTATAAATGTTTTCTCCTAGTCAATTATTCTTTTATCTTATTTGATTGAATATTCAAATTATTCAGAATAATTTTCTTGTTCAATTCTAGACTCTCAAGAAAACAGAGACTGAGTCCTGAAATGGCTCAGTGCAAGACAATGATATCCTTGGAGCTCAAGAGTGACACTGGAAAGAAAGTTTCCATGATTCCTGTTCTTGAAGGAGGTCAGCATGATATTGGCACATCAGCTGCTTCTACTATAGATAGTGAAGAAAAATACAATAAACATAAACGTAAAATAGCAGAAAAGGAAGGGGAGATAAAATCAAGTCTGTTTTTTGTGTTGGTATAGATATGCTTGGGATAATTCTTATAGTGATAAGAAAAAAATGCCTTCTGTGCATTCGTAACAAGACCATAAATCATGAGTACTCCTATTTCAATTATAATCACATTCTAACTCACTCTGTTCTTAATTTAAACTATTGATTTAAGTCTGGCTGTGCTTTTAATATTTGGCATAATACATTGATTATAAAGCAGTTGTCTTCTGTCAAAATAGTGTAGTATTAATGCTTGTTCATTCCTCAATTGCACGAGTCTTTATAATGGAATTGGGTTAAGTTCTTACTATTAGAACTGTGACACATCTTGGAATCATTAACAAATGGCATCATTTCTTTGAGAGCTTGCCCATGTATATTCCACTTACGGGTGTGTGCACCCACTGTACTTAAAGCAGAGAGTTCTGTGGAGCATATTTGTCCTGTTGCTCCTGATGAGTGTTTTGAAGGGTGGAGCAGCCTCAACCCTCCTTCAGTCCTTCTCATGGTGTCTGGCTATGAGTTAGAGCTCCTCATGTTCTGCCATGGTCTCTTTCTCTTGTCTTGAATTTTTATTTTCCTTTGAAAATAGGTAATAGAACTCTTTTTAGCACTTCAGCGTGTGTTCTTTTGGGTTTTTTCTGCATCCTGCAGAAAGAGTTCCCTTTCACGCTGAGAGGTGACGCACTGGCTTTATGCTGTCACTGGGATTTAAACACTGCCCCTCTTGTATGGTGTCTATCTTTAAGACTGTCATCTGCCCTTCCTGTTTGTTGTGGTTGGGGGAAGGTCACCTGGGAGACGGATGTGACATCTGTCGTGCCTTTAAAAAGCAGACTCAGTTGAGAGAGCTTCATCAGTACATAATGGTGTACGTAAAGTACATAACAGTGTAGGCAATGAGACCATCCTCTGATTTAGGACTGTTTGATATAGTAAGATCCCAAACTACTACTTCTGAAAGTGTCTGCCTTCTTCATTCAAACTGTCAAAAACTTGAGAAAGTGGGATCCATCTGTCATGAGAAAATGGAAGAACTTCCCATTTCTGGGCATTTCTTTCAAAGAAATGAGACCTGAAACTTTCCCTAAACCACAGAAGACCACTTTGGGTCTTAAAAAGAACACCAAGCACAGACATTCCTCTAAAAACCTTCTCCAGGAGGAACCTGTACCAAGGTTAGAGCGACATCTTTGGCCTAACACTCCCCAGTACTGTACCAGCTCAGCTCTCAGTACCATCAACTCTGGCACTGTCCACCAGGCTTCAGCTGAGTCTGGCATCACTGTGTAGCCTCTTACAGACGTATGATCTAGTAGCACTCTGTGGTTCCTGGATTGTTGGCACTGACTGCACCTGAGGCTTATACTGCAGCTGAAGATGTATGCCTATCTGTACTACAGTCTCCTGTGATTCAGCCACCTCAAAGATGATAGTGGCATTATCTGTACTGAGATAAATACCAGCACCAGCTTCAACATTGGTACCAGCTTCACTCTTTGTACTTTAGCTTTGGTACCTATGTTGATTCATTTTGTGACTCTGGTACCATTGTATCATTTGGTCTTGGTACTGACTGTTTCAAACACCCTGAGTGGTACGGATGGTTCTGTCTGCTTTGGTTGTCTGCTTTAGTACTAGCCTCTAGAAGTGCACCAAATTCACACCACACACAGTTCTTGGTACCCATCACCATAGCATTGACATTTGATTCCATGCTGACTTTGAGCAGCCCCCTATTCTGTGCTCATCTAAACCTCATTGGTTTAAGCCGCAAACAGAGCAGCATGACGTGTTATCTCCCCATCATGGCATGTCTTCTCCAATGCCATAGGATTATTGTATGTCCTCCTCTAAATAAGATTACGGTAGAGCAGTGGTTCCCAAACTTCTTCATGCTGAGACCCCCTTTGGTGTCACCTCTGTTGTTGTGACCTTCAATGGTTTGAGAGGTGGGGGATGTGATGCTGGCAAACCAGATGCTAGTTCATGCCAAAGTTTTAGGTCTCAGATGAATACTGACATTCATTACTGAAAGCCAGTCTGTGTGTTAGTGTGGTTAAGATGGGTATTGAACATATAACAATACATTTAGTGTTTAGACTTTATGAAATACTTGTAAATTGCTGCATGCATTAATTTCACTTGTAATATCTTTTATCACATACTGTAAAGTAAAAGCTTAAATATTTCCATATAACTGTAAAAATATTTGTCCTGAACCAGTCAGATTGTCAGAAGGGATGTCTCTTGTCCATCAAGCAGGATTATCAAAATGAAATGGGCCATTGTGGGATATCACAATACAAAGACAATGGTGATTGCCCTTGCACTGGTTATGTACAAAAGAGCCCATCCCATCATCTTGAATTCTGGAAGAAGGAAATAAAGTTAGTGAACCAGAACATTTTTGATCTCTTTTGCAGTTTGGATTCTGGCAGGGCTGGAGTTACAGAAGAGAAACAGAGATCCTCACTGTCAACCTGGGTTAGCTCTAAAAGACATTCAGTGCTGACAGATTACTACAACCCTCACCTTTTAGAACCATAGATGTCAACTCATTTGTGTTTATATGTTTGCCTCTTAATAAATCCTTAGTTAGGTTGGTCTAGGATTGGCAACAAGAGTTGTCTTTGGTGTGAGATTAAAGGTACAAGTTGACATGAGGTAACTGACTGACTAGTCTCTTTGTCCTGGAAGCAATCTGAATCTTTTATGATCTCTGGTGTATAGCAACCAGCTTTGGGTGGTAAGATAAACTGGAATGTCCAAGAGGACTGTTTGTGGCTTCATGGTAAAGTTGTTACAGTGCTTCATGAGTTCACATTTGTTACTGAGTTGGTGAAATATAATTCTAGAACATGCAACCAGTTTGGGGTGTCTGCCACTGCCCTGCTTTTTGACAGTCTGCCTTGAGGTTGGCACTCACGGTTATGAACCATTCCAGACAGCATGAAGGGGTATTTGAAAATTAGAAGCATGAAAAATCATTTTGACCACTTTGCTATTCCAAACATGTAATTTTGATCCTAAATTTATATTAAAGTTATAAAGTCCCAGAATGCAGACAAGCAAAAGCCAACTGTGGGTGTCCAGTATTACAGTAATGACAATAGATGTTCCACCCTAAGGCGAGGTGCCCATTTGGAGCAACATCCTGGAACTCCAAGCCTTACACAAGGCTTGTCAAACAACGTTTACACAGGGCTTGTCTTACAAACAACGTAACAGCAATGTTCCATGTGAGCAGGCAGGGTATGCCATATCCACACCGTTGTATTGTGAGTCCATCGACCTATGGGATTTTGTATTCAAAGTGAAAGCACTCTAACTGCTTCTCAGCTTCCAGACTGGAATATCCTGGCAGACCATCTTGGAAGGACTTTTGAAGAAAGGTCATGAGCCCTGGTTTGAAGGTGAGCATAGGCAGACTCATGTTCTGCTGGTGGGAGATTCTCAGCACAACCCTGTTTGTAACAAGATAAATCAGAAAGAATCACCAGTTCTTCTTTGGCTGGGTCTACACTGACAAATTTGCTGCCATCAGATTGATTGCTCTGGATCGACTGAGTGGTCTGTGTAGACTGGCTCAGTTGATCCAGGAAGTGACATAGGAAAACCACTCCGGTAAGTGGCGTAGCGCTGTGTCGAAGGGAACACTGTTCCCTTTGGCGCAGCGCAGTGTGGATGGCGTGCGGAGCAGACGCCACAAAGTCGACAGGAGATATGCAAGTGATTTACGTCACTTGCGTATCTCACATCGAATGCTACTGAATCCTGAAGGTAAGTGTATACCGGGCCTTGGAGTGATAGAGTCCTGGAACCTCTCCCCCTTGATGGTACCCAGGAAGAAGCAGAAGGCTTCCCAGGATGCTGCTAGGAGAGGCAGATCTCTAGTCCCTAAGTTTGCCAAGAAAGGAGACAAAGTGGTGAGTAGAATGCAGTCCGGATCGAAGCCTCCTTCAGTTATCCAGTGGCTAAGTTGGCACTGCTGGCTTCAGTGCTGTGGCTGGCACTGCTGAATCTGGGACCCAAAGTGGCGCCTTCATCACTTGTGGCATTATCTAAGACTCTTCTGTATCAGACAGAGACTATCCTGGCTCTGTCCTTGCCAGAGGCGTTTCAGGCTGCAAGGTATTTGCTGAGCTTATTTATGCTGGCGTCCCTGGAAGTGCAGATCACTCCTATAATACTGTTATACAGCTCAGCGCCAGCCTCCTATGTGCATCAGGAAACGGGATTTTATTCCTGCTATTTTATAAATCCGAAAGCAAAGGGAGGTTTCAGAACGATTTTAGACTTACATCAGCTGAACAGATATGTAAAAAAGATAGTTTTGTAGAGTCACGCTGACTTCCATTATCCCCTCCCTGGAAACTGGTATTCTGCCCTTGACTTAAAGGATGCCTATTTCCATGTGTTGATTTATCAAGGCCACAGAAGATATCTCAAATTCCTGTAATTTCATTATCCGTTCACTGTCCTGCCCTTTGGCCTGTCACAGCACTTCTGATTTTTGCAGAATGTATGATAGTGATAGCTGGCTTCATGAGACAATTAAGAATCCAAGTCTCTTTCTGCTTCGATGACTGACTTGTGTGAAACTGTTCCAGGATTCGGGTATTGTCCAGTGTAATCTCATCCAGTGAATTTATAAGGCACTGGGTCTATTGATCAACTCAAGGTCTATCCTCTCACTAGTTCAGAGGATAGAATTTATAGGGCAATATTGGACTGTACCCAAGCCCAGAGTTTTCCTTCCAGAGTCAAGGTTTCAGACAATTTGATCCATTGTTTTAGATCTCCAGACTTACCCAATCACAGCTGCATGAAATTTTGTGGCTTCTGGGACACATGGCCTCTTGCACATATGCAGTCCAGTGTCACATTGTGTCTCAGGATTCTACAAGGTTGACTGGCTTCAGTATTTTTGCTGAGTTATTAGCATAGGAAAACATGTATTCCTCACATTTTAGACTACTTAGGCTGGTGGACAAACCCTGCCAGTGCTTATGTAGGAGTTCCTTTAGTCCCTCCTCAACCATTACTAATGCTAGTAATGGATGTCTTCCCTGGTTGGGAGCTCATCTGGGTTCTTTTCAGTCATAGGGGTCATAGTCCGCAAAAGGACCTAATTCTTTACATAAATGACAAGGAGTTGACCACTATCTGGCCAGAATGTCAGGTTTTCCTATCTTATGTCAAGGAAAAAGTCTGCTCACTCTCTCAGACAACACAGTAGCAGTATTCTGTCTCAACAGACAAGGAGGTGCACGCTGATCCCTACTCTGCCAAGAGGCAACTTGTCTATGGGTTTTTTGCATTGCCAACTTGATCAGTATCAAAGCTGTTTACTTTCTTAGAGTGCAGAATGAACTGGATTACCTAAATAGTTCATTATGAGTCGCCACAAGTGGTCCTTTTGTCCTGATTTTATCCAGGTCTGTTTTTCATCTCTGGGGGAAGTCCTGAGGTAAATCTGTTTGCAATGAGATACAACAGGAAATGTCAGCAGTCTTATTCCTTACAGAGTCACAATCTGGGTTTCCTAATGGATGCTTTCCTATTGCTCCGAATGTGCACGCTTACATGTGCAATCACTCAAAAAAACCAAACAAAAAACCAAACACAAATGATTACTAACCTGTTTCATAACTGATGTTCTTTGAAAGGTCTTGTCTTGTATGTATCTTCCATGACCCGTCTTCCTACCCCTCTGCATTAGAGGCTTTCCTGTGAGAAAGAACTCTGGGGTCGAGGGGTGGTTAAAGGTTGCTTTGTCCTTTACACCTACATACAGTGGTGCATGGCAACAGGGTGCTGATAACTGTGCTTGCAGCATGCACGCACCAAGAATGGAATGGACGTGCAACACAACTCAAAGAACAATGGTTACAAAACAGGTTAGTAACTGTTTTTTCTATTCCAAAGTAGGTCACTGCCCAGTTTTCCTTGCAGATTCATTCCTCCTTTCCTAAAGTTCAGATTTGACCTATGCTTTTTCTTAGGGTTATACTCAAGATGGAGTAAGATCGGGTGAAGATGATTCTGATACCCTCAGCTTGGCCAAAGGAGCACTTGTTCTCAGATCTACATAGATGCTAAGTTCAGACTCCTTTAACACTTCCTCCAGACAGAGACATACTGTGTCTTCTCTACAGACAAATCCTTCCCACATCCTGACAGCTTAGCTGTTGAATGGCTGTACTATACTGTGTTTTTTGTTGGGTTTTTTTTGTTTTTTTTAGCTGTCCAGAAGATTCTTTTGAACAGCAGGAAACGTTTACTAGGAATACTTACCTGGGTAAATGGAAACATTTCTTGTGTTGTGCAGAGGTTCATAGCTTCCTCCTCTCAGCAGGGAAGATACAGGATATTTTATGTGCTTAAATGTAAGGAGTCGGAACTGTCAATTAACTTTCTAAAAGAACATTTAGCTATTTTCTCACCTATACCTCACAGAATAATAGAATATTAGAGTTGGAAGGGACCTCAGGAGGTCGTCTAGTCCAACCCCCTGCCCAAAGCAGGACCTCCTCCTGTCCCAAGTCGACTAGTGTTCTCTAACCCTGTGGTTACGTTTTTAAAAGGGATAGCAGAATCTATCCCCTCATCAAACAAAAGTTCTCCTTCGAGTGATTGCTCATATGCATTCCACTTAGGTGTGTGCGCGCCCTCGTGCACGGCCTCCGGAGAACTTTTTCCCTAGCAGCCCCCTGTAGGGGCTGGCCTCGGCGCCCCCTGGCGTGCCGCCCTCATGCGGTGGCATATAGGGCGCTGCCGGCCCATCCCCTCCTCAGTTCCTTCTTTCCACCCGTGACCGTCGTCGTAAACAACTCTTGCTCCTTGCAAGCCTTTTTTCCCTAATCTAAGTAGTTAGATAGCAGTTCACCCTGAACTAAGTTAATTTTTCAGTTAGATAAGGACCTATAGTTAGTGTAGGAATGAGACTTAGGGCTCTGTCGGGCTCGCCGGGGTTCAAACCCTGTGCTGTCTGCGGGAAGGCCTTTCCCGTCAGCGACCACCACGACCGCTGCCTAAAGTGTCTGGGGGAACAGCACCGAAAGGACCGGTGCCGCATTTGCAAGGCCTTTAAGCCACGGACCCAAAAAGAAAGGGAGATCCGGCTTAAGGCTATTTTCATGGAGTCCGCCATGCGTCCGGCGTCTGAGCCGACACGGACTCCCTCTGCACCGAGCATTTCCTCGGTGCAGAGTGCTCTGCTGGCATCGCAGGCGCCTCGGCACCGAACGTCCCCAGTGCTGAGGAGGAAGAAGGGCCGTCTGCGCTTGGAGCTCTCCCCTGCGCCGCAGGAGTGGACGGCGTCGAGCCCGGAGGTGCTTCGTCTCTTGGATGTGCTGCCTGCTCTGGCACCGGCACCATCTTTCAGGGAACCTCCCCCGACTCCTGGGAGTGGGGGACCCCCTGTCCAGGACCCTTCTATGCCGGAGGCGTTTGAAGCGGCTCGAGCTTTGCTGGCCTTACCCACCCCTCCGGCCCTCTCTCGGCTGAGAGAGTCAGGGCCTGTGTCCTGGGGCAAGCCCGCGATGGGTGTCCCTGAAGGGTGGGTGCGCCTGGCACTGGAGGAACGGCCGCCCACCACTTGACGCCGGAGAGTTGAGCTCGATAGCTCCTCTCCTTCCTCGTCTTTGGACGAGTCGTCCCGGCACCGCTCCAGGTCTTCCAGGTGGCACTGCTCATGGTCTGTGTCCAACTCCAGCCCGGCACTGAGACGCCGCTCTCGGCACCGTTCACCGGCTTCCGGGAAGAGGCGTCGTCCCTCCCTCGGCACCGGTCTTCATCCTCGACCGCACAGCCCCACCATCGGCACCTTAGACGACGTCGCTCGTCGGGATTGTCCGGCAGCGGGTCCCGGAGCAGCTCTTACCGGCGACGCTGCCAGCACTGATCTCCTGTCTCAGGATCCCGGACCCGTCGCCAGGAGGAGGTATATGCACCGGCTCCGGCTCCGGCACCTGGCTGGCCCCAACCCCCTTGGCAATGGCCATTTTGGGGTCCGTGGGCAGCCCAGATGGGGCAGGGAACAATGTCGGCCCCTGCCTCTGTAACCCAGATAGCCCCCCAGCAGGCACCTTCGGTGCGGGAGGGAAACTGCTCCTTGGAGGAGGAGGAGGACCCCGGGGAGGGCCCCTCTACTGGACCCCGCCACCTGTCCTCTTCTTCGTCGCTGGACGAGGCAGCTGTCAGGGACCAGGGGGCCCCTCTTATCGATTTCAGGGCTCACCAGGAGCTCCTGAAACAGATGGCCTCTAATCTTGGCCTGGAGGAAGAGGTGGACCCACTCTTCAGGTGTGTGGGGACTCAAGGACCATCCAGGGTAGCCCTCCCCATTCATGAGAGGGTCCTGCCCCTGGCGAAAGCTGTCTGGCAGACCCCCTCCTCGGTCGCCCCAACTTCCAAGGGCGCCGAGAAGAAGTACTATGTGCCAGCTGAAGGGCACGAGTACTTATACACCCACCCTGCCCCTGACACTCTGGTTGTGGACACTGCCAACCAGAGACAGGCAGGGGGCTCAGAGCGCCTCCCCTAAGAACAAGGAGGACAGGAGACTAGACCTCTTTGGAAGGAAGGTCTACTCCATGGGGGCGCTTCAATTCAGGGTGGCAAACCACCAGGCCCTCTTGGGCAGATATAACTTGAACCTTTGGGACTCGCTGCGAAGGTTCGCAGAGTCCCTGCCCCAGGACCAGGCCGCGGACTTCGCCACGGTCCTGGAGGAAGGAATAACTGTAGCCAGTGCAGCCCTGCAGACTGCTTCTGACGCTGCTGACACGGCCAGCAGGGTGATGGCCTCCGCCGTTGCCATGCGGCGAGTAGCGTGGCTACAGTCCACGGACTTGTCCCAGGAGGTGCAGCACTCCATCCAGGATCTGCCATTTGATGGAGCCGCCCTCTTCTCGGAGAGGACGGATGACAAGCTGCATGCCCTGAAGGACTCAAGGGCAACGCTCCACTCCTTGGGTCTGTATACCCCTCAGGTGGCGAGGTTACAGACTCGCCAGCAGCCCCAGCACCCGCCACAGTGGCAGCAACCTAGGCCACCACCTAGGCCTTCCCCCCCCCCCACGAGGGGTAGGGATAGGAGCAGGGGTTCTGGATGGCGAGACCTCCCTGTGTCGTCCACGGCTTCCCAGAAATGACCCTCCCAGGGCTCTAAGGGAAAGTGTAACTTTTGACAGTGTGCCCGAGAGTGGCACCACCATTTGTTCCCTGGATTCTCCCCTGCCTTTTCGGGGCAGGCTAAGGCCCTACCTTGGCCTGTGGCGGGACATCATCTTGGACCGCTGGGTCCTCGACACAGTGCGCCGGGGTTACGCCCTACAGCTTGTGGCTTCCCCCTCTCCCCCTCGTCCCTCTTCAGGGACCCCTCTCATGAGCAATTACTCCTTCAGGAGGTCCGCTCCCTCCTGCACAAGGGAGCCATAGAAGTGGTTCCACTGCTCGAGGTGGGGAAGGGGTTCTACTCGAGGTACTTCCTCGTTCCCAAAGCCAAGGGACGCCTCAGGCCTATCCTGGACCTGCGCAGGTTGAACAAGTTCATAAAGAAACTGAAGTTTCGCATGGTGTCTCTGGCGGCCATTATCCCCGTGTTGAATCCAGGAGATTGGTTTGCCGCCCTCGATCTGAAGGATGCGTACTTCCACGTCTCCATTCTTCCCGCCCACAGGTGCTATCTAAGGTTTATGGTAGCTGGTGCCCACTACCAGTTTACGGCCTTGCCCTTTGGCCTGTCTTCCTCCCCCAGAGTGTTCACCAAGTGTATGGCAGTGGTGGCTGCCTTCCTGAGGCGCAGGGGGGTCCAGATATTCCCCTACCTGGATGATTGGTTGATAAGGGGCAAGACCAAGTCGCAGGTGCGCGAGGCGGTCTCCTTCGTCCAGGCCACTTGCCATGATCTGGGGCTGCTCATCAACGAGCAGAAGTCGACACTGTCACCGGTACAGCGCATAGTTTATAGGGGCATCCCTAGACTCGGTGCGGGCCAGAGCCTCCCTCCCACGCTCGAGGTTCGAGGCCATGGCAGCGATCATATCGCAGCTTCAGAGGTGCCCCACGATGACAGCCAGGCAGTGACTTCAGCTGTTGGGCCACATGGCCTTGTGCACGTATGTGGTGAAGTTGGCCCGCCTCAGGCTCAGTCCTCTCCAAGGTTGGTTGGCCACCGTGCATGTGCCCAGCAGGCACCCTCTGGACAGGGTGGTCCCGGTGCCCCCCACGGTGCTAGGATCACTGAGTTGGTGGTTGAACCCCAGGACAGTGATGGAAGGGGTTCCGTTCAGGGTCCTGACTCCCTCGGTCATCCTGATCACGGATGCGTCGGACCTTGGGTGGGGGGCTCACGTCAGCGGTGGCCTGAGCACCCAAGGTCGCTGGTTGCAGGAGGAGACTGCTCTCCACATCAATGTAAAAGAACTGAGGGCAGTCAGACTGGCATGCAAGGTGTTCTGCCATTGTTTATTGGGGAAAATGGTACAGGTGCTGACGGACAATACCGCAGCAATGTATTGTATAAACAAGCGAGGGGGGCGCGCTCCTCAGCTCTGTGCCAGGAGGCACTTCGACTTTGGGACTTTGGGGTGAGGCACGATTTCTGTTTAACTGTCTCTCACCTCCTGGGGGTCAGGAACGACGAGGCCGACCGCCTCAGCAGGTCGTTTCTACCCCAACATGACTGGTCGTTGCATCTGAAGGTAGCGGCCAGGATTTTCCACGAGTGGGGTGTTCCCTGACTGGACCTGTTCGTGTCGTCCTGGAACAGGAAGTGCCCGAGGTTCTGCTCGCTCCGTGGTCGCGAGCCGGGCTCCCTCTCCGACGCGCTTCTCATCGAATGGACGGGGACCGACATGTACGCATGCCCCCCCCTTCCCGCTCCTACCCAGAGTCCTCTTGAAAATCAGGAGGGACAGAGCGGATGTCATACTGATTGCCCCAGCGTGGCCGAGACAGTACTGGTTCAGCATGCTGCAGGACCTCTCTGTCCCCCCGCTGATCGAGCTCCCGAGGACGCTGGACCTGGTCTCCCAGGACCACGGTTGCCTGCTGCATCCCAGCCTGGATTCCCTGCACCTGACGGCCTGGAGAGTCTCTGGCTGACTGAGGAGGAGAGAACCTGCTCGGAGCAGGTCCAGTGCGTGCTGCTGGGAAGCAGGAAACCCTCCACGCAGATTGCCTACAGAGCCAAGTGGAGGAGGTTTCCCCGCTGGGCGGGGTCGCAGGGCATAACCCCCGATACGTCCCCCGTGCAGGCTGTTCTCGAGTACCTGTTGCAGCTTAGACTCCAGGGTCTAGCGCTAGCCTCCCTCATCTAGCAGCCATCTCGGCTTTCCATCAGCCGATGGAGGGGTGGTCCCTGTTCTCCCACCCCATGTCGGTGAGATTCCTCAAGGGGGTTGAGAGGCTTTACCTGCAGGTCCGTGACCCGGTGCCTCCATGGGATCTGAACCTGGTCCTCGCTAGGCTGACGGGGGCCCCCCTTTGAGCCCTTGGCCACCTGCCCCCTGCTGATCCTGTCCTGGAAGGTGGCCTTCCTCATGGCCATTACCATGGCTAGGAGGGTCTCTGAGCTAAGAGCTCTGACCTCGGAGCCCCCCATACTATGTTTTTCCAGGATAAGGTGCAGCTGAGGCTTCACCCAGTGTTCCTGCCTAAGGTAGTCTCCCAATTCCATTATAACCAAGATATTTTCCTCCCTGTGTTTTTTCCTAAACCGCACGGGTCCGAGGAGGAGAGGAGACTATATACCCTGGACGTAAGGAGGGCGCTGGCGTTCTACCTTGAGAGGATGAAGCCGTTTCGGAAGACCACGCAGCTCTTCGTCACGGTGGGGGAGAGGATGAAGGGATCCCCGGTTTCCACCCCGTGCATCGCCAGATGGATCACCGCCTGCATCAGGTTCTGCTACGAGCACGCAGGCGTCCAGCTTCCCGGAGTGGTGACGGCGCACTCAACGAGGGCCCAGGCCGCGTCAGCGGCCTTCCTGGAACGGATCCCCCTGGATGACATCTGCAGGGCTGCCACCTGGTCTTCGGTGCACACCTTTGCCACGCACTACGCTGTCGTCCAGCATTCGAGGGAGGACGTGCGAGTTGGCAGTGCTGTGCTGAGGGCAGCTCACCGTTGACTCCTACCCACCTCCAGGTATGGCTCGTTAATCACCTAAGTGGAATGCATATGAGCAGTCACTCGAAGGAGAAAACATGGTTACTTACCAGTAACTGTTGTTCTTCGAGATGTCTTGCTCATATCCATTCCACACCCACCCGCTGTCGGAGTCGGCAGAAAGGAGGGACTGAGGAGGGGAGGGGCTGGCAGCGCCCTATATGCCGTCGCATGAGGGTGGCACTCCAGGGGTTGCTGAGGCCTGCCCCTACAGGGGGCTGCTAGGGAAAAAGTTCTCTGGAGGCCATGCACGAGGGCGTGCACACACCTAAGTGGAATGGATATGAGCAACACATCTCGAAGAACAACAGTTACTGGTAAGTAACCATGTTTTCCTCCTTGGGACTTGAATCTTGTACTAATAGCTCTAATGGGACCTCAATTTGAGGCTTTGGTAACCTGATCTCTAGCCCACATTTTGGCAAAAGTTTTCTTCTTGCTGCAGGGAGAGTGAACTGCAAGCTCAGATGATGAGGCCTTTATACACTATATTCTTTAAAGATAAAGTCTTCATGAGGCTTCATCCAAAATATATTCCAAAGGTGGCGTCTAGTATCCACCTTAGATTTTGTCTATCTTTTTTTCTTAAGATGCATGCACATAAGGATGAGAAAAGGCTCCATAAACTAGACATCCATTATACCCACTCCTTGTATATAGCCAGAACAAAACCCTTTAGATTATCTCCACGTCTATTTATATCCTGGGAAGACAGGATGAGAGGACAGGAGGCATCAGTTCAAAGATGGTCTCATTGGATAACTGCCTGTATAACCTACAAATTATGAGATAGCAAACACACTATCTCTTTCAAAAGTGTCAGCTCATTCCTCAAGGGTTCCAGCAACTTTACCATCTTGAGACATTTGCCTGCAGAAGACATCCGCAGAGCAGTGATCTGGTCATCAATGTATACTTTTTCTAAGCATTATGCCATTACTATAGTCTCCAGAGCTGACTCGAACTTGGGAAAGCAGTCCTACAGTTTCTCTTCAAATAGACACCCAACCCCACCATCATACCATATTGCTTGGTAGTCATTGAGGTGGACTAGATGATGTTTGCAAGCATTCAAGGATGGAAAAAATAAGCTACTTACCTGTGTATTAGCTGTTTTTTGAGATGTATGCATGTGTTTGTTTCCACCCTCCTTGAAGCAGAGGGGAGAATTTCTTCTATCATGCTTCTGTTGCAAAGGAACTGAAGGAGGGTTAGGATGTCTCCGCCCTTTATAGGCTGGCCTGAGGCACAAGGAGGTGCACGGTACATGCTCCTCCCTGACAGGTATGGCTACACAGAGCTCTCCGGCTTGATGGTGCTGGGCATGCACGCAGCTGAGTGGAATAGATCTGTGCAACACATCTCAAAAACTGTTACAATACAGAAATTTTTCTTCTTTGTTTATTTGATGACACCAGTAGAGATAAGATCACTTTTTTACAATTCAATATATCAATTACTAAGTGTGTACAAAATATATTTAGCTTGGGGAAATCTCGCCTCCGCATATCAAAATTGCAGGCATCTCTAATTCTAATCTATGTAAAATAAAAGTCCTCAAAGTCTGTGTATTCAAGTTGAAAAGATATTTTTTGAGGATCTTGAATATAGGTTTCTTCCTGAGAAGTTTGATGTTAACAAAATACAGTTTTCAAGTATCTCCGAAAGGCTGAAAAATACTACCTTTTAAAAATAAAATCACTTCGGGAAAGAATAAAAGCCTCATAAAAATCTGTAGAAGAGGTTTGAGAGAAAGTCAATGGCACCTCCTGGTCTTCATGGCTTTTGGTAATGTGTGGTCCTCCCAAGGTCTTAAGACTGTTCCTGCATCATTAACTGAAAAACTTCTACTGATTTTAACTGGTGGGTAAAAAATCAGGCACTTAAGCCCTAAGCCAAAACTCATTTGGAGCGGGGAGGGGAAGAACATTCTCAGGGACTTCAGTTGGCTTTGCACCAGTCTTTAAATGAGGCTGAAAGGAAGGGCTGATGAATCAAGGGACAGTAACAGACTTTTTTCTGTAATCAAAATAAATGGAAATTGAGGGTGCTAAGTGACTTGCAGAATTAGGCCTGCGGTGAGGGCATGCCATTATTCAAAGATTCAGCAAAGTACTGAAGCACATGTTTAATTTTAAATGTGCTTAAGTCTGATTGATTAAACACTTGTTTAAGGTCTTTGCTTATTAGGAATATGCTTAAAAGATTTGCTGAATTGTGCCCATAAAGAGGTAAGTACTGGGTTCTTTTTCTCTGTGAAAGTGAAAAAGTTAATCCTTAAGGGCTCATTCATGTTCTATTAAAATCACAGCTCTCCTTGACTACAAGTAGAATCAAACCTAAAGGAATGTTAAATGCAAGAGCAAAATATAAAAATGACAATTAACTGTCTAATTTTTTTTCGAAACCGTGGAAGGTAAAATATTTGTTCAAACTGCACACTTTCATATTGGTCCATTGTAACAACAAAAGAAGTTTAATGTGGATTTCCAGTGTGTTCATTTGGAGTGAAGGCGGGGGAGTACCTATGTTTTTTTGGTTTTTTTTAAACATTTAATTAATTAGAATGTCCTTTAAAAAATATAAATTGCATAAATGTTGCAAATGAGAATGTATACTAACTGTACAATAACAACTTTTATTCAGAAAACAAATGAGACCTCTAACTTTCATACTTATACAAAAATAAATTTCTCATGATCTACTTTCAGCAGCATAATACTTGTATATTTAAACTGTTTGTTACAGATGATGATAAAGAGACTGAAATTCAAACAATTGTTTCAGAACCAAGTTGCCATAAAAAGATCTGTGAACAACAGAAAACTGGACCATCACAGAACAAACCTGCTAGGGCAAAGATTCACTCTTATGATAGAACAGGTATGTAAATCTTAGTATCATAGAGACAAATTATGTTCTCAGTTATGCCATTGAATACAATGGCGTTACTCCAGAGAAATATTTGGCTTACTGTCTTTTTGGGAACAGCTATATACTTTTGGTTAAAAACTCAGTGGGATAGATATAGTTAAGATGGCACTTTATTCTGAAAGCCATGTCAGTGGCTTATAACTTCCCCTGCAAATTACCTTTAGATTTGACATTTTTCACACTTGTACAGTTAAAATATGTGATGATTTTGCATTCTAAGATGTTAAAAACATTATCCAGATGACTATCTAGGTTCTTTTACTGGCTTTTAGCATTCAGACAATTTAGGTTGTATTTAAAACTTCAGTGGTGGTATGTCGGTAGACCACCTGAGGAATATATAGTTGATATATATTAATGTTGAGATAAAATGATTGAAAAATAAAAAAGTGAGAGCCCAATTCTGTACTCCTTGAGCAAACAAAAATCTGTGTTAGGTTGTGGTGCTTAAGGAGTGCATGATCTGGCTCTTGTAAGTGAGGAAAGATAGTGTACTATACCCTTGCCTTGTGTTGTTTTCTTAGGCCTGGCCTTCACTGGCAACGGAGGTCGACGTAACGTTGCTTACGTTGAACTCCTGAAATGCACTGGCACGTTAGTTCTGTCGATTCAAAGTGTAGTAAAAGTTGACCTAATAAAACCACCTCCGCAGGTGGCGAAGCACATAAATCAAATTTCATGGGTCAAATTTGAGTCCATGTAGGCAGAGCGTAACATAAGTCGACGTTACTGGCCTCCGGGAGCTATCCCATAATGCCCTGTTGTGACTGCTCTGGACATTCACTCTCTGCTGTTTGTGGCCATGTAAACAGGAAATAGCTTCTCTCCTCAATCCCTGGGAAATTTTGAGTTTTTATTTCATGTGTAGCCAGCGTGGAGAGAACTTTGTAGATGAACTTGTCATGGCTACTGCACAGCCCAAATGTGTTCCAGCATGGAGTTGACCAGAGGTCTTCGATCTCATCAGTCTGTGGGGTGAAGAGTCCGTTCTAGCTTAGCTCAGAGCCAGCAAAAGAAATTTTTATATATATGTGTACATATATATTGCTATATGGGAAGATATCCCAGGGCATGTTGGAGAAGGGGCACAACAGGGATGCACAGTAGTGCCGCGTGAAGATCAAAGAGCTAGGTCAGGCATATCAGAAAGCTAGGGAAGCTAACAGCCATTCTGGCTCCTTGCCCAAAACATGCCATGTCTACGAGGAGCTGCATTCAATTTTCGGCGATGACCCCACCACAGTGCTGCCACACAGCATCAATACCTAAAGTGAATCCCAGTGCAGGGAGAATGATGAAGACTCTATGGATGAAGAGGAGGGGGAGAGCAGGGTGCACGAGAGCAGGGTGTCCATTCCCCCAGACAGCCAGGATCTATTCCTGGCTCCAGAGGAGTCCAGCAACACACAAGACAGCAGTAATGATCGTGATCCCGGGGAAGACACATCTGGTGAGTGGGTTTTTTGTTTTGTTTGTTTGTTCTTCTTTTTAGAGGTTGTCTCTGATCCAACTTCTGAAATGACCTTTTTATTTGGAGGGGAGGGTATTTCTGGGTGTTAAGAAACTTCACTGGAGTGTTACTCCTGGAACAGATTATTTATGTGCAGAGGCATGCTCCAGGAATCATCTGTTGATATCTCCAGGAAACTCATGAAGGTAATCTGTTACCCTTTGCACAAGGTTTCTTGGGAGGGCATCCTTGTTTCTTTTCCATTCCATTCCATGCCACAATCAAATGATCCGGAATCATGGTGGAACACAGCATAACAGGATAAGGGCCAGGCCTGTGTCCCAATGCTTGCAGCAGCTCTTCCCTTTCCTCCTGCGTTACCCTCAGAAGACTATCATCACTCATGGTCACCTAGGGAAGATGGTGTACGTTTAAGGTACCCCAGCTATACAGTCAATCCCCTTTAATCCTCTAGTCCCCTTTCTTACGAGCATAGTATGTCAGTTCAATAGTTGTCCTATGGTTTCTGATGCTACAGTTCACCCACAGTGTTGTCCTCTGATCATCTCTACTCACCTTCTCCCAAACTGTTCCTCTGCATGTAATCAGGGAGCCCGGTGATCCCTCTTCATAGATTAATTTTGGACTCTGGTTTTTACCACTAATTAAGCCTCTCTGTAACTGATGAAAGGGCCCCGGCTTACCATCTCTGTAACTGCAGTCTGACCTGACCCTTCTGAGATGCGAATGGAATGTGGGTCCGGCTTTAGCCTTGTGCACATGAAGATAAGTACTTTTTACATTGTAGCAGTTGCTTCAGTTCTTTGGGTCTGCTTGTGCTTTTATTATCTTTCTGTAGACGCCTTGGCCCCTCTCGCCCACCAGAACTGCTGCTGAAAGACTTTCCCAGATCAGAAAGAAGGGGGAGAAAAATCGCAGGATGACGTGTTTGACATGTACCTTCATTTAGACAGACTTATACCTGTTGTCGGGTCTAGTATGGGCAATTCAGGGAAGCCCGTGGATCATGATAAGAAATTGTCTTCAGCTTTTGGGGTACATGGCAGCTTTCTTCTTTGTGATCAGTCATGCAAGGCTTAATTTCCACTTCCAGCATTGGCTCAGAATGACCTGTTTTTTGGTCAGAGACACTGTCACCTGTCTCTCCAAAATTCCTCTAGGAGTGAAGAACTCCTTAGACTGAGGGAAGGATCAACTCCACATCTGTGCAGGTGTTCCTTTCTGTTTCCAAGATCCATCAATGACTTTGACAATGAACACATCACTTGTGGGATGGGGAGCCCATCTCAATGCCCTCACAACTCAGAGCAGATGGACAACTCAACAAACCAATCTTTACATCAGTCGGTTGGTACTCAGGGCTCTCAGGAACTTTTGCCTTAATTTCCTACCCATTATTGGGGCAAAGCAATCAGGGTCATGAGAGATGACAACATCCTGCATGTTCTATATCAACACTCAGGGAGGAGCAAGTTCCCCACCATGTGTGCTAAAATCATGAAACTATGGAACTAATGCATAGATCACCAGATTAAAATTTGTGGTCTGTCTCCCAAGGTATTCAGAACACCACAGCCAATGTCCTCTGCAGGTACTTCTCTTACGACTACCAATGGTAGCTACATGGTCAGGTCCCACAGCATATTTCAAAGATAGGGACTGACAAAGAGATCCACCTCTGGCACCTCCAGAAACAAGAAGTTTTTTCTCTTCTACTCAAGATGTGTCTGGGGCAACATTCCTTGGAAGGTGTCTTTCTTATGTCTTGGAAGAAGGGTCTGTATTTATGCATTCCCCCAATGCCATTAATACAAAGGATGAGGAACAAAATCAGACAGGACAATGCCGACTTGTCCAGTACAGGCTTGGTACTCTTACCTGCTTCGCTCATGTCTCCAGTCTACTCCCAACTACTATCCATCTCTTGTGTGCTTCATCCCAACGTAGTGGTTCTTCACCTCAGGGTGGCTTTCCATTTAGATAGGATCAAGCAATTTAGAAAGGCTCTTTATCTGCTTTGTGGACAGATCCAAGGGGTCCATGATCTCTGCTCAAAGACTATTGAGATGGATGTCTGGATGTATCATCACTTGCTCTGATGGTACAGGTGTTTATCTTTCCTCAAAAGCTGTTGCACCTTCAACCAGATCACAGGTAACATCTATAGCATTATTTAAGAATGTTGCACTGTCTGGGAGATATGGAACTGCTACATGGACTTCAATACGTACATTTTTGAAACATTTATGCCCTGATCCATGCAGCCAGATACAGTGTGGCTCTTGGTACTGCTGTGCTATCTTCAGGGACTGAATTTTGAAGATCCTTCCTCCTTTAGGTGATTTCTGAGTAGTATCCTTTTAGGGTAGCACCTACAGGAACATTACTTGAAGAAGAGATTACTCACTTTGTGTAGTAACTAGTTCTTTGAGATGTGTCCCCCTGTGGGCTACCCACCATCCGTCCCCACTGCTTCATACTGTTTCTCTATGGGACATTTGGTTGGAGAAGAAACCGAGGGGGGGGTTCACCTCAGCATCCCTGGATAGGCTTGGTGACTTGCATGAGGAGGCATCAGGTGCATGCATAGGCCAAACAGATGGTAACTTTAAATCTACAATCAAGGACTCAAGAGGCACATGCACATCTGAAGTAGAGCAATACTGGGGAAAAGAAGTTTGAGTAATATATCCCAAGAAGTTTGGTAAGTAGATGGGAATGCCTTGTGAATTATTATTTTGTTTGATATATAACCATTTGTTTACAATATTCTTTCTTATTATCACTTGAATTTCTGTTCTTTGATAACATATTTATTTCTGTTTTCACTCTGTGTCAAGCAGAGTGATGATCCTGAGGTAGAACTAGTAAGTTGGTATGCTGTTCCTTTGGAAGTAGAGAATCTGTGGGTTCTGTGAGTGTTCAATGGATTATGGGCTGGGCACTCAATAGGGACCCTTGGAAGACTTGTGTGTTGTGTGCCTACCACCTGTCTGCTGAGGGACAGTGGAGTCTGCATGGGCTGAGAGAGAGGAGTACTTTTGCTGCTGCTTATGGCAAGTGTTGTCAGGAAGCTGACTCCTGAATGTTCAGCGAATGCCCTGTCATGCTAAGTTCAGGTGGCAGTGAGGTGCCTCACAACCTTGGATACCTCTGGTTTTGTCACTTCATTTCCCTCTTAGAATTTTCTGCCCCCGAGATCAGCAAAAGTAACTATGGTATTGCAGTTGGCCTTTTAAGGTAATTTCCTCTATCAGCTCTGTTTACATGTGTATTTTGTAGGCTCTTTTCGACATAAAGATCATCCTCTTTAATGTCAACATCTGGTAGCTCTGGAGTTAAGTTTTCATAATATGGAGAGCACATTTTAAAGTTTTGTTATGCTCCCATTTTTAGATTTATATGCTTTTCCATATTGGCAATCCATCTTGAGAAATCAATGGGTTTTTATTAAATGTTCATCAGTATTACTTAGATTTTCTGTACTTTGTTCAAACTTTTCTAGCTTAGTGGTGATTTCTGTCTGGTTTCTGTTCAAAATGCTCTATTCATCCCTCCAGCATCTTTTAGTTTCTGAGAGATTATATGGCTTGTAATTGGCTTTAAGCCCCTTTTACTATTTCCCTATCTTGGTACATGCCCTAAATTAGAGCAATCATAATATAGTGGTGTTGGTTCTGAGAAAGAGGGCTTTTTTATGTTTACCATATACACATTCAATCTGAAAATCGGATCCAAAAATTCTGTGTGAAATTAAGGGCGAAAAGTATGGAATGGAGGTTTCTGGCCACTGCGTCAAAGACCTTGTCAACGTCCATGTGAAGTATGTAAGATAGGTATTGCCCTTATTTTACAGATGCAGAAACCAAGGCACAAAGATCAAGTCACACATGAAAAGAACCCAGATGTTCTGACTTCCTTCCAGTCCCTTAATGTAATCTGGTTTTAAAACACTGGACTCAAGGGGCTGCTTTCTGACTAGCTGTAATTGATCCCATAATAGTGTTCAGATACAAGCACTTCACGTTTCAATGGATAGTACACTTTTTGGGTAGCTAAAATTATTTTGCTTGTTTATGTATTTTTTCCATTTAAAACATAATATAATTGCTCAGAAGTTCATTTCCAGTCATGTTTCATGGGACACTTAACAGTACTGAACCATGCTTGAAATACGAAAAAAAAGGTACAGGCACTTCATTCATGCCCATGAAATAAATAGCTTAATCTTCACATTAGTGGTCACAACTGCCTCTCCTTTTTTTACACTTAACTAAAGAAACATTTCCAGGAAAGTAAGCAGTGAGCTTTGACATAGTTTACAGATGATAAACATCTGATCATAACTGTGTTATATGCTTAGTGGTTGTTAGTTTTTCTGTTATTTTATATGTGAATGAATTGTGTCTGTGATCTATCAAAAGAAAAATTAAAATTTTGTTGATACCCTGGCTAGAATAAAACATTTAGGGAAAGTATCCCCAAGTCAATTTATTTAATAAAGTATAGCTCAATAGAATGGCTCTAGGAAACAGCTATATCAGCCAAAATCTGCCTTTAGTAAACTGGTGTAAATTCAAAGTAACTATCTACTTAAATTGAGTTACTTCAGATTCATACCAGCTAGCTGAGAGCAGATTTTGGTGAGACATTTGTAAAGCCACATAGAGAACAAATCTAATTTTTCAAAGTCTAAAATTTATCATGAACAGCTCTTCTTTTTCTTTTTGCCTGGATCCCAGCATGTGCTTTTGAACTCTTGATGTATCAAAGGAAAAACTCTACAGATATGTAGAAGTACACATACACAAAATGAGATTTTAGAGAGGCAAGGATACAGTATAATCTTGCCAGTTTTCATGCATACCTGCATTTCCAATTATAAGGAAATTTCCTGGGTACAGTTTTTTTGCTGCTTTGCCAAAGCTGGGCTGATGCAGATGATGTGACATACCACACATTCCTTTCAGAGCAGTAGGGAAATGTCATTGTATCTCTTGCCTAAGCCTCCTACATACACAGGGGCAAGATTAGAATAAAAATTAGTAGTAGTACTCTTCAAACTCTGTTCACTATCCATGCTTATCCCAGTTATGATGCTGAAATGAGAGGCTGCTCATAATATACTGTGCCTTTCTATCTCAAGACTAGCCAATTGACTCCCAGGAAATGGAAACAACATTCTTGTTTTAAGTACTGCCACTCGGTGTTTAACCCTTCTGTTTTATTCTGACCACTGAACTGCAATCAGAGTCAACTGTCTACTGTGTTAGCTATGGCAACCCACAAGAAGTAGTCCTTTGCCAAGTGCACTGCTATCTGGTCATAGGACCACAGTCAAATTCTGTTTAATCTTTGGTGCGTGGACAGTAAGATGTTTTGAATTTGGTAAGAGTCCTAGAACTGACCATATGTATCAAGAAATAATGGACACACTGGCAGTGTTGGGGATTAAGTAGATAGGTGACCAGTGCAGGGAGTGATTAAGAGGCTCAGGAACAGTTATCAGAAAGCCAAGAATGAGAATTGCACCTCTGGGAAGGCCCTGCCATCCTGCCTCTTCTACAAGGACTTTGACTAAGTACTGTGTGCTGTGCTGAGCACTTACACCCAAGTGGTTAAGGATAGCCTGGCCAGCTGGGATGGTGACCTTATGACCTCTGAAATTAGTATAGCACTGGAGGGGACCTAGCTGCTGCTGGATCACAATGCAAAGTGACTCTTGTGCTCATGCCAGTTCCTAAGAAGGCTTTGCTAAAGGAGCAGGTGCAGCACATCCTGAGTCCATGCTTGGAGGAGCTGTATCATAGGCTGTAACTGCCTCCAGGTAATTGCAGGAGTGCAGTTTTCAACAGCTTGCAGGGAGGCAGCCATCATGAGGACCCTAGCATAGCATCCTGTAGATTCCATCATGAATTTTGACCCAGTTATGGGTGCTGATAGCTGCCAAAGTTTCCTGTAATAGGAACTCCAAACTGTCACATGTCAGGGAAGGGTGTATTTTTCCAGGCCCTTCTCTGTAGGACGCTACTTGTAGATGTGTTGCTCAGTCCCCGTAAGCTTGAAAACCTCCATGGCATACACAGCTGGTTTACCACCAGTAGCTTGTAATAGAATGTCCCTTTGCCATTCAGGAACTTCCAGGATGTTATATCCTCCAGAATGTGGAATGACTGTTTTCAGGCCCTTTTACCTCTGCAACCCAGCCCCTGTGCCTGGCATTTGAATTGTCAGAATGTGGTCAAAGAAGGAATCGTATTTGTGATGAACTTACAGTGGACATTCTGGACAGGGTCTACAAGCCGGTACAGTACCAAAGGGAAGAGGATTCCTGGCAACTAGAAAGGCATAGATAGGCTATAGAGCGTGAGGAGAGAATTGCAGCATGTGAAGGGAGACTTGCAGTGCAGTTGCTGGAGTAGGAATGTGACCACTTGAGGGATGAAGATGGAGCACAGTGGGACTCATTTGAGAGGCTGCTTCTGCTGATGGCTGCAAGACTTCCTGGGTTCCGTCCCTGGTACAATGTTCTGCAGACCAGGAATCCATTGGACCATATTGTGGTTAGGTGGCCCATACAATCAAGCCTGAATGTTAGCTGGACAAGGCAAATGTGCCTTCTGCAGTCCTGCACCCCCTGCAGACCTTCCACTCCCGTGTAGCAGCTCCAAGTGCATGGTAAACATATTATGGGGAGTGCAGGGAACACCCAGAAATAAGATATTTAGTTGTTTTGCACTTTTTGGTGTTTTGAACAGTTCAGTGTTATGCACTTCATTTTATTACTGTGTATTACGGTGTTTTAATGGCAGCTGGTCTGCGTGATGGTTCTTTAATATTGTTTTTTGCGATACAATTTTAGTGAAGGTTTTTATTTAATTGAGAGTTTATTACCATCACTGCACCACATCATATGTGTATTTCAAGGAATAAAGACATAAGGCAGAACTGGGAAGTTGTATCCACACTTAATTGCCCAATACGTCTTTTCAGATCAATCCATAATGAAAATTGACAGTGCATGTCTCACAAACCAGTGCTGAATAAGCAGTTGCCCTCTATTGCAGTGATCTTCACTATTTTTCAAGCGGGGACCACTTTGGCAAAAAACCTTCAGTGTGAGAGCTGGTGACTCCTGACTTGGGAGAGGCTGGGCTGGGCCCCCTTCCTGCCCTGCCACTCCCTGAGGCCCCGCCCATGCTGCACCCCAGCTCCCACTTGGCCTTGTCCCCAGAGGTCCTCCCCACCACCTCCCCCCATTTCCTTCCCATTGTCTGCTTTCCTCTCTCAGATCAAACCACAATGCCTCCTTGTCCCAGCTGAGTCAGGTTGGTCCCTGCCTAGCTCCGCTCAGCAACCCACCCCCAGGACATGTTTTCTACTGGGCTGAGCTATCAGCCCAGTGCTTCAGTCTGTCCCCTAGCCCAGGTCGGATCCCTCCCAAGCAGCAGCCCAGGGCTTACCTGTGCTTAGTCCCCAGGCATTTGGGAGGATCCCAGGAAACTTCCCCCCTCTCACCGGAAAGGAAAGTTGGGGCAGGGGTGGCCCCTCCATGCAAGGGGGAAAGAACCTGGGGTGAGGAGGGGCTCTCCATGTGGGCAGCCCAGCCCAGCCCAGCCCACCCCACCCTGCTGGGGAGAAGCAGAAGAGCCCACCCCCTCCACTCTCTGCACTCCTGGGACCCTGCGAGATAGTGAGTGAGTCACTCAGTGGCAGGTCAGCACCATGCAGGGGAAGAAAGTCGTGGCCAGCAGCTGAATTACTGCTGGGAGCAGCGGTCACAGGAGCAGGAGGAACACAGAGGGAAGTGCTCACCTGTGCCTCCAGGTGACTGAGGGAGCAGCAGGGCTTCAGCTGCCACCCCCCTGCAGTGGTGTTGCCTCCTGGTGGTTTCTCCTCTCTCCGCTGAGATTCCCCCATGAAGAAGCTTGAGTAGCAGGCAGGGGGTACTGCGGAGGGAGGTGGCAACACCACCAAAAGGCAATGCCACAGCCGGGGGGGAGGGGCTGCAGCCCTGCTGCTTCCCAGAAACACTAGGAGGCAAAGAAGTACTAGCCAGTGCTGAGCGCTTCCCTCAGCGCCTCTTCTGCTCCTATGGTTGCTCCTCCTAGCAGTAACTCAGCTTCTGGCCTTGGCTTCCCCCAGCCCATGTGGTGACCTGTCCGGTGTCACTCACTGCCTTGCAGGGCCCTGGCCAGGAGTGGAGGGGGAAGAACTACACTCTCTGCTCTCTCCCTGGAATGGTGGGCTGCGCTGCCTATGTGGAGAGTTCCTCCTCTCATCTCAGACTCCGTCACCTCTTGCCCCGACTTTCCAGGTTGGGGGGGGTTAGTCAATTAGTCAGGGAGCTGCACTTATGGTCGATGGGAGCTGCCACTGGTTTGTGGGCCTGGCTTTAAGACTAAGCTTGATAAGTATATGGAGGGGATGTTATG